>OZ005657.1:35268041-35868041 GCA_963930645.1 Salticus scenicus
TCTGGTCTTGGCAGGCTGGGGGAGTATTGCCGGCGTAAAACTAGTTTAACCCTACAGGCAAGTCACAAGTCTTGCCGCTTGCTTCCTTTCTTCCTTTCTTGGTTTTTTTTTTTTTTTTTTTTTTCCCTGGATTTCGATTTAGTTTGAGTTTTTCTGCTGGAATTTGGTTGAGTTTGTTTTTTGTATCGTTTGTTTTGCGGGCTGTTAAAAATTAAATTTGGTTTCTTTAAATATGTGTATTTCATCCCCTGATGATTTTTCTTTTGTTCACCTTTCTGAACTTCTCCTACATAGCGAAATCGTTCATTCTTATTGGTCTTTGTGGTTTTGGTGATCTTGAGTCTGTTGCTTGGCATCTACTGCGCTTAATGGGTCATTATTGTTCATTACAGGGTTCTCACCTGTAATGAACTGTAATTCTATTGTTCATTACAGGGTTTTCTTTCACCTTGAAATGTTGTGCTAGAGTAAACCTTCTTTTCATCTGAGTCTAATTACACGGTCCTATTTCAATTTTCAACAGGTATTGTTGTACAGTGGATTGGCGTCAGTGCTATTGTTGAACTTGATAATTGAATCAATTTGGGAAATCTTGTTGCTTTGTCTGGCGTGTGTATGTCTTTTTGTTGAATTGTTTGACTAACTATTCTTCGTTCTCATTGTTTGCTTCTACTATCAAAAAGATTATATATATAATTCTGGGTTTTTTTCCTTAACTTTAAATCACTTACTGAAACCAACATGGAAGAAAATGAAGGAGCTGATATTAATTAGCCCTTTCAAGCTTACAAAATTATTCCCAATGTCAAAGTTACATAAAAGTACATTAATGATTTGATATTGAACATGCCAACCCTATTTTATGTTCATTTGCTGAAAAATTATGCACAAAAGACAAAAACTAAGAAACAGGTTGTTGCTTAAATTTTGGCAGTGTGGTATCTCTTTGGGTTCTTTCAAAATTTCTTTACAAAAACATTTTTAAAGCAAATATTATAGTATATTTTGACACAGAGTAAATTAGACTTCATAGATATGAAAATTAGTTCCTTTAAACATAATTCTTTAACATAAGAAGGTAAGCTTTAACTTTTAAGGAATGTAGGGGGGGGGGGGAACTAAATTACATATCTAGTTCGTGAGTTGCTTTCATACAAATATGATTATCGTATTATCTTTCTTCTTCTTGCTTAAAATACATCAATAATTAATTTTATATGCTCTTTTATCGATGATGCGTCATCCAAAGTAATATTGCAACCACAATTCAAACCTTCAGAGATAAGTCCAAAGTTTTGAAATGAGTACAAGAAAAATAGATTAAACCCATAAGATATTTCTTTTAGAAAAACGTTACTTTCACTATAAACAATGACAGTCTACACTCTACATCATTTGCTTTCCGTCAAATTAAGAGAACGAGCGCTCATCTTTGTAATCGCAACTTTCACTGCAGGAAGTTGAGGGCCTATTACTAGGGCACGTGCCCAAGAAGTCCATTTATTGCCTAAGAAGACAGCAGGAACAGGAAGTTATTTCAAACAAGGTCTAATAATGTCAGATATAGTCAGAAAACCAAAATAGGTCAGTCTCCTCTTTTGTTGCACCATGTCATCTAGTAAATTAGAGACAAGAGATAAAAGAAAAGGTTATAAAACATTTCATGAATAAACGTAGAAACTCATTAACAAAATTTTAAATTGAAAACATTGAACAAGTGACATTAAAGTGATTAAAAATTCACTTGTGTTACATTTATATAAGTAAATATGTATCAAAAATGCAAAATTGTAACAGAATTTTTTTAATTATTAATATGATAATTGAGTTTTTTCCTTTCATTGATAGTCTTTATTTTACGATGTCTTGCAATATATGTAAATTATACGTTAATGAGTAAATTTATCATGAAATACTCTGTATAAAATTTAATTATGTTGATAGGCGTGGTTAAAGATCTTTTAAAGTTATGGAGAATTTCAGAAGTGATGAAATTATTCTTTGAAGAAAGTCGAACCTGGTTAAGAAGAATTAAATTTCTTTGCAGTTTTCTAACACGAATTATTAATCCGTCTTTTTGGAAAAATAATAAATGTTTTAAAGTCTTTCAAAATAATATGCATATTTTCAACAAGTATAACTAAATAGGTCACTAAATAAAAAAAATTAACGGTTATTACTGTTATTATTATTAATAAAAAGTTTCACGAATGATTACCTTTGGTATCTTTTCCATTACGATTTATTACTCTTCAAAAAAGTGATGTGAATAAAAAGTGGATACTAATAATGCTTCAGAATAAATTATAATCTGTAAAAGGGTTATATGTTATACGCAAAGATAAGATTTCAACATTTTTTCCCTCTACCACTATTTCCATAAAGAAATCGTCATCGTATTTTTTCAGCAATTTTACGTCATTAAATAGTATAATAATCAAAGTTAGAAAATAGTGGTAGTAAAAAAAAGGGAAAAATATTATTCTTACTTATAAATCTGATGATATGTAAGGATTTCGATGAGAATTAATTTCACTGAAATTCTCATAAAAATGGTAAATATTTTCTACTTTCATCTAAGGTTTATTTCACAATTAATTTATTTCTCCCATATTCAAATATAAACTTTTATGCTTTTAAATTTTTAAATAGAACTTTAAAAACGTCTGCTACCTTTTCGAAGTAAAATCAGATAGCTTTAAAGAAAAATCCGACTAATGTATGTATCCATATATATATATATATATACGTAGGTCAGTCAGAAAGTTAGTTGCTCTCCTTCGTAAAAATTTTTTGTCAAATGCTATTTTGATGAAACTGTGTGGCAACACTTCAGACATTTATCTGTAACGTGTGGAGTAGCGGCTTTCACGAGGCAATTTTAGTTTTTCTGATAAACAGTCGTAAACATGTCTCGACAGCTGCAAGTGACGTCTATATTGGAAATGCGTGCAGTGATTCGTTTTTTGTGGGCGAAAAGGTGAAACACTAAAACGATTGTGACAATCACTTAAAAATCGACGGTCAGGTAAACTGTCGAAAGACATTGTGCTCCTGCGTGACAATGCAAGACAGCATGCAGCAAAACAAACGTGTGAATTTTTGAAAAAGTTTAGGTGGGAAGTGTGGGATGACCCACCTTGAAGCCCAGACCTTTCACCGTGTGACTTCCATGCTTTTGGTCAAACGGAAGAAGAGCTTTCAAAGCGACGATACCAATCGGATGACGAGGTGAAAGTTGAAACCCAAGAATGATTATCGGTCATTGGACGGGATTTCTTTGCAGAAGGCACTAAAAAACGTGTACTACACCTCTACAAATGCTTAAATAGCAGAGGTAATTATGTTGAAAAGTAGATTTTGAATGGAACTTTAAGATACAAATAAAGTTATGGCAAAATTTCTATCCTGTTTTGTTTTCTTAAGCAGTGCAATTAACTTTTTGACTGACCCTCGTATATATAACCGTATACTAAGCGACAAAAAAAAAAAAAAAAAAAAAAAAAAGCCGCACTGCATAAAAAATGACTTATACCTTTTTTATTTTTAATAGCTTTAAAATTAATGTTTGAAACAAATAAAACTGTCTTGTTTGCACAATACCAAAGGAATGAAATGATAACTATGTACATTTTCGATTTAATAATTCGCTTTATTGCACTCTACGAAGTACTTTTTAAAAATCTGCATAAAACTTTCTTTTTAAACATAATGCAATAACCATACACTTTGTATTCTATTATGATTTATTATATGAAATAAAACTATTTATTTGTTAGATCTAAGCAAGTTTTTATTAAAAATATGTATTCTGCATTGGGTTAATTCCACCTTTATATGGAATTACTGCTTTAATGCGGAATGACATAGTTTTATACAGTGTTTTAATATAAATCTCAGAAATTTCAATGTGACAAATACCACAAATAATTTTTCTAGTTCTGGCAGAGTTATAGGCTGCAAATTTCGAATCCTCTCCCCTCTCCCCCGCCTTTTTATAGACGAAACATTTTCGAGAGGATCGCGATTAGGACTATTTCCATATCTGGTAAAGTAGAAATTCTACTATATCCTTTGTGGGATTTAACTTAAAGTGAAAAAAGATATGATTACTTACAGAATTATAGGTTCTCATGGTAATGGATAGGGAATTTTGACAATTTGAGGTGAATAAACTTACCACAGACGCCATGTAGTAAGGTGCATTATCATCTTGAAATGCTGTTTGCGGAAATGTCCAAGATACCTCCAAAATAGTCGGTCAGGCACCACTTTTATGAAGATTGTGTTTTATTTCAAGTTAATTGATCCCTTGAACATAAAAATCTGCCCGACTGTTTGAAAAGTTATGCACCTCCGTACCATAATGTACGGAGGTGCTGTTTTAAAACACTGTTTCAAAAGTGCGAATTTCATTAAGTCGATCATATATATTTTCGTTGTCAGATCTGCTTGTTTTCTGTAACTCGAAATAAGTTAAACTTAACTCATCAAAGAGAACCAGTTCAGCCCAATAATTAACTAATCATTTTTTAATTTTTTAGCCATCTGAGGTCTTGCTTTCCTAATTCTCTTCACTAAGAATGGAATTTTTTCAAATTTTCTGTCATTTAAACCTGCTTTGTTTAATAGCTACTGTACTGTATTTAAAGAAATTATGCTGCTAATCACTTTTTCTGAATCTCTTTTATGTTCTAAGTGTAATACAAACCGATTTTATAAGCAATGGCTTTTTAACTTACGGTCATTTCGCTTGTATGAGCAACATGGCCACCTAAAACCAAATTTCCAGTTTAAACGGCCAAAAAGTTTTATATCCTGCTGAAAACCCTTTTACCAATATTTCGTTAACATTTGATTATTTTGCCATCTCACGTATTAAAATATGTTTTGATTTTCCTTCAAAAATTAATACTTTTTGTGGCATCGTTAACTGCCTTATTCTTAGCATTTTTGAAATAAATTCTAAAATTACAATTTTCCTGACAATTCATTTTGTTTTTAACACTGGACTCAAAGCTAAAGTGTATGTGGAGGACAACAAAATAAAAACTGTTCGAAAATTTCCTTTTTAAACGATAAAATTGGCGGCTGTAGAAGGCGAAAAGGAAAATATCCAAGTGCATTTTTTTTTTTTTTTTTTTTTTTTTTTTTGTCGCTTAGTGTATATTGTGAAGTTAAGAAGAGCAGAATGGAGAAGAATTGGAGAAAACTGGACAGTTTGGAATCACCTAGGAGAGGCCTTCATCCTGCAGTGGATTGATAAAAGCTGAAACTGATGATATATGTATATAAAACAAAAATAAAATTGAGAGAAAACGCACGCAAGAAAATTTTAAAAATTAATAAGTAACAGCTGATAAGCAATCATATTTTAGGTTAAAGAATCGGGGTTTTTTTAAACGTTTTTAGTGTAATATTTAATTTAATGGGCATATATATATATTTATATATATATATTTATTTAATGCTGTAGAGTAATTACATTAAATGAATGAAAATTACATTGACACGAATCTAGCAAAACTTCATCATTGGATGAAAACCTTTTGTAGCCATATTTAATTAATTTAAATATCGTCCAAAATGAGATTTTGAGTTTTTTGTCTGGTTTTAGAAAAACTTCCAAGTATTTTTATGAATATAGGAGGCCTTTGACACTAAATTAAAATCTGTAAAAAACATATTTATTAGAAAGAGAGGATTATCGCTTTCACACAGGAAAAAAAAATAATCGTTACCGTGAATATCCTGGATAAATCTGGGCAAAGTCCTGCAATTTACAGCATTAAAAAAAAAAGACCTCTCTTCTCTGTTTAGGACAAAATTTTAAGTTCTTTATATCCAAATTTCAACCATTTTGTGAATTTCTTTTTCTTTTTACCTATGTATAATTTTAAAATGCTTGTGGTAAATTTATTTAATTATTTATTCTTTTTTCCTTTTATGAAACATCTTAGAAAGATCCAAACTTAAAGTATAATTTTAAATTTTCTTCGGTAATTTCATTCTACTTATGTTAATTTTTTTTTATATTTGATTTTTTGAGTAAGATAAAGATAACTCAAAGTTTCATGCTTATGAGATTTTGGAATTTCAGTTTTACAAAAGGTTACATAACAAACAAAAAAAGATAAGAAGATCGTGATGTCGGGTAAAAGGACGAATGAAGCAGCATTTCACTTATCCATCTAATCGAAGAGAGCTGTCATCTTAGACTTTTCTCGCTTCGAAGTTTTTCATTGTAAAAAGATAGCCCAAGGCTTCAACAATTGTAAACAACAAGTAAATACTACAATGATGCAATACTTTTGAGCAAACAATTATTACTATTGCAGCAATATCAAATATTTAAAAAAGAAGACATGTTAAGTGTTCTTATATGACAGCATTTACTGAAAAACTCGTTTAAAAGCAAATAAAACTTAAAAAAAAAAAAAAAAACAGAAACAAACAAAAGAAAAAGAAAGAAAAGCAGAAACAAACAAAAGAAAAGAAAAGAAACAAGAGTAATTGGGTGCACTCAGCAGGGCCTAATTGAGACCGGAGCACATTGTCACCTATGCTTTTTCACAATTATTTTGTCTTTAATAAGCAAACATAAGATTTTTGAGTGCGTAGCTCCTGGGTCCTGAATAAGCCCCGTCTACGCAACCTGATGAATAGAATTCAGATGGTAATAGTCAGTGAAGGTTCCAATAAATAAATACAGGGTGTCTTTTAAGGGGGTGTCTCAAGTCCCTCTAACAAAACGAAAGGCATGATATTCATGTTTTTTTTTTTTTTCTCTTGCCGCCCACTGTCGCGTTCGAGTTTCCGCTCAGGCGACCCTATGTATTTTCTTTCTTTCTTTTTTCTTTTCTTTTCTTTCTTTTTTTTTTTTTTTTGGTGTGTTTTATTTTTTGTTACCCTGTCGCCCTCTGTCGTGTGAAAGCTCTGCTTTGGCGACCTCTGTATTTTTCTTTTTTCTTTTTCTTTTTTCTTTTTTGTTTATGCAATAAACAACGGAGGAGGTTTAATCTTTAGAAACGGGCTCTCTTGAATCTCCACAGTGCCATCAGAGCCCCTCTCTAAAGGTTGAAATCGCTCAAAACTGCTGCATAGTGGTGAGCGACCACCTTCCGTCTTAGAATCTTAGAATAAATACAGGGTGGCCATAATTAAACTTGGTCTATTCAGAGCACTATGTAGCTGTAACCAAGATGCAGATTGAGTCAAAAATTTGTATATAGACATTTCAAAGGATGCGCTCAAAAATTCTGAAAAAAAAATTAATTAATTAATTAATTAAATTAATTAAAATCAATTTTCGCTCTGAGGGAACATACATCAAAATACAAACAAGCCACAAATTTTAATACAAACAACTTTATTTATTACAGATTTAATTGTTATTTGTTACAAGTAACAGACTGTTTATCGATGGAGATCATATTGTTCAATGTGGGTCCCATCATTAAATTGTAAAATCTGCAACCGACGAACAGTGTGTTTCAACAGCTGATCGCAGCTGGTCGCCAGTGATCCTCCGCACATGCAACGTTATACGGTCCTTCAAGTCAGCCAAAGTTAAAACATTGCTTTTAAAATCGAAACTCTTTAAAGGGCCCCATAACCAAAAATCTAACAGATTAAGATCGGGGAAACGGTCCAGCTAAGAAGCGAAAAATGAACGGATAATCACTCTGTCATCTGTAAAATTTTGCAACAAAAACCTTTGCAAAATGTAAGAATAACAATTTTAAATGTCGAATGATTTGTAAATGTTAAAATAGACCCCAGTTATTTATTACATAACTTTTCAAGTATTTTGACTGTAATTCTTGTTTGTATTTTGATGTATGTCCCCTCACAGCGGAAATTTATTTATTTATTTTTATTATTATTATTTTTTTTTTCCAGAACTATTGAGCGAACATCCTTTGAAATGTACATTCTATATATACAAATTTTCGACTCAATCCGCATTTTAGTTACAGCTACAGAGTGTTCTGAATAGGCCAAGTTCAATTATGACTACCCTGATAATAAAGGTGAAGAACAGTGGTATAAGATGTAGTACATATAAACATAAAATTTTAAGCTCATGGATAACATATACATCAGATTTGTATGCTTGAATCTCGAAGCCCGCTTGTAAATCTTCGTCAGATGAAGACAGATAGCACATGACAGAATTATAGTACGAAGAATTGGAAAAACACCCAGGGACATCACGGGAATCGAACCCGCTCTCCTACGCTCGAAGGCGATTAGCAGTGTGGTGACATAACCACTTGGCCACGGAAAGCCCAAGCTCATGAAAAAAGGAAAAACAAACAACCGAATGAAGGCTGTGGTCGAGGATGAGTGGGTTTTACGCCGCACCAGTGCTATACTATGGCAATTGGTGACGTTTTGGATTCACACCTAACGATGGTCCCGAGACATGCGATCATAATTTTCCTCCACCATGGAGGGAATACTAAATTAAGAAAGTTTAGTATGAAAAGAAAGGTTAAGTATGACATCGCATTCTATATACACAACAAAAGTAAGTATTTTATTCTAGACTTTGTGTATGATTTTTTTCTTCCAATTTAGCAAGCAGAGATATCTAGTGTTCTCACATAATAACTACATAAAATTTTTTAAACATTTATTTAAAAAAGTAATAATAATAATATTTCTTTTTTCTAAATTAAAAATTCCTTGTTAAAATAAGGAAACAGTTATTTTTATAATATAGCGGTGTTTATTTGGCAATGCGTAGATTCGATTCTCAGATACCACTAATTTCTTATAAATATTACTTTCGGATGAAATCACGGAATTTTTATCATAAATAAATCATAAATATCATAAATGAAAAAATAGTGGTATTAATGCCTCTCGGCCTTAATCCAAGTCTGAACACTCAGAGAAAAATTTCGTGTTTCAATAAAAATTTAATTATCCAAAAAATAATAATAATAATAATAATAATAACTACATAAATAAAAATATTTAAAAAATAATATTAATAAAGTAAATAAATGTGTATAGGCTAACCAAATAATTTCAACGCCTTTAAGAAAAAAAAAAAAAAAAAAAAAATTCTAAAATTAATAATAATAATATACTCTATAAAAAGAAAAAAAAAAAAAAAAAAAGAAAGAAAGAAAGAAAGAAAAACGACGCGCCAAGAAGGAGTAATGCAAACTGGACACAAATTGACATACATACAGGTTTCGGTGGAAAATGCAACATTTTAGAGTTTGGCTGCCATCGAATGAGCATGTGACTCTGCAGCGCATCTTAACTGCACAATTGGCAGAATATTAAAAATGAGAAATTTTGATTCCAGGTCATAAACTCTTCGAGAATTTTATTCAGTCTACTCGGAAAGAGAGTAACTATGCCTCGCATACAGGTGCACAAATAACATGCGCAAATGTCAGCATTTGAGTGTGGTGTGTAGTTGGGCTCAAAGAAGCCGGTTGGTCTAATCTGCGAATTTTTGACAATTGCATAGGAGTGGTACCACTATTAAATGACATTGACAGGATTGGGTGAACCATGCCCTAACACAGCGTTAGGGAGGAAGGGGTCTGCCTAAAGAGAGGACAGAAAGTGAGAACCAATCAATCGCAAAGCGGAACCTAAAGCTCCAATTCATCATTATCGTCGATCCTACGTGCAACTGGTACTTCAGTGACTTCAAAGACCCTTAATAGGCGGCTCAGTGAAATGGCGCTGAGCTCAGTCCCCGGATCTCTCTTCCATTGAGGATGTTTGCAGCATCTTAAAAATGGTCCTACAACCAGCTCTGGATTTTGCCAATCTAACGCACCAATTAGACAGAATTTGGCACGATACTTCACAGGAGCACATCTGCCAACTCTATCAACTAATACCAAGTCGAATAACTGCGTACATAAGGGCCAGGCGTGGACCAACGCGTTATTGACTTGTTTACTTTGTGAGGCCCTTTCTCTTGATTAAATCATTCAAATTTTCTGAAACTGTAATCAATTGTTTTTCTCCACATGTACATTACATCTACCAATTTTTGTCCCATTCGGATAACTCCTTCTTGGTGCGTCTTTTTTTTTTTTTTTTTTTTTTTTTTTGTTATAGAGTGTATAAAATATAAACATGAAACCTCTTACAAAAAGTCGTTCTATTCATAATAATATACATAAATTACAGTAAAGTTATAAAAAAAAATATTATTTAAGAAAAAGGTTGATATTTTGCCAGCTTGTTATCCTTCTAGCACGCGTGAGTACTGGGAGCACTGGAGATAAATTTTGCATTCTATTAAGCGAAAATTGTTTAACTAAATTTTATTTGATCCTCACGAAGAGCATTCTGTCCATTCCTAGTCCACTAGTCCAAACAATAAGTCTCGACTCCTACATAACACCTCAACCTAAATTATACTTGTTAAGGTATAGTGGACATTTTTTTTTTTTTTTTTTTTTTTTTTTTTGGTAAATTACCGGCTTAGAGTTATGGAAATTTGTATGCATATGCATTGAAATATAACAATAGTAAGCGAATAAAAGTTCTCGATAACAATTTTCTCTAATAAAAGAAGGTATATGTGTGTGTGTCCGTCACTATCTATTGAAAACGGCTGATCGCAGAGCTATACAATTTTGCATGGAGGTCCGTTTTTACCTGTCCTAATGCTCCTCGAAACACGATTTCCAAATTTTTAATTAATTTTTTTAATTAAGTTAAAATATATAAATTTCAGAAATTATCGACTCTTGAGCTAGGAAACGTAAATAGCCTTTTCATGATCCATTAGCTCAGTTAGTTAAACCGTCATATTAATAATGTGAAGGTCGTTGGTTCGAACCTCCAAGGGCCAATGTGTTACTTTTTGAAAATAATTAATAGAAAAGGTGTCATTTCATATAAAGAAATCTTTCAGTGTCATCACAGCATCCTGTACCGTATGGATGACGAGAAAGTGACAAAAACAAAGTTAAACTTAGAGGTGTGTCGTTCGCTTTGTAGACAAACGGCTGATCACAGAGCTATAAAATTTTGCATGGAGATCCGTTTTGACCTCTCTTGATGTACCTTGGATTATCGATTTACTGATTAGTTTTTTTCATTAATTAAAATTTTTGCAGCTGAGGAGATTGTCTAGTGCTGCCATCTAATCTGTCTGAGAAAAGTCTGTCCGAAAAACTTAGTTATTGAATAATAGCAGCGTCACTTATATACCAGTCAGCATCTGAACTGAAATATCCGGCTAACCCCTTGAACTGAAATGACGAGTCCAGCTCGTCATGAATTTCCCGACACTAATTATGTTCTTATATGTATATATAACAATAAACATTCATATAAATGTGTGAAACAAATATTATTTTTAAAAATAACAAATTATTTGAGCAACAAAACCGTAAGTTTCTATACCAATCCCTCCTCTTAAAACTAAGAAAATTAAATTGTCTGCATGAGCAGTGCCGACTGAAAATAAATTGCAGTTCAAGGGGTTAAGGCGCAAATGGATCTTTAACTGATATTGCCTAAGGGGCATAGCCGCTATCGAAGGCAGGTTTTAAACGATTTCAATGGATTTTTTTTTTTTTTTTTTTAGTTTCTATTTGTAAAGTGATTTTAAGTATAATGATTAATGTTTTTTTAAAAATTCTTAAAGTGGTTTCTTATAGCGGCTAGCGAAGCAAGCAAAGACTGCTAATAATTTAATAAAGCAAAGTTAAAAAAATAAATATAAAAATATTTTTTAATGTTTCCTGTTAACCAATTTTAAAATTTTCCCTTCGATTTTACATTATTTTAGCTAAAGGATATATTCTAAACATATTTAGAAGACATCTTGAAGATTCATTGAGAGCATTATTATTATATTATTATTATTATTACTTTTATATTTGAATGCCTTATTATAAGTTAATAAAAATTAATAATAATTTTATTATTAATTTTTATCAACAGTATAAATACTTTATTTTTTAATAATAAAAATTAATAAATAAAATAAAAGAAGTTAAAAAAAATAAAAAAGAAGAAGAAGAAGTAAGTTAATAAAAAATAAACTTACAATAAATTTCAACATAGAAATCTTTTTTTATTATTATTATTAACTTAAAATCCCGCCTCTTCTGTTGCCAGAATATTCGAAAAATAATTTATATCTTATTTGATCATTAAAAAGAAAAATAAAAAAAACTGTAAAAATATGATAAAGATATGTGCATGGGAATAGTGGTACCAAAAAATGTGGAATCCTCACACCTGCAAATATATTTAGAAAGTATTGTTAAACTTTTGTATAATAATATAAAATCGGGAGAGAAAAAAGGGAAATAATTACCAGGAAGCATTTTATTTTTAATTTTAATTTTGATTTTAAATTTCAAAGGTTGCTGAATTAAATTTAAATAGTTTTCCAGAATTTTTAAGATATTTAATACAGGGTTTCCTGCAATCACTATTTTGAATACCACTTTTTAAATAAAGCAATCTTTATATTATTCTTTCGAAGATATGTACTACAAACTATTTATGAAGATTGCTTTTAAAAATAAGTGGTATTCAATATAGTAACTGCTAAGAACCCTGCTTAATATTATTATGTTTCAATAGGCAAGTATACAGTTTTTCATAATTTTAAGACAATAATTTACAAAAAAATATTCACAACGTCCACCATCTCCTTAATATTTAATTAATTACAACTTAAATTTTATTCTTGCACTCTCGAAAATTTCAATTTTTCAATAGCGTATTTAGGAAACGCGCGACCTTTCACGTTGGTAGAAAAGTCACGTCGGCTGGAAGGTTAAAGGTGATTTTGTCCGCAACAAGATTATTTTTTTACTTCTAAAGCAAATTTTGTCTAAAACAACTAAAATGCCCTCAACGAAATACTTTTTCCAGTTTTAATAAAATTCTTTCTTTGGGTGTGCTGGGGTCAAGAAAAACTGTAACTTGTCATCAAGGTTAATCAGAGCTTTGCTTACATTACTGTACATTATGTCAGCTCTAAGGTATGCTAAGATTGTTTAGACTTTACCTGTCTCTTTTCCTGCATTGCCGATTAAGTAATTTTCGGTAATTTTGGGTCACCAGAATTTAACATTTCTGTAGCAAATACTTTAAGTGTGACCCAGATCATGCAAGGATTTTATTGTTTGGAAAGGCAAGGACTTTTTACAAACTGTTCATTGCGTGACATTATTTAATCACATGTGTTTTCAGTAATTGTACAATAATGTTTGAAATTAGCTTGATTAACGTAAACATTCCGCTTAAAGTTTTTATTTTGGAATTGAAAATAACAATTATTTTCAATTTCTTTATCTAGAAATGTTATGTTTATTTTCCGAAGGATACGGGCAAAATGAACTTGTTCTTCTTTTATAAAATTAACGCAGATTTCCCACGGAACCGCTTTTCTTAAATACTCTTCCACTACTAGTCTCGAGGAGTAAACTTTTAATTATTTTTTTTAATTAATAGGATTAATTCGATTAATTTTATATTATAAGATATGTCTTTCTTTTATTCCTGTAAATACATATATTATTATTATTATTATTATTATTATTATTAATCAGTGTGGCGGTGTGGCGGCGTCTGATCTGGTTTTTCTTATAAGAATTCAACTACAAATGTATATATTTGCCTACTTTTTCGGTTTTCGCCGGAAGATGATGTTGGTGTGGTGGTGTTAAGGCAAAGTCTAACTGATTACACGAGAATCCAAGGCGTGGATGGTATGCCTTTGTGGTGCCATAGCCCGTATTTACGGGAGCTCCGAAAATGTATTTCTCCAAATTCTTAATATAGCATGGTTCGTAAAGTCCTTGAAATTTCTTAATTTTCTGCACTATAATTATTACTTAGCAAATTTTGGTATTAAAAAAGCCTTAAAACTTAAAAGGAAATATATTCTATAAAAATACTGGAGGGAGAGTCCTTGAAAAAAAAGGCGTGGCCGTACGAACCATATAGAAAATTTTAGCATCAGCTTTCTACTAACTATGCACGGTTAATTGTACTGGGAAATAACATTAAAAAGTAGGGGTGGTTTTTCTTTAAAAAAGAACCTAAGAATTGGCAATTATGAAAGTATAAGCATAGCTGTCATATCTTCCGATTTTGGTAGATTTTATACAAACATTTTTTACAGGAAAGTTGAAGGTAATATCAAATCGCAGATTATTAATATCAGATGTTTCCATAGATAATAAACCTTATTTAAAAAATGTAAATTCTGGCAGCTATGTAAAACAATTTTCGACTCTTTAGGATAGGTATTTAAATACAAAAATATTTAGGAAATATGTAATTTGTTAATAATGTCGTCTCATTCTAAGCTTTTAAAATACTACAGTTAGTAAAGAATAAAAAACTAATGGAAAATTCAAAGCACTCATCGTGAACATGAAAGAGTATTGATACAGTCGAATCTTGTTAAAGTGAACAACACGCTTAAGGTGAATTACTCTTAACATGAACTGTTTTCACAATGTCTGACAAAATGAAGATTAGTTACTGAGAGAGCAAGAACTACTGATAACATGGACAGTCCCCCTCCCCCTCCTTGAAATTCACGTTAACGAGGTTCGATTCGACTGTATTTAGTTTAAAACTGTGAACCCTTCAAATTCAAAGACTCCAAGACTATAGAATGGTCGGCGTATACTGTTATCTGGCCAGTCCCTCAAATGCATAACATTTCAAGTAGGAATATTCACTGCCACTTCTTTTTGTTTGTTCTCAATGATTTTACAGGTGGTATCCATATAAATTTGAAAATTGAATTATTAAATATATTCTCATGCAAAAATTTTGGAAACATCATTCACATGCATTTTAGATTAACACGATTACATATGTAGAAAAATAATAAATTTTCCAGATCAATGTATTTCGCAATATTTCAAAAGTAATTGGAATAGCACAAACATTTTAGGTAAAAAGTTTTTAAATGAATTATTGCTTTTTAATATTAAATTAGAAGGGGGAAATGGAGAGAGGGAGCAGCAGAGGCATGGAAAAGGAAGAGAAAGGGAAGGTGAGTGATTATGGGGATTAAGGCCAATTGTCTGAGTGGATTACCCTCTGTGGAACTCCTTCTAAGGAGTCCTAGCCCACATTTAGGCAAATCTCAGAGAAAACTACGAGAAACTCTGAATGGCTAGACCGACGAGGGCGACCTGCATTTGAATTGAACATAGCACTTTTCGTCCACTAGCTTTGATGGCAAGAGCTAGTGGACGGGTTTTGAGCCAGCTTTCAGCCTCTAATGCAGCAGAAGGGGGGGGGGGGAGAGAAAGTCCTTACATTCAGTGATTTAAGGACCACATAAACAATAACGAAAATCATGCAGTACGCATTGGTTATTAGCACTTTCCAACTGTATGTACTTGTTGTATCATTTAACTTTCAATATTCTTTGTCTACGTTATCACACAACAGACAGACAGAAACACTGAAAAGTATACAGATAGACTAAATGAATTTAAAATCACTCTTAGACATTGTTGGAAAGTGTTAAAAAAGCATAACACACACACATACACACACAAAAAAAAAAAAAAAAAAAAAAATGCGGAAGTTAGATTATAATTGCAGCCCTTAATGTATCTGAATATTTTAGTGTAGCCCTGTAAATCTGAAGGTTAATCGTATCTTATTCTACACCAAACAAAATGTTAGAATATTAACAATACATAAAAATTTCTTTATGATTTTTACAATAGAAAGTTTTTAAATGTGATTTTTAAAAATGTCAGTCCTAAAACGCAATGTAATGGCATTTTTTTTTTTGCTCCCCTGTACACAAACTAGTTGTACAGGACCTATTAAAGTCATTTTAAATAGGGAACATTCCACAGTAAACTTTACTAATATATAAACATTTTTTAAAATTTTTCAAAATGTTTACGAACGCTTGGGGCGGGAGGCAGACAAGCTGAAAGGTACATAATATACAGACAGATACACAAATTGAAATTATATTCACACTCAAAAATTATTAAAAAGTGTTAAAAACGCTTAATGTAAACGAAAGTACAATTCCAGCAAATTTTTATTAATAGTTCTTAATGTAACGGAATATTTTTGAGTGGCCCTATAAATTAATTGCTAATTATACTATATTCTATAAAAGCATTATTTTGTGCAGATGAATAACATATTTCAATTTCATTACGCTTTGAGCAAAGTAAAGTTATTAAAATTTGGTGTATAGAAATACCTCACACAGAGTGCAATGCTTTGGAATACTTTCGAGTGTCTCTGTATACAAATCAGTGCTGGTATTTAAACATTTTATATAGCAAACATTCGATAGTGAACTTGAATACATATTTCAAATTCATTAAGATTTGTGTATAGTAAAGGTATTAAAATATGGTGAATAGAAATTCCAATCCTTAGAACACAATGCTTTGGAATGCTTTTGGGTGTCCCTGTATACAAACCAGCAGAGGCATTCACTCCATTTTCCATTGTGAACATCCGATAATGATCTTGAATAACATATATCAGTTTCAAGAAATTCCATAAATATTTACGGGAATTAGTGCGCGGACAGACAAACCGAAGTTATTAACACATTTCAACCTTATTGGAAAGTGTTATAAACCACTGAAAGGTGTTTCTTATGGTATTCTTTAATATACACACAACACTCGAAAAATATCTTTTAAAAGAAGTAAAAAGTTTTTTCTTATTATTATTAATAATTTGGAAAGAATGTGCATACGCATATATATGAGCATATGCGATTCTCAGAAAAAAAAGGCTTAGTTTAAAAAATATGTTTGCTGAGAAGACGTTTAACATGTGTGTCAATATGGTATTTTTCCGAGACCTATTTTAATAACATAATACTTCATTTGCTTTAAATGGCTTTACTTTACCAAACCATTGAACCCACTAACATAGTTGCATAATTTTCAATCAGAAAAGTTTTCAAAACTTGTTTTCAAGGCTTCTATCATTTACATCTGGGCCCCTCGTTCATTTGGATGCGCATACGAGCTAATTATGAAGACGTGTATATTCTTTATTGCACCATAAAAATGCATTAACTTAAATGTGAAGAAAATTAAAAAAAATTACAAATATTTTTCCTTTTTCTTTTACAATTTTTAAAAATCACAGCAGTCTCCGATGTTTTGCTTTTTTTCTTTTGTTTTACTGCTACATTGTTATTAATATTATTATTATTACTGATACTATTTTTATTATAATCATTATTATCAATTGTTTGTAAGGAAGGGAAAAAAAGACATTTACACCATAGTACTCGAATAACTTAATACTTCGATTTATTCGAGCTTTAAGTAATAATAATAATTCCTTAATATCGTACAAAATACGAGGTACCCAGTATCTCATTTCTGCTGGAGCAAAAACTGGCTATCACTAGCTTCCGAAATTTAAAATTATTTTGCCGATAGAATATAATAATACAGGAAAAATTGATGAAAAGACAATATAAAAGACGGGTGACCAGAACAGAACGAAAAAAAAAAATTAAATTAAATTAAATTAAATTAAATAAAAATAAAAGCCAAGACTATGAATAAAGAAACACCCCTTTGAGTGAATAAAGAAACAACTAGTACCAAATCCTCGTAAATCATTATCTAATAATAATCTAGAAAGATTTACTGATACCCTGTCAGGGGATTTCTTTTGAGAGATAAGACCCTCCCACGAGCGTTTGCCAGCGGCCCCGAACTGAAATATTAAAATCCATCCTGAATAATTACTTAATGTATCTATATTCTCTGATATAATTTTATACTGATCAAACTGTAAAACAACTAATTATTGAGACTTAAATTACTGTCGAAACGTCAGTGGAGGCCTCACTGTTGAGGCTCAAAAAATTTTCGGTTTCGTCTGTGTATTTGTTTGTATATCTGTCTGTCTGTCTGTCTGTCGCGCGATAACGGCCGCAAAAATCACACTATTGACTTGAAATTTGGCACACATCTTTATGAGCCCCATGGAATCAGCCATATAGTTTTGGGTGTGTATTCCATTTGTAGTTCATGTACAGGGAAACACCAAAATTTTTCTTATCCTTACGGCCTTTGGGCAGAATTTGCATATACTGCAATAGCAGCTGCAAAAATGCTCCGATTGACTTGCAAATTGGCACACACATTCAGACTTTGTACGGAAGTAGCTGTATAATTTATGTCTGTATTGTTTATGAATTGTGTACATGGACACGCCGAAATTCTTGTCACTACGGCATATTGAGGGACATTTCATTTAGATGCATTTTAACATCATTACTTTACAATCAACAGAACGAAATTAGCATACATTTAGGAGATACTTGAACTTATGTTTTCTGCAGAAAATATGTTCTGTTAGGCTTTCTAATTAATGTACAGGACCTTACAAAAGTGTTCTGATAATGCCACGTAATCATCTAAATTATGTCAAATTTCGAACAATTATTCCTGAAAAACGTAGAAAAGTGGAATAGTTGTTACTGGTGTATGCAATGTTTATGGTTCGTTTATAGAGACACACAAAAAAATTTTGTGACATAAGAGCCTAAGGACAATTTTTTAATTTAAGCGCACTTTAATGCGTTTATGCTGCACTGAACATAATGAAATTAATATACATTGAAAAGGTGCTTAAAAGCATGTTTACTTTAAAAAAAAAGGTATGTATAGAATAAATAATTTATTTATGGGACCACGCAAAACAATTCCGATGACGTACTGCAATCATCCAAAGGATGTCAAATTCGTTTGAAAAATTAATAAGTTATAATTAATTAGGTGTATTCTTATAATTGGCGTATATAATAACTGTAGTTTCTCTTCCGGGGTACTTAAAAGAATTTCGTACTATTACTGTCTATAGTTGGTATTTCTTAAAAGTTTATTTTTACATGGTTACACTCCATTAAATATAAGGGAATTTTATTAGAATTTTAAAAGCATGTTTTTCTGTTGAAAAGCGTGGGCATAGAATTGGTAATTAGTTTACAACGTTACATAAAATAATTCCGATATGCTATGTAATCTTTTTTCATGAAATTTGGTACAAATATTTATGAATTTCAGGGAAATAATACAAGACTGTCAGTTATTAAGAACACATATATATGATATACAAATAGGTATACAGCGGAGAGGTATACAAAGAGAGGTACAGCGGGGGGTTGAGGGGGGTGACAGCCTCCCTCAGGGATGTATCTGTTTATGTAGCAAGTCAATCGAATCAATATATATATCTATATATATAAATGGCTAAGAGATATCCTTGGATTATGTTTGTCTGTGAGTGGATGCACCGAGTATTTCTCTAAAGTTTCCTTCTCTTCTTCTTTTTCTTTCTTCTCTTTTTTCTTCTTTTCTCTTCTTATCCCTTTTTCTTCTTTCTTCTCTTTCTTTTTATCTTTCTTCTTCTCTTTCCTTTTCTGTCTTCTTTTCGCTTTCTTCTTTTTCTTTTCGCTTTTTCTTCTTTATATTCTTCTTCTCCTCTCTTCTTCTTCTTTTTCTTCCTTCTCTTCTTGGTGTTTTTCTTCTTTTTTTTCTTTCTCTTCTTCTTTTTTTTCTTTCTCTAAAGTTTCCTTCTTTTCTTCCATCTTTCTTATTCTTCTCATCTCTGAAGCTTCCTCTATTGCTGGAAGAAGTGTACCATCTAAAAATGGTTTCGTTAACAAACTTTGAATTATCGGTACACAAACAGCATCATGCCGAGTTTTGTACATTTCGAGTTTGGTTTTAAAATAATTTCTGCATTCGGAATTCGGACTTTTCTAGTATATTATAATAAGGAATAAATAAAAAGGATCTTTTGAATAGTGTGTGATGCAAATAGGACTTTGAGGCTCCTGATCTCCATATCGCTAGTTTAGGTGTTGCATTGCATAATGTAATAGATGTCGAAAATAAAGTTCTGTTCACATTTCTCGATTCTTTATTTTAAGATGTCGGTCCTGGTTTGAAAAGCATTGTCGTGCAAAAAAATGACCGTAGAGTGACACTTAAAACTCAAACCCTCTTGATTTTTGGCATGTTAATTGCCGAAACGTCAGTGAAGGCTTCCATGTGGAGACTCAAAAAGATTTTGCGCTCTGTCTGTGTGTCCTGGTGTCTGTCTGTCGCGCGATAACGGCCGCAAAAAACATTGGCTTGAAATTTTGTACACATGTTATGCGCCACATGGAATTTTCTGTATAGTTTTGGGTGTGTATTCCATTTCCAGTTCATGTACAGAGACACTCCAAAATTTTTCTTATCATTACAGCCTACAGACAGAATTTGTATGTACTGCAATAGCGATCGCCAAAATCCGCCGATTGATTTGTAAATTGATACAATCATTCAGGCTCTGTATAGAAATAGCTGTATAATTTTTTATGTCTATATTGATTAAGGAATGTGTACAGGGACATGCCAAAGTTTTTCTTATCATCACGAATGGGGTGAATTTCGCTTAAACGCATTTTAATATCGTTACCCTGCATCCAACAAAATGAAATTAACGTGCATTACTGAGATGCTTAAACTCATGTTTTTTGCAGAAAATATTTGTGCTTAGGCTTCATAATTATTGTACAGGACCTTGCAAAAGTGTTCCGACAATGTCACGTAATCATTCAAATTATGTCAAATTTTGAACACTTATTCATGAAAAACGTAGAATAAGTTGAATAGTTTTTACTGGTGTATACAATGTGTATGGTTTATTTTCAGAAACACACAAAAGAATTTCGTAACATTAGAGCCTATGGGCAAATGTTTATTGAAGTGCATTTTAAACGTTTATGCTGCATTCGACAAAAGGGAATTAACATACATTATAAAGATGCTTAAAAGTATGTTTTCTCTAAAAAAAAAAAAAAAAAATATGTATAGACTAATTTATTTACAGAACCACCCAAATGAAATTCGTACCAGTACAGTCTATAGACGATATTCCTTAAAAGTGTATTTTAACATGGTTACACCCCATTAAATATTATGAAATGTTATTAGAATGTTTAAAAGCATCTTTTTCTGTGGAAAATTGTGGGCATAGAATTGGTAATTAGTTTACAGGGAAACACAAAACAATTCCGATATGTTATGCAATAATTTTGTATGAAATTTGGTACAAGTATTTATGACTTAGAAAGAATTAATACAAGATTATCAGTTACTAGTAATATATATATACAGATAAATATAGGAAAGGATATACAGTTGGAAGGGGGGGGGGGGGGTCAGAAACGCATCTGTTTGTGTAGCAAGTCAATCGAGTCAATATATATATTATATAAAAAGGAATAAATAAGAATGATCTGTTGAGTAATGTGTGATGCAGATAAGACGTTGAAGCTCCTGATCTGCAGATCCACAAGTTAAATTTCCTGCTGTTTATTTTGCTAATAAAATGCATTATTTCCCAATTTATTACACTATAACCTGACGTACAGTCGGTAACAAAAGTATCCGAACACTAGCAAAAATTCCTATATAAAAAAAGTAGAGTTAATACTGTTTTGTTAAATAAATCCTTGTCGAATCATGTTCTTAGTCAGTCTAAGCGGTTCTGCGTTCAAAGTTGGTAGACGTGTTGTGCCAGGTTCGATTCCAGGTCGCGCTTGTCGGCCTAGCCGTTCGGAGTTTTCTATGGCTTTCTCCGAAACTTGCGTAAATACAGGCTAGGCCCCCTTAGAAAGCCCCCACGGAGGGCACTCCTCCTCAGTGCAGTCGATCGGCCTTAATCCCCACAACCCAACCCAACCCAACATGAGATTTTTATATTAATAAGTTAAATGTAGTGATCAGCAAAGCAGTCATTGCCTAGTTATCCGCTCTTCTTTTTCTTCTACTACTACTTCTTCTTCTTCTCTCTCTCTTTTCTCTTTTTTTTTTTTTTTTTTTTTGTAGATTTGCAATAAGGTTTCCGATTTAATTTATACCTATTTTTAAACAATATGTATAATATAAACACTGATATTAGTTTACACAGATATTGAACAAATCATTTAAATTTTAAAAAGCAGACAGAAACATCGAGAATTCAGTCTGGACTGAATCTTAGCTACAGGTGGTAATAGTTAATCCATAATCGCGGATGTCCGTGGACATGGATATAATTTAAAAAAATCATAAAACATAAATTTAGTGCACGTTCTATTTCTTAAAAATTAAAACAATTTCTCTACGATAGACAATTTCTGTATTTTTCTACTCTGCATAAATGTGATAGTTTCTGATCTTTATAATATAAAATAGTATAATTACTGTTAAATTTTTTTCCAAACCGTATATAATGCATAGATATTTTGTAATATTTTCACATATATCTATATAAATAAAAAAGTTAGTAGGCGGGAGGTACCAGATTCGAACCTAAGTTGCGCTCGTCAGCCTAACCGTTCGAAGTTTTTCGTGATTTTCCCCGAAACTCGCATGAATAGCACTTCTTAGACAGACCACCTACGTAGGTCACCTCACCTAGTCCATTTTATTTATACTGTATTTTCACGTTACATTTTTACGACCAATATTACTATAGTAGTAAAAAGAATTGTTGCGGCAACAGGATGTGTTCAAGATTCACCTGGTATTTTTGTGAAGGTGCGCCATGTCGTGCTGCGTTAGTGTAATGCGTGTCACCAGAACGTGAATGCAAAATCCTTGAGCATCACCTGATCCTAAATTTGTAATATGTGTGGAATTATAGTAAAAATAAAATTACGTATAAAATGATTTTTGTTTGTTGTTCTTGTATTACGGTAATATTTTAAACGCCATCTATCGGCTCCTGATAGCATTTGCGACCCCATGTTTCTATGCGATTTTTATTTTTCTGTACACCTGCTTTTTTATTTTGAACGTTATTTTATATTAGGCCTGTATAAATTGAAGTAAACTACGAATAAAGCTATTGCTATTGTTCGGGCAAATTCAAAATAGTAATAATAATGTCTTATTATTTAACTATTTTAACCGTTGGTGAACAGCTAAATAATCAAAGCTATTTTTACTCTTATGACACTCTCGGAACCGAAAGTATTGAATTCATCCCAAGTAATATTACTTTAGAACAATAAAAGTACTCTTGAGATCCTTTTTAAACGCCTTTTTAAAATTGCTCAATATCGGAATTTATATTGTGCATAATAATGAACAACTCCACGCACTCATCTCCAGCGGTCAGTCGGCCTTCACGGTCTGTTGTTCATTGTTGAACTGAAAAGTTAGTGTCGGAGAATTTTCATTGAAAGATGGCAAGGTGAAGGAGAAAATGCAATTGTACAGAACAAATTTCATCACTGAGACAAGGGTTTTACTTTTCCTTCTATCTACTAAAAATAGCTGTATCTTATATTGGGATTTTTATATAACTTGCCATGACATATTATCAGGAACATTTCCTTCATAAAAAGATATAGAAAAAAAATTATTAATATCGGAAATAAAGACTATTTTTAGCTTCAACTACAGACATTCCGAAAATTAAAATAAAGCTTTCAATTTTCAAAGCTTCATCAACAGTGAAAGGCAAATGAAAATACGTGTTACTTGTTTATACTTTGGTTTCAGTAAAAAATACATCGAAGAAATGGAGTCGAAAAGAAATAAATAAAAATCTTTGTATATAAACAGCATAAATTGAAAAAAAAAAAAAAAAAAAAAAAAAAAAAAAACCCTCAAAACAATTGTTTCGGTTCGAAATAATAGCTCGACCGTTTGTCATATGAATAAAGTAGGCACGAGTGCAGCAACAAAGCACTATTTACTATAATTCTGCCTGCATTATTATTTTGCAGATATAGTGTTACTTCTCCTGGAAAGGTAAATACTATTTTGATTAATTATTTCTCCTCAGCTACCATTTTGATAAATATTTTATTTTATATCCAAATCTTAAAGGAAGAAGGCGAAAGAATCTCAGTTTAAAAAACTATAAATTTCCATTGGGATTGGAAAATATGGGGAAGGCAAGGGGTAGGGGAGTCCTCTTCAGATTTTAATCTAAATTGTCTATATCTTTCAAATTTTTGAAGGAAAAAAAAATAGAAAGTTATTTTAAAGAATTAAGTATTACGAGAGATACATTATACAACGTGAAAGTATGGTCCCCTCTCTTCCATCCTCCTAAAGCGAAATACTTTAGAGACCAATCTTGCCTCTTCTTGGTTGCCTTCATCTCGCACGCATGCTCTGTGTGTATCAACACCAACTTTGATAAAGGTACACTGACTTTTTTTTTTCTATTATTATTTATTTAAAAGTGCAATTTCTTTTTTACTAATATTCCATTTAAAATTTATGAGTTTACATTTGGAATGCGTTTTGTGTGTAAGTGCAGTCATTTTTTTATTTAGATTCTAATTTGGGTGAAAATAAACGTATTTGACATACAGTTTGAACAATTTGTTTTACTTTCCTTTTATAAAACAATCATCGTAATTCCCATAATTTTTGAATGTCTAAATAAAAGTGAATGAATTATCTATTTTTTCTACTTTCTCAAAATGAAAGCATTGAAACGAAAATCAGACTATCTGGTAATCTATATAATCTAGTCGATGTTTGGACACCTTGCTAAAAACTATAGATTCAAATCCCGATAATTTTATTTATAGATTACTTATATATAGCTGGAAATAGATTATACAGGCCTGTGATGATTTTTTTTTTAAGACGTTAGATTTTACTGGTGTATTTTTGGATGCTCATTAAGGAAAAATCTATTCAAAAATTTCCCTCACGAACAGTTTTGACAAAAAGAGGAATTTTTAAAACTCCAATCTAAGTTTTTTTCCGGAAAGTCTGGGTGATGTGAGTGAAGAACAAAGATAGTTATTTCATCCAGACATGAAAGAAATGTAGAGGAAGTATCAGGAGCTATGGGGAATTAACGTGTTAGCAGATTATTGTTGAATGCTTCATAGAGAACCCCCCTTTCCCTTAAGGGGACTCTCTACGTATCGTCTCCGAAAGCCGAAGCCAATGTTATTGTATGGGAAATTTTGCCCCATTATAATTCATTAACTAATACATATTTTTAAATTCCGTTTTCACTTTCCGAAAATTCACAACTATTAATCAATTTATCGCTTTCTAAAACTTTAAGTCCGTTTTTAAGTTCCAAAATGAAAAATTTCACATTGTGAAAATTCGCATTTTACAACCACAAAATAAAATATTAAAAATATAGTTTATAGAAAGCGATAAATTGTTTAATAGTTGTGAAGTTTCTGAATGTGAAAACGGAATTGAAAAATTATTTAATAGTTAATAAATTATAATGGGGCAGAATTCTCCATAGAATAGCATTGGCTCTGGCTTCTAGGGATGATAAGTGGAGATGCTTCTTAAACCCATCAAGTCATATACACAAGAGCAAACTCTCTAATGGGATCTTCTGTGTAAAGAAACATATTTAAAAGATAATGCTAGCCTATTTTAACGAATTTCTTATATAACTTCGAATTTGCCCCTGTGTGGCATTTTCCGATCTTCATTCTTACTTTGTGAAAAATCCTTACGTGATAGGAAGAAAAGACAAGCATTTCTGAATTCAGCATATCAAAACACATTAGAGACACCCAACGCAATGCAAAAAAAAAAAAAAAAAAAAAAAAAAAAAATTGAAAATTGAAAATTGTTATTTTGCAGGACTGTGTTATTTATCTTGCATTATTTAACAAGTAGGTGTTAGAGCTCGGAGCTTAGATTGGATATCTCGCAATTTTTTTCTTTAGAGAGAGAATGAGTTGAGTAAATATCGCTTTGAATGCGCTCGAGGAATATACTTCAAAAAAGTATATATGCCCAAATACCGACATATATGCAAATATTTCAAATATTTTTGTGGTCAGTTTGTGGTACATTAGAGGGCTATTCAGTTGTATCCAGACTTAGCTCACATAAGTCTGGAAAGAATGCGCTTTGTGCAAATATTTTTGGAAATTTAAGAAAATATGCGTTTCATCTTTGATTCAAAAAATATATTCGCTATATACACTCTAGGACAAAGAAAACGACGTACCAAGAAGGAGTAATGCAAATTGGACACAAATTGACATGCATACAGGTTTCGATGGGAAATGCAAAATTTTAAAGTTTGGCTGCCGTAGAATGAGCATGTGACGCTGCAGCGCATCTTAACTGCGCAGCTGGTAGAATATTTAAGAGAAGAAAATTTTATACCAGGTCATAAATTCTTTGACAGTTTTATTCCATCTACTCAGATAGACAGTAACTATGCCTGGTGTGTAACTATGCGCAAACAATATGCGCATATGTCAGCATTTGAGAGAGGAGTGTAGTTGGGCTCAAAGAAGCCGGTTCGTATAATCTGTGAATTGTTTGAAATTTGGATAGGAGCGATGCCACTATTAGATGATGTTAACAGGAATGGGTGAACCATGACCGAACATAGTGCTAAGAAGGAAGCGGTCGGCCTAGAGATAAAACAGAACATTAGAACCGATCAATCGTCAGAGCAGTACTCAAAGCCACAAATTCGTCATTATCATCGTGCAACTGGTACCCCAGTGACTTCAAATACCATTAACAGGCAGCTCAGAGAAATGGGGTTGAGCTCACGGAGCCCCTCGCGTCGACTACTATTAAACTTTTTACACCGACAAGCCAGTTTACAGTGATATCGGGCGCATTCGACCTGAAATGTTACTGAATTGAGTAGAATTTCTTAAGTGATGAGTCCAGCTCCAATCTGACTTCCGGTGACCAGCGAAGACGCGTCTGTAGACGCCTCGAAAAAAAGGGGATTCCAACTTGACTGTCAATGGCCATGCGGCCCGACAACCAGGAGTGATGGTCTTAGGTGCAATTTTATTTCATAGCAGGACCCCTTTGGTTGCCATCCGCAACACCTTTAAGCAGAGCGATACGACGGCAGAATTCTACGTCCGGTTTTGTTGTTCTTCATATCACGCAATTTTGAGCGTATATTTAAACATGATAATGTCCGCCCGCGCACGGAGATAGTTTTTACTGCTTGTTTTCTTCCTTGTCTAACATTATTTTGGTCTGCGAAGTCGCCGGATCTCTCTACCACTGAGGACGTTTGGAGCATCATGAAAAAGGTCCTACAACCACCTCGGGATTTTGTCAATCTAACACACCAATTGGACAGAATTTACCACGCTATCTCACAGGAGGATATCTGCCAACTCTATCAATTAATTCCAAGCCGAATAAATGCTTACTTAAGGGCCAGAAGTGGACAAAAGCTTTATTAGCTCATTTACTTTGTGAGAACCTTTCTCTTGATTAAATCATCCAGATTTTCTGAAACTATAATCATTTGTTTTTCTCCGCATGTCCATAACATCTACCAATTTTCGTCCTATTCGGATAACTCCTTCTTGGTGCGTTTTTTTTTTTTTTTTTTTTTTTTTGTCTTAGAGTGTATTTAGAATACACATATAAAAAAAAATAGTAGTAGTAGTATTTGTTAATTACATAAAGGTATTAGGCGTTTATGAATTCATAAATAGAAAATGCACTTGTAAAACAAAATAATTCTTAGAAGGAAATTTTCTATCATATTCATGAAACCAATCTTTGTAAAATGTAATACAATACAGTATTATATAGTGATCTCTAATTAGGTAACAGTTTACTAAAAAAAAAAAAAAAATTGCTTACGTTCAATTGTATTATATTTTCTTGGTGATATTACTTATTTATTTTTTTAATGTTCAAATGACAAGGGATTCAAAAAAGAAAGGGGGGGGGGGGGAATAGACAAAATTTACTTAATTGATAACTCATGAGGAGTAAATTTGTTTTTCATAAAAATGTAGATCTGCATCTTATTGGAATTCTTTGCTGTGTTATCAGAATGATGAATTTGAATTTTTATACTAAATTTATTCATATTACATTTACATTAAATACGAGCATAGAGTATTTTCTCATGCCTATTAATCATGAAACTTAAATACATTTAAATTAATGAATTATTTGGTTGCAAAAGTTGTAGCTTTAAAATGAAAAAAAAAAAATGTTATATTTTCAACACATTCTAGCATATAAAATAAAAAAAAAATATTTCTACTACTACCTTTTTCAATAAAAAAAAAAAAATAATAATAATAATAAGTTAAAAAAATCTGCTTTATTATTTTAAAAAATATATTATTAAAATTCTTATAAGATCTCGCTTTACAAATTTAGTTAGTTGGAAAGTTTTTAATTCCCCTCTATCAAGATCATTAGAATATATATATATATATACATATATAACTAAATGAATTATGATACATAATAAAAATTTTAACGTATGCAATTTTTTCGTATCACTTAAAAAGCTCTGTCTTTGGTGAAATCGGGGACCATATACAAATTGGTAATAAAAATTTTTAGATTAAAAATAGAATGACATGTGTAAAAATAAATAAACAAATAAATAACTAAATAAAATAAATGTAAATAAAATATTTATAGACAGAAATAGACAGTGCTCTGCCTATATGAGCCGCCTACATTACTCAACTTCATTTTATGCGGTTTCACAGTTGGGACACATTATTAAAAATATATGTATACAAGTAGATCGATATTTTAAGAAATACAAATTACACAGCATACACATTTAAAATAAAATATGTTTTGAATTTAACATCTTGTGTAAAAATGATTTTGAAGTTTTTAATTTAACAATTTTATCTGTTAATAAAAATTAAATGCAGATATCACAAGATAAATTATAATGTTCAAACTTTTCTGTGAGTTCATTTGTTAGTAAGTCATTCTAATTCTTTAATTATTGTGCCCATCTCTTATACGGGCAGATAATTCGAACTAATTTTGTAACGCCTATATCTCACACGGACTATGCTTTTGCGATAAAAAGCCATAGAAAATCAAATTTTTACCGCGCCCGTATTTCTATAGCTGCTTTATAGATGGCAGCACTACGATGCTTGTAACTTAAATTATTGTAAAGATTGCAATGTATGTTTATCAGAAGTCAACATTTTAATTTATTCCATAGCATTGTTAGTACTTAGTACAGGCCTTTTTTTTCACATCACTTTCTTTGTATAATAACTTTCTTCAATAATGTAATTACGCTTAAATAAGAAGAAAATTACTCTTCTATAACAGTAGTATGGAAAAAATGCTGGTACTAACGATGCTATAGAATAAATTAAAAGTTGGCAGCTCTAACAGAGGTCTGCATGGGCCGAAATTACGAAAGTTTTGCTTACCCGACTCGCTCAGTATATCTAAAAACTTACCCCTTGCCCCGCCTGGCCCGGACAAAGACTGATAAAATCAGGCTCGACCTTATAATATAAATAAATAAATATTTTTTTAAAAATGAATAAATAAAAATGCATCTATTTCTATGCAAAATTTGTTAATATTTACTTTTTTAAGGTTTTAAGCTCAGGTGGGGTAATTAGGGCTACTTATTACATTTTTTAACTTTGTAAATATTTTATTCTCTTTCTAATGAAATTAAATTTATATAAAATAATTAGGGGGTAATTTTAACCTTTCAAGAACATTCTATCAAATTTGTACTTCCTTAGGCTTCTTTATTTAAAATTAATGGGGACGGTTATAACTACTTCACCCCATCAAAAGGCATGGCGCGATTAAGGCATGGGCACTCAAATTTGGAGGAACACCAAATCCAGGGTCAGTTTTACAATTAGTCGAAACTAGGCGGCGTCAAATAGACAAGCTAAAATAAAAGTAATTGATATAAATATTTTTAAAACCTTTTCAATCAAAAGATTAAAAAAAAAAAATAAGCATATAGTCTAATAAGTGAGGGTTAAAAATTCTATTATATGATCCTAAAACATAGCACCAGTCATCAATAAGAAATAATGATGGATAATACAGCCTACTGTACAGCAAAATCAAACTATCATAGCAAAACCAAAAATACAATAATGCAATATTTTGTGTGTTAACTCTAGAACAAAAGTTTCCTCAGGTAGAACTCAATGAAAATGCTATCCCCCCCCCCCAATCCCCTCCGCCAATCTTTTTACATATTTTTTACTCTCTATGTTGCAATTTTTATACATGACAAAAGTAAATTATTATTTATACATGCTTATATATATGCTGTGTGCATTTCTTCTTGAAAGAATGCTCTAAAACTACCTCCAGAAAGCAATATATCAGGAAGAAAACTGTCTAAAATTCTAGGGAATTTTAAAGAACTATAAAGTGTGTTAACATATTTTTAAAGGGTCGTCGGATGCTATGCTCTGTCAAATGAGTCTAGATTCGCCATGAAAAATTTTAAAGAAAAATAATAACTAAATTCGAGGCCAGCCGTGCATAGACATTTTAGGATATATGAGTTAGTGTTCTTACAACTGAAGATTACAAACTTTATAATAATACGCATGTGCACATATATATATCTATATATAGCAGAGTCTATGTGTGTGTGTGTGTCTGTCCGCTATAGAATCCTAGGCCGTTTCACCGAGCGGGACCAAATTTGGCACAGTTAATGTTTACGACCCGAGAAAGACAACGCCGCAAGCGATTTTAGAAAATTCGCCCCCCAAGGGGGGAGGGGGGGCAAAACATAATTTCACAAAATCCTTCATATTCATATCTCAAACAAAAAAACAGATATCCGTAAAATTTTTGCTTTAAAATATAGCTAATACAAATGTCTAAAAATCGGTTTCTGGAATTTTTGAAACTCGGTCCCCAAGGGGGGCGGGGGGGGGGCAAAACGTGATTTCACATGCGTAAAACGTGATTTCGCATAATCCTATATATCTCAAACAAAAAAAAATAGATATACGTGAAATTTTTGCTCTACAATATAGCTAATGCAACTATCTAAAAACCAATTTCTGGAATTTTAGAAATTCAGCCCCCAGGTGGGGCAGCAAGGGGGGGCTATGGAGCAAAAACAAATAGAAATGCAGTTAGGCCATTCAAAATTGGTACAGATAGGTTTTTTGAAGGCCTGCAAGTCGAATGGGGATATTTTCGATTGTGTAAAGTTATTAGGAGGGGCAAGAAGGGAGGGGGGGCAAAAAAATAAAAATAGTGTCAGATCGTTCAAAATTGGTACATAGAGGTTTTCGATACTTACAAATCGATTGCGGATATTTTTGAATTTGTAAAATTATTAGGAGGGGCGGGTAGGGGGTGGGGCGGTAAGGGGGGGCTATGCGCAAAAACAAATAGAAATACAGTTAGGCCGTTCAAAATTGGTACAGACAGGTTTTAAAGGCCTGGAAGTCGAATGGGGATATTTTCGAAAGTGTAGTTATTAGGAGGGGCGAGAAGGGGGAGTGGTGAGGGGGGGGGGGTAAAAAAAAAATAGAGTTAGATCGTTCAAAATTGGTATATAGAGGTTTTCGATACTTACAAATCGATTGGGGATATTTTCGAATTTATAAAATAATTAGGAGGGGCGGGAAGGGGTGGGGTGGTAAGGGGGGCTGTAGGCAAAAACAAATAGAAATACAGTTAGGCCGTTCAAAATTGGTACAGATAGGTTTTAGAGGCCTGCAAGTCGAATGGGGATATTTTCGAAAGTGTAAAGTTATTAGGAGGGGCGAGAAGGGGGAGGGGAGAGGGGGGGCAAAAAAATAAAAATAGAGTTAGATCGTTCAAAATTGGTATATAGAGGTTTTCGATACTTACAAATCGATTGGGGATTTTTTCGAATTTGTAAAATTATTAGGAGGAGCGGTAAGGGGGGTGGGGCGGTAAGGGGGGCTATGGGCAAAAGCAAATAGAAATACAGTTAGGCCGTTCAAAATTGGTACAGACAGGTTTTAAAGGCCTGCAAGTCGAATGGGGATATTTTCGAAAGTGTAAAGTTATTAGGAGGGGTGAGAAGAGGGAGGGGGACAAAAAAATAAAAATAGAGTTAGATCGTTCAAAATTGGTATATAGAGGTTTTCGATACTTACAAATCGATTGGGGATATTTTCGAATTTGTAAAATAATTAGGAGGGGCGGGAAGGGGGGCTGTAGGCAAAAACAAATAGAAATACAGTTAGGCCGTTCAAAATTGGTACAGATAGGTTTTAAAGGCCTGCAGGTCGAATGGGGATATTTTCGAAAGTGTAAAGTTATTAGGAGGGGCGAGAAGGGGGAGGGGTGAGGGGGGGGCAAAAAAATAAAAATAGAGTTAGATCGTTCAAAATTGGTCTATAGAGGTTTTCGATACTTACAAATCGATTGGGGATATTTTCGAATTTGTAAAATAATTAGGAGGGGCGGGAAGGGGGTGGGGCGGTAAGGGGCGCTGTAGGCAAAAACAAATAGAAATACAGTTAGGCCGTTCAAAATTGGTACAGATAGGTTTTAGAGGCCTGCAAGTCGAATGGGGATATTTTCGAAAGTGTAAAGTTATTAGGAGGGGCGAGAAGGGGGAGGGGAGAGGGGGGCAAAAAAATAAAAATAGAGTTAGATCGTTCAAAATTGGTATATAAAGGTTTTCGATACTTACAAATCGATTGGGGATATTTTCGAATTTGTAAAATTATTAGGAGGAGCGGTAAGGGGGGGCTATGGGCAAAAACAAATAGAAATACAGTTAGGCCGTTCAAAATTGGTACAGACAGGTTTTAAAGGCCTGCAAGTCGAATGGGGATATTTTCGAAAGTGTAAAATTATTAGGAGGGGCGAAAAGGGGGAGGGGAGAGGGGGGGCAAAAAATAAAAATAGAGTTAGATCGTTCAAAATTGGTAGAAAGAGGTTTTCGATACTTACAAATCGATTGGGGATATTTTCGAATTTGTAAAATTATTAGGAGGGGCGGTAAGGGGGGGGCGGTAAGGGGGGGCTATGAGCAAAAACAAATAGAAATACAGTTATGCCGTTCAAAATTGGTACAGATAGGTTTTAGAGGCCTGCAAGTCGAATGGGGATATTTTCGAAAGTGTAAAGTTATTAGAAGGGCCGGGAAGGGGGGGGGGGAAGGGGCAAAAAAAAATAAAATAGAGTTAGATCGTTCAAAATTGGTACATAGAGGTTTTCGATACCTACAAATCGATTGCGGATATTTTTGAATTTTTAAAATTATTGGGAGGGGCAAAAAAATAAAATAGAGATAGATCGTTCAAAACTGGTGCATAGAGTTTTTTGATACTTACAAATCGATTGCGGATATTTTCGAATTTGTAAAATTATTAAAGTAGACCGGAGGGGGGGGCGAAGGGGGAAAATAATAGAAATAAGAGTTAGAGCATTTTGGGAATTTTTTTCGAAAACAGTGAGAACTCGGTGCGACATTTTTCTAATCAGATTTTGTTTCTCTTTTTTTTCATGTGATAAAAATTAATGCAATTCTGAGAATTCAGTAATTATAGTGATTCATTTAAAAATAGGGACCAGCGAAACGGGCTTCGCCGGTTAGTATTTTATTAAATTTAAAATTTTCATTTTTATATTTTTATTAAGTTATATGTATATATAAAGCGATCATTACATTCGATATATATATATACTGAGTGTGTGTACTAAAAACTATTTATTTCATTGTAATATAGTGATAAATATTTTCATTCGAGACGCGATTCTTGGACCGGCAAAGGGTTAATTACACTGTCTAACAAAATATAGTAAATTTCAGGTACATTTTTAAATTTTGCCTGTTTATTCACTTACACGTATCACTGAATAAGTATATATTAAGTATTTTTTCTCTAGCACGTACCATTTTTTATTCACGGTTAAAAAACTGAAATATTGAACTCGCAATATGTACATATTTTAATTTTATTAAAGTTATTAAACAAAAACCGGTAACAAACACTCTTATTACTACATTTTCTAACATGAAAACACGTTTTATAGAACGTTGAAAACAAATATTGTGCACAAAATACGCAAAATTTGTAACTTATTTTTTTCTGTTGCTTTGTCTGTAGTGCACGCCCACTACAGACATTTACGTTTGTAATCCGACCCACTTTGAAGCTACAGTTTTAAAGGACTGTAGATTTCTTTTACGTGTTTAGAGTTTTTCCGGTAGTAATTCTCCATTTTATTAAACTCGTGTCTAATCAACATTTTCTGTAGTAAATTTGGTTCAGATATATTCAGTTTCTTACTTTTCTCAGTATACATACAAAAATTGAAACTACTACTCATATAACATTACACTGTGTTAGAAAAAAAAAAATTAAGTACCCATTCCATATTTGCCTATTTATTCGCCCATACTTATCGATGAATAGGAACATTTACGCATATTTTTCTAACATGTCCCCCTTTTTTTGGTACGTTTATTGTTTATTGCAAGGTATTGCTATCCTCCTGTTGTGGTGTGAAATTCCGCCTCTTTGAAGACATAATCCCGCCCTTTTGTTTATTAAAATGCAGATTTGCTGTTTGAATAATGGCTTATACCTCAAAAACGAGACGTGATAGAAACGTAAGATATACACTGCCGACATACTGTAATTAAAATGTAGCTATCGATAATAGCTATTAGTTTCATGTGTACAGATATCGTGTCACACAATGTAATCACTCTTCTTTTTTTTATAATCTTGTTAGTCACTTATAGAATTTTCAAAGAATTTGTTTCTGCGCTATAAATCAATGAAATTTTCGGAAAATTCAAGAACTCTGTTCTAGTTGAAGTTAGAGCTTCCAAACGTTGGCAACCCTAAACTACAAATTTTTTGCCAAATTCGGTCGCTAAGACACCATATTTGATGCGAAAACGCCAAAATCGATGCCAAGACCAAAATCTGCGTTGGCTACAAACTTGGCGAGATTAGCGATCAAATTTGGTGACAAATATTGTTTCAGGATAGCCAGAATCAGTAAATCTTTTCTCAGTTTTAACAAAATTAATCGTTTTGGTAAAATATATCGTTTTTCGTCACTAATTTTTGCCAAAGAGAACAGGGATGGAACACGGGCGCAGAATTCATACCGGAATCTGTTTAAAGAATTTCTGTATCTATAATATCGTTGATTTAAGAAGTAGAAAATTTTCTTACAATGATAGTGGTATGAATTCTGCGCCCGTGTTCCATCCCTAAGAGAACAAAAGTAAGCCATCTATACTCGAATGATTTTTATTGAGCTCAAGCTGTTCATTTGGCAATGAAGGATTCTGTGTAATAAGCCGTGGAGCCCTATTCCTGAAAAAAAAAAAAAAAACTACTATATTTGTCTCCACGATAAATATAATCCAATTATTGTGACTTTCGTAGCTAGAGTAGCTTTTTTGTTTCTCTTGCTTGTTTTCAGAAATTTTCGTAGGCTGGAACCTGCCTGTTTATTTTTTAATCAGTTACCTCACAAAAATGTGAATGTTTTCACACTTTTGTGTCATCTTTATATATATATTTCTTTTGTGCGTGTGTATGTCACTGAACTCCTCCTAAACGGCTGGACCGAGTTTAATGAAATTTTTTGTGTGTCTTCAGGTGGATTCGAGAATGGTTTAGATTTACAATTCAGTTCAATCGGATAATTGGATCAAAAGATATTTAATAAAAACTCCATTTTAACTTTAAAATGATTAAAAAGAAAAATATATTTGATGCCAAAATAAACAAAATTCACGTTTATTTATTTTTTCCGAAAATAAAATATTTTTAATTTCGCGTGATAAACAATAAAAATTAGAAGAAAAAAATAATAATAATAATATACTATGAAAATATTCGCGTGTAAATAAATATTTTCATAGAGATACTTGGTATTAGCTTAAAATTTTTATTTAATTTAGTAGTACTTTTCTTTTCTACAGTAAAACAAAAATTTTTGTTTTAATTGATACTTTATATGTAACTTACAAAAGTTCTTTTATGTTTTCACCTTAATTGTAAATAGTAATAATTTCGAATTTATTAGAATTTTTTATTTTTATTTTGTATGTATCATAAAACAGTTTTTCTTTTTTTTTTTTTTTTTTGTATGGAACAGCTTTAGTTTGGAAAAATTTGAAATTTGGCACCGAAGTAGTACGGACGTTTCTCACCAAGATCGTCAGTTACGCAATTGAGATAGCCATGTTAATTCATCGCAAAAATGGCCAAAAATATTAAAAGTCGACAAGGGGGGGGGGAGGTCTATACTAAAGTTGTGCCTTTGTATTTATCTTTATATATATATTTCTTTTGCGCGTGTGTATGTCACTGAACTCCTCCTAAATGGCTGGACCGAGTTTAATGAAATTTTTTGTGTGTAGTATCGAATATTCAATAATACGCAAGCGAAGTGATGACGTCACTGGCCGTCTGCGGATGCAAGAAAAATATTTCCTATGTTAATCGCCCATTGGATTTTTTGTAAAAAATTACTAAATATCGAGGAAAATTATTTCCCGATTTTAATCCCCATATTTGGGTATAGATATGTATTAGTTATCATGTGCATGCGTTAGATTGAGTTGTTTTTGCTGTAAAATTAATAAAATTTGAATTTTTAATCTCAAAACTCTGTCATCCTTGGCGGGAAAAAAAATATCGCCATATCATCTGGCGAACATATTTAATTTCTTTCAAAAATAATGGTTATTTCAACAACTTATATTAAGAGAGTAATGAATAATATGAAACAATTTCGTACAATACATATTACGAAAATATACATCTGGCATGTATATTTTGGTATTACATTTTTGATCGCCAAATACAAAAGAAGCCAAGGAAGACCGAGTTTTGAAAATTAAAATTAAAATTTTGTCAATTTGAGAGCAAAATAACTCAATCTAACACATGCATACGATAACTAATACATATCTATACCCAAATACGGGGATTAAAATCGAGAAATAATTTTCCTCGATTTTTAATAATTTTTTATAAAAAATCCAATGGGAGATTAACATAGGAAATCTTTTTCTTGCATCCACTGACGGTCAGTGACGTCACTCTTCGCTTGCGTATATTCTATTGTAATTCCAGTTTGTCCCGACAGTTGGTGCTGCGATCAAATTCAGGAAAATATTTTGTAATTTCGTGTTATTATTGTTATACAAAAAATTGTGTCCTAATTGAAATATTACATCAAGATGTAATTAGTGTTTGAAGAGTTTTGAAGTGTGCATAAAAAAACTATACATTTTGCAAATTTAGTGCGGAATTGGAGTAAGTATTTTATATAATTTTCTATCAAATTTACACGAGCGTTGATTAACAACCACCCTAACCTACAAATTTATTTGTGTAGCTAATTTATTATATTTTATTTATTTATATTTTGTATGGAACACATTTAGTATCGGATCCCTTTGGCAAAATTTGAAATTTGGCACCGAAGTAGCTCGGACGCTTCTCGCCAAGATCGTTAGTTCCACAATTGAGATAGCCATTTCAATTCATCGCAAAAATGGCTTAAAATATTTAAAGTCACCAAAGGGGTCCCATACTTTTGTGCGTGTGTATGTCACTGATATTTTATTTATTTATTTATTGTATGGAACACCTTTAGTATCGGATCCCTTTGGCAAAATTTGAAATTTGGCACCGAAGTAGCTCGGACGCTTCTCGCCAAGATCTTTAGTTCCACAATTAAGATAGCCATTTCAATTCATCGCAAAAACGGCTTAAAATATTTAAAGTCACCAAAGGGGTCCCAATTTGTAACTTAGATTTAGAAAATCCGTGCTTTTCTCACGGCCAATTATATGTTGCGTGTTCCAGGGTTGGAAAACCTTCGAATTTGTTTGTGTATACCCCTCAAGGATTAACCAAAAATATTGTACATCCAATGGCATTACGATAAATTAAGTTTTTATAGATTAAAAAAATATACCTGTTATAAAATAAATTGAGTTTCAACTTTTTCACCTTTAATTAAAACGAGTTTAAGTTTTTATTTAATACGAACTCTACATTTCACTTCGCTCATACTATACACATACTCACATGCATCGATTGATTGAATTGTGATAAATGTATATGTAATGATGTTAGATATTGTAATAACTTTTTGATAAAAATTTTCATCAAATCGGTTACAGCTTATTCAAAAAAGACGGAATTTTTATGTGAAATTCGTTGCTATCAGAGAATCTCTCATAAATTGAAATATTTGCCGTATGAAATAAAATTTTGTGCTGTTCGACATTCAGCGGAGGTTTTAAATAACAAGTAGCAAGTAGCGAAAATTTCGGTAATTACGTCTTTTACGTTATAATCGGAATCCACAGTCACGGTTTACAGCGCTCCATACTTGTTTCACTTATATACCACATCCTTACACACTTACAATAAGTCAGTTATTTTTTTCTAGCAAAATATCCTCTAGAAATAATTTATATGACAAAACAACGTTTGTCGGGTCAGCTAGTATACTATATATTCCAGTAGGTGAGTAAGTAAGTCATGTGGTGTCCACATCAGATTTTTTTTTTTTTTTTACCCATTTTATTAATTTTGTTCAAATTAGAGAAAAATCCTATTTTTTAAGGTTAATTAAACCTAAATAAACTAAATACAGCAAAATTTGAATATATCTATATATATATATTCTGTATAAGAAATCTTATACATCTTCTACGCAAGACATTGAGATAAAGGGGATGAAATTTGCATTTGCACTTATATGCTTTATTGTTTCCTTCAATAGTGAAAATTGCTTTTCGAGAACAAAGTTTTGCTTTATCTGAATAATACTTTCTTATTTACATAATAGTTCTTCAGAAAGAATTTTCATCCGAAAGAGAAGATACAAACCACGCCCACTAATGTAATGAATAAACAAAGTTTCCAGATGAAGGAGGAGGAGGAGGAGGTGAGACACATAACACGCTAGCAGAAGCTTATATATACCCCTATATTTTTCAGCTGACAAAATATTAACACCAAGAAAATACAGATTTCTATATGTTATTTTTCAGCTGTCCTTTAAATAGGTCAATGGGATAAAATGGGTAAATGCAAGTAGAAAAGCTAATTACAATGAATAAAAAAGTATATTTTTTTAATGTTTTTAATAAGCAGAAACATTATTTTGATGCGCACATTTTTACAAAACATTCTTTAAAAATATTTTTTTTTATGTTTTATTCTTTAAAATGTCAATAAAAAATTTTAAATGTTTGTGAAAGTATCATAAAGGCGATTTTAAAATTGTGTAGAATATTAAAATATTTATACAGACTGAAAAAAAAAAAAAAATAAATAAATAAATAAAACCTCCGAATAACTTTTATTTTCAGATAAAATTACTTTAAATAAAAAGATTATTCTTTTGTTATTCTTCTCTTTTAAAAGTGTAGTTTGGAATTTTTTTTTTTTTTTTTTTTTTTTTTTTATAGGGTAAGTCCACCAGTGATTGACACTTTTAGAGCAATCTCTGATGTTTTTAATGTTCTAGTCATCAGGAAATATTTTTAGAAATCTTAAGTTAGTGCATGTGGTATGAAAGGCATTCAGAACCACATATGTGTTAAAATATATACATTTGATAAATTTTTTTTTTTTTTTTATGAATTTTTATTTGACACCCACTGGCATGTTCCAGTAATTGACACTGCCAGTTTTTCATTTTATCTGTAATTGGCCTCCTATGTTTCAGTGTTTGACACTGCTAGTTATTCATTTTTCCAGGTATTAGCACCCTATGCTCCAGTGTTTGACATAAAATGTTAAAATTCTTATATGTAAAATATATGATTTTATTATTTTTCTTATTTATTAATTATTTCGGGATAGATGTCAATTACTGGAGCATGCCAGTCACTGGAGCACCTACCCTACGAATAGATATGAAGTCCTGTCAGTGTTTTTTATAACAAACTACAAAAAAATTTTCTAAGATTAAAATAATTAATTTACTTACTTTATTATCCAATAAAATAAAAAGTATTTGTGATAACCCTGTATATCGAAAAGTTTCGATTGATCTGCAAATTTTAGATATGGTTATAAACGTTATATTTTATACATGTGTAGAGTTTTTTTAGGATATCTTGAATGTTTAAGGAGTTATTAATATTTTGTTTAAAAATGCAAACATTTTTCGGAAGTTTTTACTTTATAACTCCAAAGGTTTTTCTTTAAATTTCATGAAACATTGGTAAATGACCACATATGCCTAAATCATTATACTATAGTTAAAAAAAAAAAAAAAAAAAAAAAAATTAATATTCAAAGAGATATGGATAATTGTCGTAAATAATTTATTACTGCGCATGCGCGGACTGTAGCAAACAAAAACTTTGACATAGTTTAATCATACTTGACTTGCCAACATCCTCATTAATATTCCGTAGTATCGATAATCCCGCCCTTTTTTTCACACCAGTAAATATTTAGAATAATATTCTTGAAATGCATTTTCGATTTAATAAGAGAGAAAATACTGTAAAAAAAATATTGGTGTGGTAAAAAAGGCGGGGTTAACAATACTACGGAATATTAATTAGGATGTCTGCAAGTATGGTTTAATACTCAACTTATTTTTTAAAAAATCCAGTTGAATATCACAAAAATTCAGAGATATCGGTGATTAAATGAGATGTTTTTCAACCGTTTTCTAAAAAGGTTTTTACGATTAGGGGTTATTCACAAATGAAATTTTGTATCAGAAAAAAATTTAATTTTTCTTTTTTTATATAGGTATTTAGTACACACCTATAAAAAAAGAAAAATGAATCGCTATTATACAGTAAGACCCCGCTTAACGCTGTTTCATTTAGCGTTCTTTTATTTCCCCTGTGGATTCCCCGAAATTGCTCGCAGCAGTGCGCGCGCTGTTTCACATTACGCTCTACTTTGATGGAACGTATCCCCCACGTTAAGCGGGGTCTTAGTGTATTAAGTTTCATCGTGTAACATAGCTTTTTCTGATACAAATTTTCATTTGTGAATGACTCCTTATCGTAAGGACCTGTTTAGAAAACAGCTGAAAAGCAGTTTATTTAATCATCAATATCACTATGTATTTTTGTGATATTCAACATGATGTTTTTTATAAGGTGTTCTATACAGTTGGGTATCAAGAAATATTGTGCACTACTATCACTTTATTGGTACCAGAATTTATAAAACAAGTTTATTATGAACACTGATCCTTTTGTTATAGATTGAGAAAGCTTGAACATCGGAATACGAAGGACATTTAATCGTTGATCGGTAGCGCGACATCGGCAAAGAGGGGCGGTAAAAATAGTTTATGAGTGAGAAATATTAAGCAATTCTACTCTTTACAGGTTTCAGAATATCGTAAAGCAAGTTTAAAATGAATATTGACATTTATGTCATAGATGGAGAAAGATTCGGAAACAAAAGACTTCCACAGAGTGTTTCATTGCCGATGGCTAGAGAAGAAAAAAAGGGGGTGGGACCAAAAAATAATTACGAGTGAGAAATATTGAATAATTCTATTCTTTTATAAGTTATCGAATCTCATAAAGCAAGATTAAAATGAATATTGACATTTATATTATAGATGAAGAAAGATTGAGAAGAGAAAGGCTTCCGTGGAGCATTTAAACACTAATCGTTATTGCATTTTTTTTTTTTTTTTTAACGAACTACATTTGTGACTTTTTTAAAAACGAAAGAAATGAATAAAAAATCGGAAAAGTTTACATCTATGTGTCAAATGAGGTACTACAACTGGGCCCCGAGGAACTCTAGGGTCCCCCCGTAACACAAACTCAACTGTTTCAAATGGAAACCATAGTTTTTCTTCACAGAATCGTCTTAGGTGATTTTTTTTTTTTTACGTTTTTTTTTTTTAAGTAACGTGCACGTGGGCCTTGATTGTTATGTTTATATAAAAGTCTAGAAACCCCGAATTATCTTAAAAGGAAAGCAATTTCGCTAATAACATTGATTTCAAAAGTTTCGTGCATTCAAATAGTCCATTAGATGAGGTATTCACAGGTGGGAACCCAGGGACACTAGCAGGCCCCACCTAACACAAATTCAATTTCTTTTTTTCAAACAAGAAACACTGAATAAGATGAAACAGAAAAATACGAAAAAAAAAAAAAAAAAAAAAGATTACGAATATTAAGCAACCTTAAATTGAAATATGCAAATTCATTACGTTTTCAAGGGTATAGAATGAATATTGCATGCAAAATAGGTGTTATTTCTGTCTTGTTGTATACAAATTGCTGAACATTTACAACAAGCTATACCCAATAACACCCGAAAAAAAGGAAAAATTTAAACTGAAAGAATAATATGTGAAAAACCAAATGAGAATCAAACTTATTTAAATTCAAGCAGCAATTTCAAAGTTATTAATTGAAATACTAATAATAATAGTTAAATGAATTACCAGTAATAATTAATAAAACTAAAGTTTAACATACATTACACATGAAAAACTGGTATAAGTAGCTTGATCACTAAACAAACATGTGACTGTATACAGTTAAATTCACAGTTAATTTTGGAATCGTATTAAATAACTGAACGATTAATTTATTTTTGGAATTGTATTTGTCTACTAAATGATAAAGTTGAGTGAACTGTTTGATTTTTAATAATTAACCTAAAAGTGATAATTTAAAATTAAATTTTGATTAAAAATTGAGATTAATTTGAATAAGGAAAATTCGGAAACTCAAGAGTGTCATTTTGTTGAAACATGAAATTAAACTATTGTGCGCCATCTTTTGGAGTGTAAAAAAAAGTAATGAACCTTTTTTTTTTTTTGTGTGTGTGTGTGTGTGTGTGTGTGCTGAATAAAATCTAATCAAATGCTATCATTTAAAATCCAATTTAGAGTTAATAAAAGAACACAATGCAATATGTAATTAAAATTAAGGATAATTTTTTAATTAATTGATTTATTTTATTATATATATATATATATTAATGTAGATTTGATAAATGTTTCAAATTAATAATTTGAAAGTCAATAATATAATAATAAAAAATTTTTAGAATGATCAGTTTTTTTTTTTAGAATCTATAAAGCAAACACTTTTTTTTTAAATATTTTTTTTTTATTAATACATATGCATATATGTATATATATATATATATATATATATATATACCGGGTAATCCAAAAGTCAGGACAAACTTTAAAAATGAATAATTCGAAAACGAATCAAGATACAAAAGTACGGTTTGCACCAAACGGATGAAAAATAAACCGGGTTTTCTGTGGCAAAGAAAAAAAATTAGTTCTGTTGGCGACAAACACATGGCGCTATAGTGTTTTATTTCACCAAAAGATGATTTACAAATGAAAACAAATGTTGACAACTGACAAGTCAGCTTAATTACAGTTAATTAGTACTACTACAGTAACTGTTCAATGTCCATCTTTCAGAAGTACAGCTGTGAGATCATTCACCACATCGTTCGCAGCATTTAGTAGCATTTCTTGCGTTATGGCAGACACATTTTGGCGGATGGCAACTTTCAGTGCTGCTAGTGATGCTGGTTGGTCGCGGTACACTTTTGACTTCCAAGAATCCCCACAGCCAAAAGTCACAGGGTGTCAGATTGGGTGATCTTGGAAGTCATGAGTGATTAAAGTAGCGACTGAGAATGCGATATTTCGATGCATATAAGCTTCGACTACCATTACCTGCTGTAGTTGTTCCTTTTTATATCGTTTGTTGCTTTGCATAATCCTACATCAAAAATACGACAGCGCCATCTTTTGGTCGCCAACAGAACTATTTTTTTTTCTTTGCCACACAAAACCCGGCTTCTTTTCCATCCGTTTGGTGCAAACCGTATCTTTGTATCTTGATTCGTTTTCGAATTATTCATTTTTAAAGTTTGTCCTGGCTTTTGGATCACCCGGTATATACACACACATATAAATACGCAAAAATCACAATCCCTCCCAACCATCCAGCCAAACAACACCACCCATCATCCTTAATCGAGCATCTGCCCACCCAACCTCCCCTTTTTTTATTGTCTTTTATTTTTTATATAATTTTTTTGGTAAAAATATGCACAAATGCACTTTTTTTTTAATTAATGTAAATACCATAGAGAAAAAAGGATGATTAAATCAGAAATACAATTTAATAATTGAATTTACTAGAAATTTTGGATAACCATATACTCTGGCTTGAATATAGATAGATTTAACGTTTTTACTTTTATATTTATTAGAACAAAGATGTTTTATTCTATAGAGGAAGTTAATTAGAATATTTTTATATGTGGTTTTATGTAAACAAGATTTGTAATGAGTAAATAGATTAACTTTAAAAGAAAATTCTTTTCTCTTATCATAAATATCAAAATCTAAGTTTCCATTATCACTATATATTTTTAAATCTAGAAAATTTATTTCTTTGTTTATCATTTCATTTTTAGTTAATAAAAGACTATAAGGATAATTATCTATGAAGGTGTTGGTTTTACTATCATTAAAGTAAAAAACGATAATATCATCTATAAAACATTAAGTCATTACTTATAGAGAAATTTCTTTCAGAATAATAAAGATATAAATCAGATAATAAACTACTAGCAGAACCACCTTGTGGAATACCTTTAATACTTTGGAGTATAGTATGATTGTACAGAATAAAATTATTATATAGTATGAAATTTAACAAAGTTTTAAAGTAATGAATCGATATTTTTTCCTTAATACTATGTTGATGTTCATTAAAAAGAATTAACATAGTGTTATGTAAATCATGAATGTCTATATTATTAAATGAATCATTAAAATCAAATGTACTAATGTTTGTAATATTTTTAATTCTATTTAAAAGTTGAAAACTGTTTTTTACACAATGCTTATTGTCATAGTTTAACGTTAAACTATGAATTTCTTTTAAAAGTTTTAATAGATCATTACAAGCAACAGTATTATATGCATTACAACCTATAGTAACAGCGCGAAATTTGACAGGAGTTTTATGAAATTTAGGAATAGTAACTACATATGGATAGTTGAAATTTTTACATTTGAGTATTAATAATTTATGAAAGCTGAGAATCTTTTTATTTATATATATATTTTTTAAAAAGCCAGAATAAAGTGTTTTTTTTTTTTTTTTTTTTTTTTTTTTTTTCCCAAGTTAGAGGGTCCAAGATCACTGATTCTTATGCTTAAAAAATAAATAAATAAATTATGGGTATCCATCTGATAGATTATGTAAAATCCCAAAATTTCTAACTTAACGAATTCAGAGAAATTGTTTTCCTTTAAACACATTTCAGAGTGTTAAAAATTTAGAGGCCCTAAGGCCCCCAAATGCCAATATATATATATATATACACTAAGCGACAAAAAACAAAAAAAAAAAAAAAAAAAAAAAAAACGCATTTGGATATTTTCCTTTTCTCTTTTTGCAACCGCCAATTATATCATTTAAAAAGCAAAATTTCAAACAGATTTTATTACATCGCCCTCCATGTACACCTTAGGATTGAGCCCAGTGTTAAAAATAAAATGCAACTGTCAGGAAAATTATAATTTTAGAAAGTATTTCAAAAATGGCAAGTATGAGGCATTTAATGATGCCACAAAAAGTATTAATTTTAGAATGAAAGTCAAAAAATATTTTAATACAAATTAATGGCAAATTAATTAAATGTTAACGAAATATTCCTGAGATGATTTTTAGGAAGATATAAAATATTTTGGCTGTTTAAACGGAAAATGTGTCTTTAGGCGGCCATGTTGCCCATCCAAGCGAGATGATGGCAAGTTAAGAAACAAAAGTTTAAAAAAATCGATTTGTACATGCTCATAACTTACCAAAAATTAAAAAAAAATTATCAGTTAATTATTAGGGCGAACTGGTTTTCTCTGATGAGTCAAGTTTATTTTATTTCGGGTTGACAAAAAAAAAAAAACTAGTAAGATGATAAAAATGTGGCCGAATTATTGAAAATTGCATTCATAAAACAGTGACACATTCTCCGTACATTACGGTACGGAGGTGCATAAATTTTCAATGAGTCGGGCAAATTTTTATGTTCAAGGGAACAATTAATTCGAAATAAAACGCGGCCATTATAAAAGCGGCACCTTACCGACTATTTTAAAGGTCTCTCAGACTTTCCCGCAAATAGAATTTCAAGATGATATTGCACCATACTAAAGGGCATCTGTAGTGTGTTTATTCGATTTAAATTGTTAAAACTACCTATAAAAATATACCTATAATTAATATAAATGCACCTATAATTCTGTAAGCAATCATATCTTTTTAAACTTTAAGTTAAATCCCAGTATTCTGATTCATAATACTGAAAATCTAATTATAGCGTATTTCTTTGTGCAATGTCCAATTATCAGGAACATTCTTATGATTTCTGACAGCTTATTTACAAGCTGAAGTCTAGCCTGTTTGCTAGTTAGACCATGGTGAAGTTTGCTAGCTTTTTGTAAATAGTCATTTAACAATTTTTAACCTGAAAGTGTAAATATATATGCTTTCTTGTAGTTTGATGAGAACGATATTTACGTTTCCTTTCTTTAATTATTATTATTATTTTGTACATATTGTTTAAGTGTGATGACATTTAATTCAAATTTCTTAGTTGTACTTTTCAGAGGTGTTCCATCATTTATAACACAATTCACAGCCTCTTTCAATTTCTGGCTATCTATCAGTACTCTGTTTTTAACAGCCTTTTTTTCTTTGTAAGTACGGGGCATTTTCTATAAAAAAAAAAAATTAATATTTTCAGGCAGATATTCTTTATGAATAGAAATTGTGACACTTGATCATCTTCACTATAGGAGATTTGATCCCTGGGATTTAGTCTCCCTCAGTGAGCGAGATGAAATATTCCCAAGGGTAATAATGACAATGTTTTTTATTTAGTATGTACACCGTAACTGGAATCACATATTTATTATTTTTTATTACCTCACAATTATATGTGTTAGTAATCAAAAAAAAAAAAAAAAAGCATTTAGTTACCTATGTCCAAAATGCAGATATTAATCTTTAAACATTAGTTGAAAAAAAAGTTTGAAATGAAAAGAAAATATCAACTTAAATTTACTTCTGCATGTTTTGATTTTAATACAATGAATAAAAGCTCACAATTATTCAACATGGTGGCCATAAAGTGTTTCCAGGGGATCAAGTATCTTTAGTCTCCTCTACCTACATTTATATTGAATTCAAGAAGAAGCTATTGGTAAATTCAGCACTTGTGCAAAGGCTCCCACGGTCACGAGAAACATGGTTGAATACTTTCTGAACCTCAGTTTTAATGTATTTTTACTTTTCCTTACCATACATATGATAGAGAAAGTATTGTTTTTAGGTCAAATTTTTGAATTAGAGTTTTTGTTATATTTATACATGTTGAGGTCCCCTGAAGCCAAAAATCATGTTTTCAGCTATTGGTCTGTGTGCCTATCTGTTACCAGGATATCTCAAGAACAAATAGTAGTAAAAAGTATAAACTCAGAATTCTATGTTTATCACATATGAATGCTACACTAAACTTTTCGTAAAAAATAAATAAATAAATAAATAAATAAAAAATAGTTCATGTACAGGGACATCCAAGAGTATTCAAATACATTATATATATGGGGAAATTTCTGGTAACTACATTGTAACATCTACAGGCTGCCTTAAACAAAACAGAATGAATTTTTTTTTTTTTTTACATGCATAAAAGCATATAAGTGTAGACTGTGGTAAATCATTTACCATTCATTTACAGGGCTATCCAAATTAATTGGACATATTCAGTTTTTACTTGGAAATTGCATCTCTGTCCCCCAGTTGCTATGTAACTCTTACCCCTCATGACCTGACAAAAACCATATGTGCTATTTAAGCCTGACCTTTTAACCAATTAAATATATATATATATATATTAGGATCAGGATGTCTCTTATATGGGTCAAAATTTTTTTTTTTTTTTTTTTTTTGGAAATCAGATATGCATACCCTCTAATTTTTATGTATTTCACCCTACACACTTTTTAGCAAAATACCAGCTCTCTGGGATAATGTTAATATGCGTCAAATTGACTGGAAAATCCTAATATATATTGTTTTCACGTATTATGTGCAAGTTAGTGTTGATTTGATAAGGCAAATTTTCCACTTTAGTTTAATTTCAGAAAGAATACACCAAACTGTATTTAAATAATAAATTTATAAACATTTTACATTTAACAAAGTACTTGCATAAGGTATTTTCATTTTCATACATATATATATTTTTTTTTTACAAACGAGGTATTTTTGTCTGTGGTCTTGTACACAACATATTAAATGTTTCCTTTTTTTGTTCCTATGCTACTGTAATAAAACAATGGATCATCTTTACTACTCTATCAGCTGTAATGTTTACTACTTTAAACTAGAATACTGTAAGTTTGGCTTCCAAAAATGTGTTTGTTTCCCATAAAGATGGGCTCTTTTGGAGAAAGCTATGGTTACCTTTGAGATAAGGGATATATTTTTAACCTTGACTGATATAAAATCACTAACATTCTTAATTTTAAACTAGCAGGCTATGTCCGTTTCGCTGGTCACTACACTTAAGGGCACTCTCTACCTATCGTCTCTGAAAGCTGAAGCCAATGTTATTGTATGGGAAATTTTGCCCCATTATAATTCATTAACTAGTACATATTTTTAAATTCCGTTTTCACTTTCCGAAAATTCGCAACTATTAAACAATTTATCGCTTTCTCAAAATTGATTTTTTTTATTTTAAAGATTTCATTTTTAAGCTCAAAAATGAAAAATTTCACATTGTGAAAATTCGCATTTTACAACATCAAAATAAAATATTAATTTTTTTTTTAAATAATTTTTAGAAAGCGATAAATTTTTTAATAGTTGTGAAGTTCCTGAATGTGAAAACGGAATTTAAAAATATATATTAGTTAATAAGTTATAATGGGGCAAAGTTCGCCATAGAATAACATTGGCTCTGGCTTCTGGGGACGATAAGTGAAGAGGCCTCTTAAATGATTTTTCAAAAGAATTGAATCACTGTTTTTTTTTTATGTCACATTATAAATAAAAACTATATTATAAAAAAAAAACACCCTACATTGGAATCACCCTAGACCTTGCTTCGGGTACCTGCTGCCTACTTTTTCCGCCCACACTGCATCTGGTCCAGGTTACCACTGCCTGTAGAAAGGTCTTTTCCGGATACTTCAATTTGGATATTTATCGGCAAAAGGTAGATTTGTTATTATTTAAAAACCACGATTTCAAAGATCACTATCTCAACATGAAAAAAAAAAAAAAAAAAAATAATCAAAAATCTAACAAATATAAAAAGAATCTCAAATTTTGTTCTCAAATGCTTTTTAAAATATTTTGATTGGTTAAAATATTTCATCTCTTGCAAAAGTGAAACATCTATATTTTTCTTTAAAATTTATTTATTGATGACACACTGATTTTTTTATAGCAATCTCTCTTCAAGAATAAATATTTATTTTGTGATTTTTAGGGCTCTAGTGTTTTTTTTTTTTTTTTACTTAAATTTTTAATTTGTGCGTTTTAGTAACTAAAAGAAAGCTTTTAAAAAACCTAATCAGAATTTCTTAGGACCCTGTGTAGACAATGAAATGTTCTCTTTTACAACTGAAATCTTATCTATTAATTATCTGCAAAAAAAAAAAAAAGTAACACATCCACCACCGAGTATCGAATCCACGTCCATTGCATTGGCAACTTGATGCGTTAACCGACTAAGCTATTGACTAACATAAGAAATACCTCACATTTACTTTCAAACGGAAACAATGTGTTTTTTAGCGTAACACGGAAACACTATGGCAAAATCCAATTTCAATAAAAGAAACCTAATCAAAAATTCGAAAATCGGTCTTCGAGGTACATCAGGAAAGGTCATTACGAACCTCCATGCAAATTTGTGTACCTCTGCGATCAGCCGTTTTTCTAAAATGCTCCAGGCAAACATACACGATGACACACACACACACATAAACATCTTATTTTATTATATGTATAGACAAAAGAAAAGAACGATAATATTTTTTTAAGTTCTAAGGATATTATATATATATATATACATTCATTGGATTGAATGAACCTCAGCAAGACAAAGTTATGTCCAATTCCTTTGTTTCTCCACTGAAGTTTACTGTTATGAATGAATTAGAATCAGTATGCGGTTATACTTATCTAGGACAAGTCCTCTTACAATGAATGGAAACATCATAGAAGAAATTAACAACCAAGTTAAACTTGCATGGAGAGCATTCAGAAGAAATAGCGCTAAATTCAAAAGCGACCTCCCAATTTGTTTCAAAAGAAAAGTTTTTGATCAATGTATTTTGTGTGTTTTAACCTATGCTTCAGAAATGTGGGCGTTAACATGTAAAGATATACAGACACTGCAAATAATCCAGAGAAGCATGGAGAGATGCATGTTAGGATTCACCCGAAGAGACAGAAAGCGAAACACTTGGATTAGGAAGCAAATCAAAGTTATTGATGTTAATTTCTAGACTCAAGAAGTTAAAATAGAGCTGCGCTGGGCACCTTGCGAGAAGAAATGATGATGGATGGACCCCCAAAGTCCTATTTTGGATACCAAGAGATAAGAAAAGACCGAAGAAGAGACCACTGTGTCATTGGACAGATGAAATTGTGAAGTTTAGAAGAGCAGAATGGAGAAGAAATGCAGAAAATAGGGCAGTTTGGAATCACCTAGGAGAGACCTTCATCCTGCAGTGGATTGACAGCTATTTCTTCAGTTAAGTATCATAAATGCTGACTTCAAAATTTTCATGTTTTCAGACTTTAGGAAGCACAAATCTTGGCAAAAAGTTTTTCTGCAGAATTACATGCAACCATTTCTTACCATAGGTTATCACAGTAAATAAGCACTTTGTTTCTATTTTTTTCTTCGTTAATTTGAACTGAGATCAGGGCAGAGATACTTTCAGGAAGATAGATCTGGAAGTCTAATTTTAAATCTGCATCAATCTATATAGCTGCGAAAATATAAGATAGAGAGCTCTGTAATTGACTTTTGTGATATTTTCTTTTAACTTAGCTTCATAAAACTCAGAACTGTAACATATCATCGATTTCAGAATTTTCAAAATATTCAAAAAATTTAAAAATACCTCAAAGTTCTTTAAAAGAGCAGCAGTACTATATTATTTCGACGTGCTAATTGCGGTCGTCATCAGGTTCGAAAACTGCTACTTCACTGACCATCTTTGTCTCTGGATTCCAGTGAAGCAGCAGTTTCCCAACCTGATGACGACCGCGATTAGCACGTCGAAATATATAGTAATGCTGCTCTTTTAAAGGCCTTTGAGGTATTTTTAAATGTTTTTAAAGTTTGACTTGTCCTTTTATATATAATTTAAATGGTTTCAAAATATTATTTTACAGTTTCATTGAAAAAATGAATCTCATTGAAATTATCAGTTTTCTAATTTCTTTTTAAAGATTTAAAATCAGGATATCTGGACTTGTTGAAAACTGATGAATTTTAGCTTAAACACACTTTTTAATGCAAAATCCTTGATGTAATGGCAACAAGCCAAAAATAATAGTTCTTCATCTACTTCTTGTTCAAAAATCACCCAAGTACCATTGATTCATCTCGTATTAAAAGCCGTGGTATAATAATACAGAATCTACATTTAATCTTCAGTATTCAAATTGCAAATCATTCTATGCAGCTTGAGCCTGATTTTTCCCAGACGATTTGTCCAATTTTGGTACAAAGTCTTCAAGGCTTCCAAAAGAAATCACTATTAGAACATGTTCTTTTTTTTTTACTTCAAAAGTTATGGTTTAGCAACAATTTACCATATAATTAAAAAAATAATGACTTCTGACATCTTATCTCACATTTTCTGAAAATATAACACATCCACAAATGATGAGATTTGAGCATTCACTTTCCATCAATTTTACTTTGCGAATATTATTAAATAGTGCTGTGTGGACTGCAAAAGTTTGGATCCCAAAATTTAATGACTCATGTCCTCTATTTTAAATACCTTTTTTTAACTCTGTATTTCCACGGCCATGATACTCATTTCATAACTCATACAAAAAACAAACGTGAAAAAAAAAAAAAAAAAAAAAAATGCTATAATAGAGAATATGACACTTTAACATGCAATAAGCAAATGGCACATAAAACTGCATCTGCAGTGAATCGTGTAATGAGAGACAGGGATAGGTTATATTTATTCTCTTCTAAATTGGAAATTTATCACGAAAATATTTTTACTTTCTCATAAAAAAAAAAGTACCAATTTACAGGTTGATTCAAAATTAGTGTGACCAATTTTAAAAGAATGTAAATATTTATGGTATATTTTAATCACTTTACTACCAGTTTCATTTTAAAAGTGAGATGTTTAAAATACCAATTTAGCTATTTTTATAAGTGGGAGTAAATTATGGCTCCAAAATTAGATCCTCAAACCCGAAATGAAATTTTAAAGCTTTTGAAGGATGATTGCTCAAATTCTGTTATAAATAAAGCATTTAAAAATCAGAAAAGAAATTTTTCTAATGGATTACTATCTAAACTTCGAAAAGAAATTAAATTTGGCTGGAAATCAAAAGCTCCAGGGAAAAATATGGACAAAAGGAAGTCCTTGGTGAAAAAGAAAAAAAAAAGAAGCTGAAAAGACTTATCACTGTAGAAAATCCTCTGCCTCAAAGAACTTTAGCAAAGAAACTACAGGTATCGCAATCTACAATTTGTCGTCAGATGAAGAAAATTGGCTATAAAAAAAGTGAATAAACCAGTCTGTCATCAAATATCTGCAAATACCATAGAAAAACTAAGAAAACGTTCTTAACCTCTGTATTTAATGTTATGCAAAGGTAGATACAAAACATGGATAGCATCGGGTGAAGCACCGTTTTATCGGCCATCCACAAATGGCAAAATGAAGGTACAATATATTTCACCTGAAAAGCGTTGCAAAGACGCAACTCTTTTGCAAAAGGCAAGTTAGCCGTCAGGTGTTATGGTACGGATGGAAATGTCCTCCCAAGGCTTAACAAAACCATTTTTTGTAGAACCAAAGGCTAAAATTGATGCTAAATACTATCAGAATAAAGTTTTGAAGCACATGATCAAAGAAAGTAAACGTCTTTACCCACAAGGAAACTTTGTTTTTCACCAAGATTCTGCACCAAGTCATACTGCAAAATCATCTATAAAATGGCTAAAAGATAAAAAAAAAAAAAAAATTTGCCTCCTGAGAAATGCCTACCATCATCCCCTGACTGTGCTCCTTGCTATTATTTTTTATGGGGATACTTAAAAAAACAATTAAGTAGATGTAAAGTAAGAACACTTCAAGGGCTTCAAAAAGCAATCAAAGAGGAAGCTGGGAAAATACCCCTAAAAATGGTTGAAAAAGCTCATTTGGCTTGGCCTAAAGATTTATGTACTATGCTAAAGAAAATTATATTGAAAATTTCATGTAAATAACTTAATTCAATAAAAATTTCTGATGCTCAGAAATTGGTCACACTAATTTTGAATCAACCTGTACTCCTTAATAGAAAATATTTCGATTCAATTCGGCACAGATTAACACAGTCCAAATAAGTTGAAACTTCGTTTTTGAGTGTTTTACCATAAGAAAAAAAAATTAGAGGGTATGCATTACAAAAAAAAATAAATAAATAAATAAAAAAAATAAGTTAAAAAATAAGGGACACCCTAACATATATATATACAGTGGAACCTGTCTAAAGTGACCACCCTAGGGACCGGCTAAAATGGTCACTATATGCAGGTGGTCACTTTATAAAGGCTCTTTAAAATTGAAAAATGGTCACTTTAGTCAGGAAAATGGTCACTTTAGTCAGGTGATCACTTTACCAAGGTGGTCACTTTTACAGGTTCCACTGTATATGGAAATAGCATGTATACTCATGGAGATATACAGGTTTCTTTAAAATTGACAATTTCGTGTATATTTTTTGTTTATAATATGAAAGGTTTTCAAATTAGTGCAATGTTATTTTTACAAAACTTAAAGGTACAGCAATCAGAATTCAAACATATTATATATATGATAAAATATGAGCATTTGTGTTAAATATTTAACTGGGCATGCACGATTACTAACAAAATTTCTTTTGCATAATTTACTAGCCAAATGTTCAGATTTACTCTAAAAACATAAGTAAATATCATGAAAATTCAGAAAGCTACTGTCAATAGAATTTCAAGTCCTTTTAAAAAAGAAGCAAAACACAGAGATTTTAACCTTATTTTTACTTTTGAGTCAATATATTATGGTGATTTATTGATTTATTTTTTAACTGACTTTTTTGTGAATGCTGTTTTCAATCTTCTCCCCTCTACATCAAGGTTAACTTCATCTATAACTGTAAAATATTCTGATATATATTGAGCTGCACTTCAAGAACTATAATATAAAAAATGTTTTTCCTGATAATGCTTTGGTAGTCAAAATGAAAAGCTTTGAAATAAATGTATTTTAATGGTACAGGAGTTTTTAATTATATTTTATTTCTATGTGTTTTTAAAGTGTCTTTTAACAAAGTATAAATTCTATCAATGTTATCTTTCTGAATTTTTATGATATTTGCCTGATTATTATTACTATTACTATTTTTTTTTTTTTTTTTTAACAGTAATTTTACATTTAGCTAATAAGATTTGGAAAAGAAATTTCATTGATGCTTATGCATACAGATAAAAATTTAGTAAAAATGCTCATATTTCATCAGAATCTGATTGCAGTATGTGGTGTCTATTGTAATAATTTTCTAAAAATGACATATTGGTATGAAAATCCTGCATGATATCAACAACAAATATATATATATATATATATAACTGCTGATGTTGTTAAAAAAAATTTTACATAATCATGAATATACAAGCTATTCTCAAATAAATGAAGTATCGTAATCATAAAAATCCATGAAATATTTCTTTAAATATTCAACAAATACGTCTATATTGAATGTGTGTCATCACTTACATCAATGACTGTATATGTATCACAAATTTCCCTCATCAAAATGTGCCTTTTTTTACTGAACAAATAAGATTTCCTAATATTCAAGTAAGTAAATAATGACAGTTAGAAATTGATGATATTAGCTTATCTGGTAAGAACATTAAAATATTAAGCCAAATATCTCAGGTTCAGGTTTTAGACAAAATTAAGAGGACTCTACTTATCGACCCCAGAAGTCGAAGCCAATGTTATTCAATGGAGAATTTTGCACTATTATAACTCATTAATTAATGCATATTTTTAAATTTCGTATTCACATTCAGAAAATTCACATCTGTTAAAAAGGTTATCGCTATTATGAAGAAAAATTTGCTGGAAGAAATTACTTGAAAAATTATGTAGTTTAGATTTAATAATTTCCCTTCCAACTGGCCGTGAAGAAACATTTCTGAATGGCAATTCAAAAATATATTTATTGAGCAGTCAAAAGAGCTAAACAACAGGATATACGATAGTATCAGGAAAAATATAATGGCATTATAGTTATATTTAAAGGAAAACAGTACATTCTGTTCGGGGATTGCAAGGAATGAGAGAGAGAAAGAGCAACAAAGATTATGTAATTCCAACCCAGTATTAAGAGATCTTTTTATGACAATGGTCAGTGAAAGAATCTATAAAGTTTTAGCCAAAATCAAAAATCATGATCATGTTGGCATACAATTTTTCACTGCAAAGAGCACCCCAAAAATGCTTTCTTTCTTTAGATCCATTGTTCATTCATTAAGTTAATAATTTTGAATACTGCCAGCAGGATTGCCATGTTATATTAACCCCAGTATATCGCTAAACTTTATTTTTGAGAAATGAAAAACTACAGACAGCAAATGCTTAGGAAAGAAATATAATTAAATTCTTTTCAAGGATAATTTTGAGAAACTGACCACAAGTACGTTAGCGATTAGACTTTGATTTACACAGAACGTAAGAATAAAATAAGCCATGTGATATTCTTTTGAAACTGAAAAGATATCACGGGATTTTGCTTACACCAGGATTTTTTTTTTTCCACTTATTTTTTTTTATTGATGGAGAAAGAATTCAGCAGTTAATTAAAGACTATTATTAAATACATGAGTAAATTATGATATAAAACGTTAATATAGATTTAAATATAATTAAATAGAAAAATTAAAAAATATATAATTTCAATTTAAAAATATGTGTTTTTTACATCATAATCGCTTTGTAGATATTACTTTTTTTTAATTTTTAATAATTTATTTTGAGGCCGGAAAATGCAAATTTTTACAATGTGAAATTTTACATATTTGAGCTTAAAAATGATATCTTAAAAATTAAAGGAATTTTTTCGCTTTCTAAAACAATTTTTAATAAGAGATAACACCTGTTTAGCAGTTGTGATTTTTTTTAATGTGAAAATGGAATTTAAAGATATGTATTAGTTAATGAGTTATAACGGGGCAAAATTACCCGTAAAAAAACATTGACAACAGATTTCAGAGACGAAAAGTAATGAGTCCCCTTAACAATTATAGTTATGCTTGTACTATGCACTAGCTTATACAAAAATATTATAATTTACTAATTAAAATTTCTGATGTTAAACAATGTTAATCACAAAATTATCTATGATTGAATGCTTAAATATGCAACATTTTTCAGCGTCAATATCTGAAATGGAGGATCAATTCACCACTTTACAGTTAATTTACCTTATAACACAGTAATTGGTGAAGCTTTTTTCCCTTCTCTTTTAATGCTGATTCACAGTATTTTTAGTTTGATATGATATGCCTGCTAACAACTACAATTTGTCATGGATGTTAGGTTTTCAATTAATAAACTTTTTATTATATACTCTGCCAATATCTTATAATGGCAGGAGTACGTATTTTACAAATGAAGAAAAAAAAAAATCCTCAGTGAAACTTGATCAGAAAAATACCATAATATGAAATGGTTATGCCCATATTCAAGAAATATTAAGTTTAATATACAAATAAAAGTACAACACTTTTAATGTTTCTTTTTATTGATTGATGTTTCACAGTTGTATCAAAAATAGCCAGTGGGATGAACATGATCCTTCACTCTTGGCTATTTTATGGAATTCATGAAGAAATACAAAAATTTCTTTTACAAAAATAATAACCAGAGTGCGACATTATATAGAAACTTTGTACAGAACTTTATTCACACAAAAGAAAAGAAAAAAAAAAAGAAAGGAGGAACAGAATGTTGGCAGAAAAGTGCAAAGAACAATATTACATAACACAAGCACTTCAATGAATTTTGAATTTAAAAGCAAGCAGATGCATAGGCTATTCAAAAGAAAGACTTTTAGAATACATAATATTTCATGTTTCCATTTATATGCAACAAACTTTGAAAATCACATGTTTTGAATGCTTGCATTTAAAATCTAAATTATTATTATTATTATTATTTTTTTTTACAAGTGCTGAAGATCAAACAGAAACCATAACAATTTGCACATTTTAAAAATCTACAATATCTCATACACTTAATGTTTTTTTTTTTTTCTTAAATAAATTAAAAATATACAAAATTGTTACATAGTTATAAAATTTTTCTAAATAAAATAAACTAAAATAAATTATTAACAAATATATTTTTATATAGTTTACAAAATAGCAAATTATAACACCCGTAAATAAAATAAAAGTAATAACAGCAAATTTATTACAACAAACTTACTTATATAAACAAATTAAGAAATGTAATTCAGCATTAAAAAAAGTAACAAATAATACTGTAATAAAATACTTAATAACAGGGTTAGAAATTAGAAAGTCAAGTGAAATTGGCACCTAAATATTTTTTATTATTCATCAAGATGGTCTCACAGGACTTCCCCCCCCCCCTAAATTTAAATAAGATATACTTACATAAATAGAAACATCAATATACGAAAATATGAATAAATTTATATATTTTTTTAAATATACAATCAAATATTGAAAGTTACACCTTAAAACAAAATTAGAACCAACAGAAAAATACTCAAAATTAAATTAGCTAAACATAAGTTTTTTAGTTTTTTTAATTAGTTAAACATTAAAACTAATAATTTGGTGTAGTTTGCTTAACAACCAATCCGTCAACAAAATTCTAGAAGCTAAATAAAACCCCATTCATACATAATGACCACTAATTTAGAACCCTGCTCAATAAAACAGCCTTACAAAATAATTGGTTTATATTAACCTTCTGACTGCCACTTTCAGATATATCCATTCACTGAGCTGTTTTTTCTCAAAATATACTTATACATCTTTCAATTGTTTTAAAGTGTGAAAGGTATAAGACATTATCTTTAAAAGAATAGTTATATTTTTAATCGCAGGAGACTGAATTGTTTTACTGCAATAAAACTTAGATCGAAATTAGACTAACAACCATTAATTTCAAACCTTGCTGAATAAAGTAGTCAGATTAAATAAGTGGTTTATAGTAACCCTTTGACTGCCATTGTTGGATACACCCATTCACTGAGCTGTTGTTTTATCCGCAATATGCTTATAATTCAAATATTACATAGTAATAAATCTTTAGCTAGTTTTAAAGCGTGAAGGTTGTATACAATAGATAACATTTTTCTTTAATTGAAAAATAACCACCATTACAGTCATTGTAAAAAAATGTACTGTGAAAACACTTATATCATTTTGTCCATTTTCAGTGTAGTCAGATGGTTAAAGTGAAATTTTATTAAATAAGAAAAATAAATTTTAGAAAATATGAAATAGAGAAAGACAATATAACTGATGCAATTTGCTTCATTACTTAAAAATTATGAAATAAAGTAAAATCCTTTCATTTTTAAAAATTATTAATCCAGAAACCAATATTGCTAAAACAGCCAAGTTTATTTTGCTAACATATAATTGATAGAAATTATTTTTCAAATTTACTTCAGAACATGAAGAAGTACATTGAACCACATGCATTTTGTATTAAATACATTAATCATGCATAACTTTGAAATAAATTTAAAAAAAAAAAAAAAATTGTAACTTGGGCTTTAAAATTTAATAATAATAAGAAGAAAGGAAAAGACTTTAATCATGAAGAATATATAGCCTCAAATACAATTTTTAAAAATTCAAAAAGAATTAACTTTTGAAATAACGACCAGAAAATTTTATGATATAACTTTTTTTCTCCTTCAGAACAAAGTTTTAGAAGATTTATTATTTTTTCAAAAGAAAAATAAAGAGATTTTAAATATATAAGAAAAGATAAATAAGCTAATGAGTCATAAATTATTGTAAAATCCTTTTAAAAGAAAAGAAAACAGTAACATTTATAAAAAAAAAAAAAAAAAAAGCTATTTTAAGAACATTTTTCCACTGAAGATAAATACAGAACGTTATATGAGTATACATAGCAAACCCATAAATATTTTATATATCTTTTATAGGATACATAATGTAAGTTGAATTAAATCTAAACAGTATACATTAAAAAACAGGCTATTTCCATAATGTGCTTAATGTGAAAAAACCTTGATCAGCAAAGTAACTGTTCTATAGCATATATGAAATACAATTAAAAGCCTCCCTTAAAATTAATGCTCCGTTTCACAAACTTAAATGATTATCCCTCCCTCTAATTAATTCATTTTATAAATATTTTAGTAATTCTAAATTCTTTAACTTGTTCTCAATTCCTATTATATTTTATTTTTCAATGAAACAAAACAGTTATTTATTATACTGTATAATTCAAATATAATTTCAATGTAGAAACTTCTGTTCCTTCCTCTCTTGTCTTGTATCATTCCCTCCTAAGCGAATTCGTGGCAGTCGCGACCACGTGACCCCAGCTACTTCGAAGGAAAAGATTTAATTCAGTTCTTAAAAAGAAGTTTTATGTTAACTAGTAGCTAATAAAGATAACAGTTTTTATTTGATTTTAGAAAGGCTCATCTTCTCGATATGCAGTGTAAACCCTTTAATTCAACAGCTACAAAGAAATTACTGCATTAATTTAGTCATTTCTGATGCCTATTGTCTGTTTAATACAACAGATTAGTTGAAAGGATGTTTAGAAACCCTGTCATGAAGATTTAATGTGAATTTGAACTCAGCTAAAAATAACTTTAATTAAAAAAATGTTCAATGAATCAAAAGTATGGATGCCAAAATAATGTTTCTAATTGCAACTCGGACAAAAAGATTTAACTTTAAATTGACCTGTTAAGAATTTTTTTTTTTGTTGTTGTTTATTGATGTACAATTAAGAAGAATCTTAATTTGTATAAGATTACAATTGAGATTAGTACAATTAATCTTCGAAGAATTAAGTTCACTAAACCTGAAATCATGGATAATGACCATAGAGTTGAAAATAGAGTTGCTGACATGAGAGATTAAGTGTACCTGTTTTTGATGGATCTAATAGTTTACATGTGACTACATTTTTTAAAAAGTTGTTTGAATATAGAAATTAAAGGAATCCTGAGGAAAAGAAAAATTTATAATTGGATTATCTCACACTAAATGTTCTGGAAAATATAATTGAGCACCACATTGAAAGCGAATATGTAGAAATTAAACAACATTTACTTGACTATTACAAACAGGAGTGATTGTGGATTCTTGGAGAAAAAAAAAAAAAAAAAAAAAAAAAAAAACCTGAAATTTTAACAAAATAAATAAATAATTGTATGAGTAGAGCATCTATAATTTATTGCAAGAAGATGCAATCCTCTCATTATTAAAAATATTAATTTTAATTAGGTTTAGCAGTCATATCAATTTGATATTTTAGTCTTTTTTTTTTAATGAATTTAACAACTAGAAAAACTGGAATTTTCATACCAAAAATGAAAAACACCTGAAATCAGGTAAATTACTGGAATACAATCACCCCTGTACAAAACTTCATGTGAATTAATGTTGGAAATATCAATCCAATTAAATTCTGAAGGTAACATCGATAAATGCTGTAGGAAAATATTATCAAGTGGGAAGAAGTTAAACATCAACGAGAATATGATCATAGATGGCTTAATGAACAAACAGTTGATGAAATCCAAAAGTGTAATGTATAATTACCTTATTAATGCATAATTACCTTAAAATTAATGTAGAAGCAATTTATTAATGTAGAATATACTTTTTAATTCAGCATTTTCTGTATAGATATTAAAAGAGAGAAAAAAGTTAATGATATTTCAACTGAAAATAAATAAAAAAAAAGACTAATGAAAAAATATCCATTGATCAAATCTAAAATGTACAACCCCCCCTCCCCCCCCCCCCCCAAAAAAAAAAAAAAAAAAAAAAAAAAAAATCTTAAACACAAAAGTTAAGTAAAATCTGACAATAATGACTCAAGATAACCATATTTCTGATTACTATAAAGCTAAAATATTCAAAGATCAAACAAATGATAATACAAAGCAAAGGTTAGTGATGCTTTTAGTGAAAATAAAACAAAAGGAGATTTGAGTTCATTAATTCTGCTAGTGTTGCTGAAATTGTAATTTCAGATGATGTTACACAAAAGGAGTATCGCCTCAAAATAAATCAACTTACAGCAATCCAATATCTGGTACAATGTTTAAAATTATTTTATATGCAAGAAAAAATGAATGGAACATGTATGATGGAAATAAAATTTCAAACAAAGATAAAACGGGTAACTTTAAAATTACTAATAAATGTGTTACTTCAAATGTAGAAAAAAGTGTAATAACAGTGAGTGAACAATCTGCCTTCTTCCATAAACAATGAGGACACTTTACTAGTATCTACATGTGCATCCAGATCTGTATGTGTTGATTGTAAAAAAAAAAAAACAGGAATATTAGATAATAAAGGCATTAAAAACCATAAGCATATTGAAAATGGAAAAAATAATAAACAAAATTATAATGGTGATGATATGCATCTTTTTAACGGTAACTAGGGAAAAACCTTAGAGATGTAATTGATTTCTTAGTTCCTAGGGTCTTAACATCTATCTTGCAAGTATTGCTGAAATACAACAGGGGCAAGATTCGGAAATAAAAAGATCATCAAATCTATTATTGAAGTTCTAATTCAGCTATATAAGAGATAGCTTTAAAATATACATGAAAGTGTTTATTTCTTAAATATATTTTTTATATAATGTTTCATTTTTAAAAATATGTTTGATAATCTCCATTTATTAAGTATCATTATTATAATTATTTTACAAACAAAGAGAGAGAAAACAAAAAGGGGAGGGGGGTCTGCTAAATATTTATTTACAATGATTAATTTAAATTGCAAAGAATAATATTTCAGTAAGTCAACATGTTTATAAAGAGAAATAACTAGAAACAAAAAATGTTTATTAAGCTTTAAGTAAATATGTAAAATTGTATATGCTGTAAAAGTGCATTTTTGTCTGTTAAATGTGTGCACAGTTTGAGAGATTATATATTATTTGTGTTCTATAATATCAACTTTGTTTTAGATGAACATAAATAATTGTGTGATGTAATTAACTGTAATAATGTAAAAGGTGAGCCTTTCCACTTGATACTTCCCTTCTTTTTGCAGGGGGGAGAATCTGAAAGATAATTAAAAGCCTCCCTTAAAATTAAAGCTTCATTTTTCAAGCTTAAAATGATTGTGCCTCCCATAAATCCACTGATCGCGGCCTAATTAATTCTTTATTAATTCATTTTCTAAACATTTCAATAATTCTAAACTCATTAACTTGTTCTCAATTCTTAAAGGTATTTTATTTTTCGATGAAACAAAACCATTATTTATTATATTGTGCAATTCAAACACAATTTTAATCCAGAAACTTCTGTTCTCTCCTTTTTTATCATATGATCCCCGTTAAGCCAATTGGGGGTAGTCGTGATCACGTGACCCCAGCTCCTTACACAGAAAAGAGAATTTTTAATTCAGTTCTTAAAAAAGAGCTCTATGTTAACTAGCAGCCAATAAAGATTATTTAGTTTTTATTTGATTTTTGAGAGGCTCATTTTTTCGATATGTGGTGTAAACCTTTTAATTAATAAAAGAACTACGAAGCCAATGATTGCATTAATTTAGTTATTTCTGATGTCTATTATTTGCTTAATACAACAGATTTATACATTTTAATGTTCATTAAATAAATAGTAATATGATTTTTATGTAGATAGTACTTTTCCCCAGAGGATGTCAAAACTTTTTTTTTATAAAGTTATTTTCATTGCATAAAATATTAACCCATTTAAGGGTTAACAATCATTATAATTGCAGTCACAGACATAAAGTATTACACCAAAGAATAAATTACATGCACTTCATTTTTTAACAAATCGTGCAAAGCACTTTAAAGCAGTACTGCCCAACATTCAGATCCTTATAAAATCCTAGAAATAATGTTAATATTTTAATGAAAATTTATATAAATATACTTGATTATTTGTTTTCTCCTTATTCTTTTTAGACTTATAAATTTATTTAATGTATTTATAATTCAATAAAGAAACTTATAGTAAATTTAGTCACTTTAAAGAGCTTCTGAGCTTCTCGGAATCCATATTAAGAAACACTGCTTTAAAAGTGATAAAATTAAATACCTAGAATATCAAAGAATACAAGTTAATAAAACAACTGAATACAAATTGTTTTTAAAACACTTTTAAAAGTAGTTTTAAAAATATCTGGAAGAAAAATCAAGCCTTTTAAAAATGACTAGTTTTTAAATTTGAAGTCTAAGATAATCTAAAAACAAAAGCCAGTTTGATAAAAACGGCATCATTTACAATAATATGCAATTTTTAAATGAACAATTAAAAAACAAAAAAAACAAATGTATAACCAATTTATGAATGATTTAGTTGTTTAACATAAAAAAATAATTTGCTACAAAAAACTGGATTCACAATCAAAAGTAGCAGAGTTTATTATCTCATTATTTAGAGTAGGCTAGGAGAGAAGGGAAAAAAAAAAAGGGTGGGGGGGGGGGGGGAAGAGAACGAACTACACAACTATTATTTTTTTTAACTTTTTATATACTGTCCTGCTAGAAAAAATAAGTGAAATTTAAACTCAAAGGAGTAATTTACAATGCAAATTCTGCAACTAAATGTGAATCCAGCTAAATTTAATTTCATTAGTCAAGTATTTCTCCAGTACACAGGATATATTTTTAATATTTTATATTCTGATTAATAAAAAATTTCTATTTCTTCCTTTAAAAAAAACTACCATATGCATACATATGCCCTGTACACTGTCTTTAATACAATGAAACAGAAAAGCAATTTATCTTATAGAGTTACTAAAAGTTATGTGAATGAACATCACTATAATACAATAAAATTTTATATTTCAATAAATAAATAAATAAAAGAGAAGAATAAAAAATTGAAAACTTTTAGATAGAAATTTTTTTGTTATTTTTACAAGGTAGATCATTCAAAACTGTATCACATGAATGTTCTTCAAAAAAGTAAAATTTGAATCTTCACCCCTTCTTCACTACAAATTTCCAATGTGAACAGGACTATATATATCCATATATACAATAAATTGGACAATAATTATTGGTTACAAAATTATTTTTTAGTTTTAGTCTATTATATAAAAATTAACAGAATACATTTATTACAGCTAAACATCAGAATGAAGTTTATTACGTTTACTTTCAAAAAGTGTCTTTTAGACACATGCAATAAAATATTTTTCATTTATATATATATCTATATATATATATACACAGAATGCTTTTTAACTCGACTGATAACATGAATAAAAAATAACCATTTGCCGGCACTGTAATACTAAATTCTTCTATATACACCCAAAATATGAATTTAAAGAATAAATTTAAAATCACAAAATAAAAACAATAGAAATCTTAATACAACTTAAATATTTCATATGAAAATACGCAATAACATGATTGGTCCACAAGTGAATAAAACTTTATATACACAATAATAAAATCAAGAAACAGCCTGATTTATTTAAAAGGGGATAAAACTGCAGTTATTTTAAAATAAAAATGCTTTTAATGATAACATATTCAAATGAATGAAAAAATATATGTAGTTAAAATAACAGGAACTATAAATTGAGTCAAATTTTGGGAGTATTAGATGGCTCCATTTTAAGAACTACACAGTGAACAGAGGAAGAGAAATAGCTTGCAATGGTTAATTGGCTAGTAGTTTTAATAGATTAAAAAAAAAAAAAAAAAAAAAAAAACTTTTTTTTCTGTCAAATTCTGTCTGTTTTTATCACTTTTGTTTTCATTCAAAAAAATTATTTTTGAGTAGTAACTTCTTTTTCTAAAAGATTACCTTTTAACAAGAAGTGACGTAAGTCAAAAAATGACAATTTTGATATTATGTCATTTGAAATTATATGAAGTGTCTCAACATGCACAAAATGCCACATTTTTATCTTATAATTTATCCATCGAGGACAGTTATAGCTTTATTGTAAGTCAGTTAATATCATATTCTTTAAGTCGATTTTTCTCATATACTGCTTTTTTTTTTTTTTTAACCACTTTTCCTTTCTGGGGTATGATATGTGCCATTATGGGATTCACATACAACAGAAATTTTGCCTCCACTTTCACAAATGCAGGCGCTTGAGTAAGTGAGAAACTGTACCCTTACTAACTCTAATTATTTTTGCTGTAAAATTCCTTATATCCTTTATGTAATATGTATCTAAAAAGAATTTTTTTTTTTTTTTTTTTAAATAATTTTCTGTTTTCATCATTTTTAAATAAATTACCACTCATTTCAGTGGCGGATCCAGAACTTGACTTTTGGGGGGTGCTAAGATTTTTCAAAGTGTTATTCTAGACCAATAAAAAATTTACAGTTGCAATATTCAATTGCGAATGTCAGTGTTTTGGGGGGAGCTTCAGCCCCCTAGCCCCCCCCCCCTTAAATCCGCCACTGACTCATTTGCTGAAACATTTCTCTAAATAAGATTCACTGAAAACAAAATAAATTTCCTTGATTCAGAAATGGATTCTTTTAGTATTTGCAAATACTAGAAGGAAATGTGTCAGCAAATAACCCATTATAACTTATAGCTAGTTTATGTTTCACAGTGTTCTTTGAATTGATTTTTCTCAAATACCATATTTTCGAGATAGGTTACTTTTCTTGAGAATTTGTGGCATAATGTAATTGGCACAAATTATTCTTAACAATAAAAGATAAATTTTAAGAATTATATAATTCACCATTCACACAAAAGTTTCATGTTTAGGTACAACCACAAAAGATTGTATTTTGACACTCATTGCTGCAACATATTGAAAAATATTTCACATGCTTATTTATAAATTAACATCAGTTTTAACTTTTGTCAGGTAGTACTAAGTATCTAAAAAAAAAAAAAAAAAGAAAAGAAAAGAAAAGAAAAAAAAGACATGCATTTCTTGAAATACAAAAATCAATGTTTTTACTAATGAGCCTGAAATTAGTGAAATTCTCAATCTGAACTATTTCTACTGACACACTTACCAAAATTTGAAGAGAGAATTTACAGTTGGAAAAACTTAATTCTATTTAAGAAAAAAAAAAAAAAGTAAAGAAACAATATTTAAATATACATAACATAAATCTATCAGTAGTAGACATATTTAAACTCTAAAAATAACCTTTTTCAGTAGTCTGCAGTTTAGCTTCACATCAAAGTTTCATTTTCTACTACTATCTTTAATTGTAATAACAAGTTGAGGATTTCTAACCTTTTACAAAGTTCAAGAAAGAAATCAATTTAGCTAAAACAAAATTTTTTTGTCATATCATAATTCATTATTGTTTTCATTAAGGTAAGTAAAATTTAGATTGTTTCACACATGCATATTTTGATCTGATTTTTTTATAATCTCTAGTTTCATAATTAAAATAAGTACAGACCTGCCAACTGCTATGAATAATTCGTAGTTGTTACGAATTTCGACCGTAAACTACGATGCTACGAAAATCGGCTCAAAATTACGAATTTTTATTTAGCACCAAAACTGTAACATTTCTGACTACGTTTTGCTTTGCGATTTTCAATCTTTCTCCATCCACGCCGTAAATGTCAATTTTCATTTAAAACTTACTTTATTAGATTCTAGAATGTATAAAGAGATAGAATTGTTAAATATTTCTCAGTTGTGTATTTTTTTGCGTCCCCCCTCGCACCCCACGCCACCCTCTAATGATCAGCAAACAAACGCCTTAATAATCTTTTTCCATCTGGAACATAAATGTCAATGTTCTTTTCAAATTTACTTTAGTAGATGCTAGAACCTATAAAGAAGTAAAATTGTTCAATATATCTCACTTTTTTTTACCCCCCCCCCTAACAATCGATGATCAAACGCCTGCAAAAGCCTTTGAATGTGTATAATAGTTATATTTTAACATTTTTTTAAATAATTATCCCAATGCTAAGATTATAATTTTTTGCAATAATTATAATTTATATTTTTCTAAATTATACACATAATTAAACACACAAAAATATTTATTGATTGGTGAATTTTGCTGAATTTTAATAACTGGTTGAATATAGTGTAAAAAGAGTAATTTTGAATAAAATTATTTTACACCTGGCTTCATAAATCGTGTTTGTTTCTTAAACAGTACAGTCTTTCATTATATATGAACACTAATGCAAATTATTTTGATAAAAATAATAACTTTAAAAATATTTAATCTGGGGGGGGGGGGACATTTAACATAATGTGGCCAGATTTCTGTGGCAAATAAAAGCCAGATTTCTGGCATCTAGCAGTGCGTATTGTCTGTGGAAAATTTTTCATCAGGGCTGAAAATAGTACCCCGTGGATTATACACAAGAAAATACAGTAACATATATACATTTATTTGTTTAGGATTCGTGTGTTGCATGATAAAAATGAACCAACCAACCATCCAATCAATTTTTAAAATTGATGTGCTACTAATTGTTATTTTCAAATGTTGGCAGGTATGTAAGTATGAAGAATCCCCCCCCTTTTTTCCCCCTTATAGTAATGTATAAAATTTTTTTTATGGATGTCAACTACTGGCACCACAATATGTCATCACCACTAGTAGTGGACTGCCCTGTCCATTACTGCATTATTTGAAATTAAGGGGAAGAAACAGCAGTGAACTAAAACCTTTTTTTTTTTTTTTTCCTAAATCGAAAATCAAAACATAACTTGATAAATTTATATGAAGATTTCTTTCCAATTTTATGAGGTCATTTATATTGTTTGAAATTGCATGTAGAACCCCTGCATATATTTGGAAGTGTCATCGTCTCACCTAAGCATTTAAAATTACTACACATGGGACTGATTAAAAGGTTACTTAAATGACACTATTTAACATGTTCGCCACTGCGCCACCCATATCTGGGTGACAAGTATGCTTTCGTGTGGGCCTCCATGACACTCTTCTTGTTGAAGTTAATAGGATTTTCAGTCGGATTTTTAAAAGGATTTTAATGGAATAAGCACTGAAATACAAATATAGGATATACAACATAAAAATATACACATATACTATACTTTTTAGTAATTTACATTTAGGATAACATATTACGTTATACTATGTTGCATGGTGTTCGTTAAAATACTCTAAACACATTTGAGATGATTATAGACAATTGGAACATAGGTTGCAGTTTTTTTTTTCTTTTACATTTTTCTTCGTTTCTTGGCATTCAGCAGTTTGCCTTTTCTTCTGGTAACATAGGGCGCACATCTTTCTTATAGGTTTGCCCTGGTGATCTTACGAATCTCTAAATGGTGAGACATGTTCCTTGTTTTATTTCTATTATTGTCGAGCATAGCATTTTCCAAGAACAACTATTCGGTAACGAGAAATTCCCAAAATTTTCTTATTTCTATTCTTTTATTTGTGGCCCTCTGGTTATCTCCAGTATTCAGATTTGAGCCTGGCAAGAAACTCAGCCGAATTACACTGGGCAATGAATGTGTTAAATATCACACCCAGCAAGAAAAGTGACAAAAGTAAAAAAAAAAAAAAAAAAAAAAAAAATGGTAATTTTGAGGTTAAGTCACTGGAAAATATGTTTGAAGTGTCCAAACATGAATAAGATATATCTTTATCTTGGAATTTGAGCTATGCACTATTGCTCACTTGAATTTGAAGGAGAAACAGTAATAAACAAAAGCTGTTTTCTCCCAAATTCGAAAAGCAGAACAGACATAATAAATTTATATAGTTTTGTTTTTTTTTCTTTCTTAAATTTTATGAGGAAATACACATATTTTGAAAAGATAAGCAGAATACTTGCAAATATCTAAAAATGAAATTATCGCATCTAAATATTTATAAGATTACCCAAGGGCCTGATTAAAAATGTTACCCAAATCAACATTCGATTTTAATAAAACAATTTTATTAAAGCATTTAGTTTGAGTGTGTTTTACTCAAATTTTTTAGGGGGTAATTTGTTTTCAGTTTATGAAACTTCTTTTTTTTGCCTTAAAACATTAATGCCACAGTAAATACTTTTAGTAGCTAATTCAATATTAGTTTTCATTTTATATCTTTTCTTTTCTGACTAAGAACATGATTCGTCATGGATTTATTTAACAAAACTGCATTAACTCTACTTTTTTTATATAGGAATTTTTGCTGGAGTTTGGATACTTTTGTTACCGACTGTAAAATAAAATATAGAACAGTGCTTATAGTTAACAGTCACTAAAATTAAAAATAGTACACAAAAAGTCAGAAATGTCTTAAGTGTCCACTACTGATATAGTTACTTTATATAATTATCTTTAAAGTAAAAGGTAATTTTAAACATTTGTACAAAAATAATTTAGAAAATATATAATTTAAAAAAAAAAAAAAAAAAAAAATTAAAATTTTGCAGATCATATTTAAATGCCTCTGGTCACTGGTAGCAATATTACAACCATAAAAAGAGAGAGGAAAAACAAGAAAATTTAGATATATTTAGAAGAAAACATATTTTATAGCTATATAAAGAAAATATTAGCATCACAACACTGTTCTAGATAAGTCATAATTGAATTTAATGATTATATAAGCAGATTACATTTTCAAAATGTAAACTGTAGTAACAATATAAATTCTATAATATTGAATTATGCATCACCAAATATAGATTTAGGAAAAGAAAAATTTCACTTATTTAAAAATTAAGTGATATTAAATGAATGATAGTTTATTTTTATTATTAAAACATAAGAAATACACACACATAAAATGAAGAGGTGGATTGCAGAGTTTGATACAGCTAAAGTGTCCTTTTCAATATTAAACCCAACACTGATTATAAACACGAGCCATAAAATCTGATATTATTAAAAAGGAGTAGTAACATTTTGTTATATACAAAGCTAAGCTAAGCTAGAGTGGTTTTTATCTGTACATTTTTAATACAGCTTCACACTAAAACTGTCAGATTGCACTATAATTTCACTAAGAGATGTATTCAAGACAGCTCAGTGATATATAAATCAATTAAAATCACCAAGAAAGACTTGCTGTAACTTCCGTTTCTTCTTTAAATATAAAATTTGAGAGTATTACTGGGACATGAAAATATAGTGATTTTTTTAGAACAAATTTGGTTAAATACAAATAACTTTTGTAGAAAGTGAAAGTGATAAAATAAAATAAAACTGATATATTTTAATTTCGAGAGATTTTTTTTATTTTATTAGAAACAACCTTTAGATATTTTTCCACAACCTTTACTCGAAAATATTTTAGAATATATGAAATAATGCATAAAAAGCACTGCTTCACAAAACAAAATATAACATGAGAGGTTCTAACATAGGAACTTCTGTTATTATTAAACACCATCACAAATTATCACTATTGAAATTATTTGAAAACACCAATAAAGATATCTTGGTCACAGATAGCTTTTTCAATTTAAATTTTGAGAAGTAAAATCATTGACTCAAATTAGGAGATTGTTTTTTTTCTTCCTGATTTGCAGGTTGGGAACTAGTTGAAGGAGCAGAAACAGAAGTACGTTCAGAAGAAGGGGCACCAGAGGAAGGAGGACCTGACCAGGTTGACGATGATGGAGGTCCACCAGTCGTACTAGGGACTGTTGTAATAGGATTAGATGAAAAATCTTCACTATCTTCTAAACCATTGGCTGCAGCTGCTGCTGCTGAAGCATCATATTGAGTGTTTTCGAGTCTAGTGATAAGCCTTTCGTCTTCATCACCGAATTCTCCTCCCATTAAAGAAGGCTCCCCAACCACCATAACATCCTAAAAGGTAATCAAAATGTTTTAAGAGACAGAATAAAAGTTAATTTATAACTTAAACTAGCTAAATTTCATCCCAAAGTATGTTACTTTAAACCCACAAAATATTTTTGTAAGTTTTCTCTTTTTCAGGTTATTAATAAATATCTCAATATGAAACACAGAATGGAGGAAAAATTAGCATAAATAATAATTGCAGTGTGCTTACAAATAAAGCATTTATCAAACATGCACATTAAGTATTATTGAAAAGTATTGATTTACTGATGAAAGAATGTATGTGTGTATATATATTTAAATCTAATTAATCAACAGTTAAGAATACTTCAATTAATTAAGCATTAAGAAATGTAAAATGGCCTTACTTAAAGTTGATAGGAAATTTTTTGCTCAGGGCCCTAAGCCTCATCAGCTAGTTGGTTGTATGGCTTAAAACTGATTCACTATACTAGGGTCTTAGGCCTGTAGGGGTCTTTTTAAGGGATCCTAGCCCATATGTTGCTAATTCCAGAGAAAACCACGGGAAACTGAATGGCTAGGTAGATGGGCATGAACAACCTGGGATTGAACCTGGCACTTCCAATTATCAGCTTTGACCACAGAACCACTCAGCCACAAGCAGGATGTTCTGATGGTTATGTTGGTCGTACTGGTTCTGATTTCTGTCTCTCTCACTTGGAGTTAAAAGATTGTGCTAGTTTTGTTCATTTCCTCCTACTGGCTCATTTTAGTTGTAACTGTGCTGGTTTCCTAAAATCTCTATTACTGGCGCAGTTGCAACCAAAACAAGCCAATAGGAGGAATTGAATAAAACTGGCACCATCTTTTAACTGTTAAGTGAGAGAGACAGAAGTCAGAACCAGAATAAGTCACATCAAAACATCTGATCAGACTCAGGGCCCTGAGCAAAAAATTTCCTGTCAACTTCAGGTAAGACCATTTTATAAGCTTTTTCATGTTTGTTTATGAATATATCTTTCCCATTAATTGTCTTTAATACCTGCCAGGATTTTATGGATAGGTTTTATATATATATATATATATATATATATATATATATATATACATACATTTTTACAGAAAGAGGAGAGGGGGGAGGATATAAGTCTAGTGCTTAGCAGTACATGCATAAAATACACCATATACTGCTTTACATAAAACACATTACTTTAAAATAGATGAATGTTCTTAAATTATAATAGTAGATTTTATTTTAAGCAAGTGAAAGTGCAAAATTATTATTTTCATGCTATTTAAATAGAGTGCATTAAATTTAATGACATGAAGCAATATTAAAGATTCTCAATAATATTTTATTTTTAAAAATAAATCCAGAAATGTTCGCATTAAAAATACTTAGCATATAAAAAATAACATGAAATATAAAAACAAATGTAAAAGTTATTAAATTAAAATTTTGCTGCAAATAATTATACGCTCATGCTTATATAGATGTTCAATTCAAATATAACAAAGCAATAAAATGCAATAAGCAGCAAAATTAAAACTGAAAGCAAAGTCTTTTCCAATGTTTGTTCCTTAAAGTACTTTGAATTAATTTTTTTTTAATATCACCCTGAGAAAACTGTATTACTTAAGCATGCACAAAGTGAGGCTGGAGTTTTAGAGCCATACTTTTTTTTGACTAGTGAGGATAAGCCAGGGCAAAATGTGGCAATATTTTGAAAGAAAAGAAAAAAGGCAACAAAAAGAATGTAATGCCTTTTAAGTAAGATGAATCTTAAAAAGAAAAGCAAGATACTTGCCACTTTAAAGCCCAGCTAATTCTGAGAGGGACTTGGAGTCTAAGAACAAAAGAAAAAAAAAAATGTTTCAAAAGGACGGGTAGATAAATTTTTTGGTGGACACACTGTACAAAAATGAAATGAAGGATTTTTCTCTTAACTTTCTGTAATGCAGCAATATATGCCTTTCACTAATTAAAGGTTTCTGATCATATAAAGTATGGCTTTAAAAAAGAGAAAAGATAAATTCAAAACCAATACTCAACAACTTCTAATGTAAATTTAAACAAGAAAGAAATGACAAAAAATATGAAATTTAACAAAACAATAAAAAACATAAGAATTAAAATATTCTTTTCTGTTTAAAAAAAAAAAGAGAGAGAGAGAGAAAGAAAAAGAAGAAAAAAAATTTTAAATTAATAATTAAATAATTTTTCACTAAAACTATCACATACTTGAGATGCAAGTGTAAAGTTCGGAGGGCCAGGAGAAAGATTTTTCTTCTTGCCCCCTGTACTTGTAACCCCACTGTTTGCAGCTGAGGATTTACGCTTGCGTCTTTTACTTGGAGGACGTTGGGTTTCTAGCATGAAAAAAAATATTTTATACACATTAGATGATAATCATTAAATGATTTTTTTTTTCTTTTTATTTGGAACTAAATTGCAATGCTGATGATCCTTTGTGAATTCTTTCTGCTAATGTTTCAAATAACTTTTTTGTACAGACTGTAGTCCTAAAATTAGTTATATGGGCATGTATTATGTAATATATTAAAAGAAAGTGATTATACAAAAACTAATTAAGCATTATTTGATTATATTTAACCATACATGATTAAAACCAAGTTGACATGGTATACAGGATATTGTCAATGCAATCAATGAATTAATTACAGAATTCACAAAGCATTTTCAGATCACATAATAAACTACAACTATTGCAACTTTAGCTTTCTAAAACATGTTCTGAACTTTACATAATGCAATTTTAAATCCCAAGTAAAATCCCAATAAATAAATAAATAAAAACATTAATACATTACACTAAATACCAATCAAGTGGTTACAATTTATAAAGTGACATTAGGAAAATTATATATTTCAATAAGTATCAGAAATACAACAGAAAATTTAAATATATTGTTAGAAGAATAAAACTTAAATATTTTCTATCATTTTTGAAAAACCATAAGAATAGAAAACATACTATATTGTTACCTTAAGATGCTCACAAATATATTAACTACTACTTGCAGAAATAATAAATATTGAAGTTTGGTTGCAGGCTGTCTGTTAATTTTTTTTTTCTTTTTGTACAGTCCTCATTTATATAGTCATTATTGTAAACTTTGATTTTTTATTTCAGCAAGCTCAATGTTTTAATAAAAAGAATTTCAATGTTTATCTCAGACCACATATTTTTTTTTTTTTTTTTTTTTTTAATTTAAAATAAAAATTTTAGAATATCTTTTGAATGTTTAGATGCAGAACTGGAGCAACTGATAAAAAAAACAAGCAAGTTAAGAAAATACAAGAATGTCCAATTTACACACATACACACACATATATATATGCTACATTATCTTAAATTTCATGTTGTTAGTGTGATATCTTACTGTTCCAAAATGATTTAAAAGTGTACTGAAGCACGCAAAATATGATTATATATGGAAAGCAGTATTCTGAAAAACTCCAACTTTGCCATTAAAATTAAAAACACATTTTTACATTAAAATCAAAATCATGTTAAGCTAAGCATGGTAGGTAATAATTCTTATTTAAATAAACCTAATTTGCACACAATCATAGCAATGTTTAAAATTCAGATTTTAATTAAGAAATTACCTGGAGGGGCCACCATGCGCTGCCACTTTTGAAAGAGTGTTGTTTTGAGACAATCCCTCGGGCTTAAAGCATATGCTTTATGCCTTGACATAAGCTCTTGCATTGGTTCCAAGATGACACATAACTAGAGCAGATATTATAATATAAATAATAATAATATATATAACTTTTTTGTATGTATAGGAACAGTTTGAACTCTAAAGTTAACAGTCAATATGGATTTACAAGTTTAACTTGAACGACCTTTGTTTTCACAACTGTAGTATACTTCCTATTATAAAAATGATCAAAATTAGAGTGACAATGTTAAGGAGACTCTGTACCTATCGTCTCCGAAAGCCGAAGCCAATGTTATTCTATAGGAAATTTTGCCCTATTACAATTCATCAACTAATACATACTTTTAAATTCTGTTTTCGCTTTCCGAAAATTCACAACTATTAAACAATTTATCGCTTTCTAAAAATTGATTTTTTTTTATTTTTAAGATTTCATTTTTAAGCTCAAAAATGAAAATTTTCACATTGTGAAAATTATCATTTTCCAACCTCAAAATAAAATTAAAAATAATTTTAGAAAGTGATAAGTTATTTTAGTTGTGAAGTTTCTGAATATGAAAACGGAATTTAGAAAAATATATCAGTTAATAAGTTATAATGGGGTGAAATTCTCCATAGATTGATATTGGCTCTGGCTTCTGGGGACAGTAAGTGGAGAGGCTTCTTAAGCAATTGAAGCAAAGGGGGTTAATAAAAAATATATATAATCTAAATTTGTATATAGCCTCTACATAAGTCTCTACATTCACATTTAGGACAATCTTGTCCATACAAAACCATTTTAAACATGAAATATTCCATATTTATACGACCAATATTCACAGAGAAATTAATTTTAATGCCTAGTGTGGAGGACTGTACACAAATGAAGACATTCAAATAAAAACCTCAAATTATTTTTAAAGGAAAAAAAAAGGCAATTTCTCTGATGACATTGATTTTAAAAGTTTTATGCATTCAAATAATCTATCAGATGAGGTACCACAAATGGGCCCCTAGGATGTCTAGGAGACCCGTATATAACAAACTCAATTTTTTCAAATGGAAACCATAGCTTTTCTTCACAGAGTAGTCCTAGGCGATTTTTTTTTTTTTTTCAAGTTTTTCAAAGTAATGGGTCCTGGGGTTCCGTCTCGAAACTCTAAATTATCTTAAAAGGAAGCAATTTTGTTGATGACATTGATTTTGCGCATTCAAATAGTCCATTAGATGAGATATTCACAGGTGGGCTAGCGACCAGGGACACTAGCAACCCCACATGGACGTGACACAAATTCAAGTTTTTCAAAAACAGCAAGCTTTTTTTTTTAAAACCCAATCATTTTAAGCAAAAAATATCTGTTTTAAACCATGTATTGCCTCCCCCTTCCACCCCAAGGTAGAGGACCCAAGAACCTAGATACTTATGTTTAAAAAAATGTAATGGGTACCCACGTGATAGGTTATTTAAAATCCCAAAATTTTTAACTTAATGAATTCAAAGAAATTGCTTTCCTTTCAAAACATTTCAGAGTGTTAAAAAAAATAGAGACCCTAAGGGCCTTCCAATGCCAATGTATATAAAAAAAAAAGTGAAACATGTTTCAAAATAGATTTTTCCCACTTAACATAATTTCATAAAAAAGAAAAAAATAAATAGTAGTTTTATTTAAAAAATGGAGTTTATGTTACAAGGAGCCCTGGGGTCTCATCCGTGATATTTTATCTAATAGATTTTTTGAAAGCATAAAAAAAACTTCCATAAAAATGTTATGTTCTCAGAAAAATTGCTTTAAATCAGAAATAATTCGGGTTTCAAGACATTTAATCAAACCTAAATATCTGGGCCCCGGGACGCACTACTTTAAAAATAAAGCAATTTATGTTTGAAAATAGTCCCCCCTCCTTCATTTTACATGATTTTGAAAAAAAAAAGTTTTCCATTTGAAAAAGTTGAATTCGTGTCTGGTAGGGCTACAGAAATAATTTTATTAGACATATACATTTTTGTATGAGGGGTTCCCCCCCCCCTCAATCCCCTCATCGAACAGAGTACATACATTCAGAAAACATTAAGGTTGTTATTGAATTTAAAAGTTTATTCTAAATTATTGAGACTAATTTTACTTGAAACATTTACCAATCTTGACCAAAATGTTCCAATGGCATTTCTGCAATTTGAATTTTCTGCAATTATTTTTATTTTACATTATGCTTATAACAAACATTCACATACAAACCACTAAAAACTTGATTTTGGTATTCAGGAGATATCAAAATGCATAGTTATAGCAAAAATCTGTGTTGAAATTTGGAATTCACATTAGTGCTTTTTTTACCAAAGAGTATAGTATCTCTAAAAGCAATTACCATTTCAAAGCAGTTTTCTTGGACTTGTAATATTTATAAAGCCCTTCCATTAATTATATTGAGTGGAAAAGAATGTATTCACTCAATTTTGTGTAGTCCTGTTTATTGTCTACTAGCAGGCTTCGCCCGCTTTGCTGGGCACTATATTTAAAGGATTTCTTTTTAATTGAATAATTGAAATGTTTAAATAAATATATTTCGGTTGGCGACAATTTTCTTCACAGTTTTAGTATGGGATCTCCTTTGCTACACCATCCACGGTATCCTTATACCGTAATGGGCAAAGTGAAATCTGGGTTGCCAACCTCCAGACCAGGAACTGAGTCATTACTAAAGGAATGCACTTAAGACTAGCCGAACCCCTGAATGAAGAGCATTTATGTGCAAAGAACCAAGCTAGTTGAATTGCTTCGAAAGTTTTCTGGAATTTTCGAAAAGACTGATAAATCAACAGCCTCACGGAAGAATGTAAAACACAGGATTCATACAGGTGATCATGCTCCAATTAGCCAATGAGCCTACCAAGTATAATTGACCAAACGACACATCATTCATGAGGAAGTTCAGAAAATGCTTGATAAAGATATCATCCAGCCATCTGAAAGTCCCTGGTCTTCACCCGTGGTGCTCGTTAGGAAAAAAGGATGGAAGCTGGCATTTTTGTGTAGATTACTGGAAGCTCAATAAGATCCCAAAAAAGATGTCTATTCTCTACCTGGTATCGATGACACACTAGATTGTTTGAAAGACACCAAGTTCTTTTCTTCCATGGACCTCTGCCCTGGCAATTGGCAGATAGAAGTAGATGAGGCGGATCGGGAAAAGACAGCATTCATAACCTCCGAAGGTTTATACGAGTTTAAAGTCATGCTGTTTGGACTCTGCAATGTTCAAGAACATGATTTCTCAGTGATATATAAAACCAGTAAGAAGCACAGGGACGCTGAAACACTCTTGAGAAATCCAGTGGATAAAAAAAACTGAGACAGCAGCAGTGGCGTCGCCAAAAAAAATTTCAGGGGGGGGGGGGGGCACAACCTGAAAAAATATTTTTTTCTAATACCATAGTTTTAAAGTTAAAGAAAAAAATGCTAATTAAAATTTTCCAGAGGGGGGCAAGTGCCCCCCCTTGCCCCATTCTGCCGACGCCCATGGACGGCAGAGAAATTTCTAGCTGTGACTACAAGTATGAACCTTGCGACTGAACAGAAGAAAGACCCAGATCTCGCAAAAATTATTCTTTCGAATAACCACTCCAATGCGGATAAAAGATAATTTGAATTAATTGACGGAGTACTATGCAGAAAGAATTTTTACCCTGATGGAAAATCATGGCTGCCACTCATTCCCAAATATCTACAAGCGGACATACTAAGACATTTCCCCGATGCTCCCAACGCGGGACATCTTGGTTTTGCAAAAACTTATGACAGAATCTGCAAAAGGTTTTACTGGTTTAGGATGTACAGAAATGTCATTCGATATGTGATGCACTGTCGAGAATGCCAGAGGAGAAAATCCGTTCCTCAACGACCTTCTGGGCACCTAGTTTCTATCCCTCCAGCTATAGCACCTTTCTATTGCATTGGAGTCGATCTTCTAGGAAGATTTCCGAAATCTACTCGTTAGAATAAATGGATCAGTCTGCATGGATTACTTGACGAGATATACAGTAACAAAAGCCTTACCGACCGCTGAAGCCAAAGTAGAAGCAAAGTTCTGCTCAAAGATATTCTCCTAAGGCATGGAGCTCCATGAGTAATTATCACAGATCGTGGAGCTGTCTTCCAATCCAAACTTGTTTCAGCTCTCGTCGAAATTGTGTAATATCGATCATCGTACGACAACAGCATATCACACTCAAACAAATGGACTGACCGAGCAGTTTAATAAAATTTTGGCCGACATGTTGTCCATGTACGTGGATACACAGCAGAAGAATTAGGACAAGATTCTACCATTTGTAACCTTTGCTTTTAACACCATTAAACAGGAGACGACAGGTTTTACGCCTTTTACTTCACGGACGTAAGGCTGAAACGATGCTGGATACAATGTTACCATTTTGCCCTGATGATGTCAACGACATTCACATCACCAAGATGATTGCCAGAGCTGAAGAATCAAGGCAGCTAGCCTGAGTACAAACTCTGAAAGCCCAAGATAAAGACCATCGACATTACGACTCCAAACACAGAGTGGTTTCTTATGCTTCTGGAAATCTTATATAGGTGTATACTCCAATCTGAAAAGTTGGCCTCTTCGAAAAACTTTTAAGAAGGTATTTTGGACCATATCAGGTTTTACGTCATTTATCAGCTGTCATCTATGAGGTGAAAGATTTTGATCCTACCTCGTGAAGAAGAAAACCACGAGACGTTGTCCATGTATTACGTATGAAACCCTACCATGATCCAGACAAGCAAATTGAAAACGAAGACACAAAATCAGGATGATGTTGTTTCTTTTAAAACGAACGGTACTTACAGGGGACCCATGACACATTCGAGGACTAGTGCTTTAACCCAGAAGTTCTAAAATAGCGAGACGCTGTTTTTTGAAAAGAGGGCAATGCCACAAAGTCAGCTTTCTTTACAGCCACCATGGTGTAGAGGTATGTCTTTGGACTGACACCCAGACGACCTCGGTTCGATCCCAGCTGGGGACAAGTAAATTTAAAGACTCTGAATAACTATTCTAAATTCTTATTATTATCTTTGCATATTTAATTTCCTATTCTAGCAGTTTCTAGAATATTCTAATTTATGTTAATCTTGTATTCTGGAATATTTGAAGATTGTATATAAGCGACTTGTTCCTCAGTTTGATGATGTTCTCAGCGGAGTGTAGCTGCATTACAAGTTTGTTCTGCTAATAAACTACGTTTGTTACTTCACTCTGAGTGCTCACTTTGGCTCTTCACGACACCTATGTGACAATATGGCAATTAAAAGGGATATTTTTTTTTCTATTTGACTAACAGAAGAAAAAAAAAATGTAATCAGAGTTTCCTTATAAATTGCACAATGAATTATAACATTTAAAACTAGAAGTTTCCTTAATCAAGTTAAAAATGAGGTATTTACTTCAAAAGTCAACACACTTCAAAATAGTTTTATTTTATTTTATTTATTTTTTTATACTTTACCCATTTATATATATATATATTAAACAATATCAAAAGTAAAATAAATTTTAATAAATTAAATAGATTATATAATTTTAACTAATATAAATTCTACTTCTTTTTCTAGCACTTATTAAAAATTCCTTTAATATTAAAATTTAAAAAAGTTTATTTATAAATAAATATTCCATTAAGTATTTAATATTATCTTTCTATAGCAGACTGTTAAAGGTATTTACTAAAAGAAACTCTTACTCGTAAATAATTTAAAGTTGAATTAGTTAACCCTTGTCTTGTTATATTTTTGGACAGCTGTTCAAGAAGTACAGGATCTTGTTGTTGGGCCTAGTAGAAGATAAGAAAAAATGATTTATCCACATACATAGGAATATGTTACTTGAAATACTAGTGATGTTTATCAATATATAAAATACATGTAATACAATGCAGCAGGCATTGACTAAACAAAATAGAGAAGAAAAATTATAAAGATATTACTGCACTTCAATTAATCTCCTACACCATAATGAATTTATTAGTATCAATGAATTTTTAAGCATAAGACAAAGGAATAGCCTGAAAGCGCAACAGTCTAAAACCTTAGAGATGACAAAAAAATAAATAAATCACACCTTTCTTTCAGTTTCATTTCCATCCCTACTAGTCAGATACTCTTCCTTTCTTCTTCCCCATGTAATCCAATGGGATTTTGGTTGCTTTGTATTTTCCAGACATTCCGTTCAAAAATAAAGTTTGTCAAATTTTGTTTTTTGAATTCCATTCTTAGAACATGTCACATTTTTTCTTAGGAAGCAATTTTTTTTTTTAAATATTTTTAAATATTTTATTTCATTTAGTAAACCTAAGAGTCTAATTTTTAAATTGCTTGTTAAGATAAAAGGTGATATGTTCAAAGAGTGGAATTCAAAAACAGAATTCGAAAAACTTTATTTTTGAAAGAGATATCTGGAAAATACAAAGCAACAAAAATCCCACTGAATTACATGGGGAAGGAGAAAAGAAGGTACATGACTACTGGGAACACCTAAATGAAGAAATTGGTTTGTACTACCCAGTTGTCTAATGTGATCATTTTGGATTCATTCAAATATTTTTTGTGCATGGTCAAATGCTCTTACTCTGGTCTATTGGGAAAGAAGATAAATAAAGCTTTGTGTTTCAACATATAAGATATATATATATACAGAGAGAGAGCACATCCCCTTCCTCTTCAGTACATCATTGGGATAAAATATCTTAGGGGAAATGTGCTATATGGGGGGAAAATATCATTTATTCATAAACATAATTTTCAATCTTTAAAATTTAAATTATTAACAATATATGTGATATATGGGTTCTGTCCAGACTTTTTAGACATAGTCCAGTTTTTGGGAAATAATGAAAAATCTATACATAATTTTGTGAATCAAAATTTAAGTGTGAAAATGAAGTTCCTCAAAACTTTTCTGCTAGGGTCTTCTTTTTGTGAAATTGTGAGAGATATAATTTTGCAAAATAAAATTTCAATTAAAATAGGGTTTTGTTTTAGACAACTGAAGTTCACTTTTCCAGACCTAAATTCACACATATGGACAGAAACCTTTTATAAAATTAGAAATTGAATATCAGCTTTGAGATAATATAGTAAAGCACATCCGACTACTCAAGTGGTCTGTTCTCTCCATGGAAGATTAGTTTTCAAAATGAAAAAGATTTATCAAAGATCCATTTTTGAGAAGAAAAAATTTTTGAAGGGTTCTTTTTAAGATATAAAATAACGGACCCAGTTTTACTTCTGGACAGACCTATGGATATGAGTTTATAAGTATCATTATCTGCAGTAAAATGACATATACCTTTAAAGAAATATATAAATCAATAACAGACTTAAATACACAAAACATTTACAATGCAGAAAATGTTTACCTCCATATGAAGGGACATCTGAGAGTTGAATAAAAAGGAAAAAGAAATATACAAATTATATTTATAAACTTGAATATGAATAATTTGAGGAATTATAAGTTTTAATCAGCAAAAAAATTACTTTATTTACAAACAAAATGTTAACTACCTGCATTGCAATAAGACTACGAGAAACTAATTCACGATGTTGCCGTGTTGCAAAATGCCAAGATTTAATTCTCATAAGATCATCAAAAGTAAACTCTAAAATCAATCTCCCTTCTGTGCAGACCTACAATGAAATGTAAAAATTATTACATTCAAGGAACAAAACTAAGAGTAATATGAAAAATGTGTAAATAAATTAAAATATTCAAAGCAAAAGTGGCAAAATGTTGCAAAGCTTCTTTTAAAAAGTAAGGTAGGTAAATTAAATATTAATAGCCATGCACCACTGGTAAATAATATGCTGATTTATAATATATTAAAGAAAATATATATATATATATGTATGAAATTAACAAGAAAGCTGTTGGGAAGTAAAGGAGATGGATTATTAAAATAATGCACAGGTATAAAGTCAAAAACAACTGAACAAAAAGCAATAACATATGAGTGCAACATAGACAAAACAGAAAACAAGCAAACAGGGATTGTGGCTTAGCATTAAAAAAAAAATGAAAAATAAAATTTTTTGAAGCTATGAAAATTAAAACATACCACAACTGCACTATCCTTTACTATTTGGTCTTTCATAGGATCGTTAGGATACTGGCCACCAAGTCCCTGTTAATGCAGTTTTATTAATCTTATGTTTTAAAACATGCGGGTATTTAAAAAAAACCATCACTACCAACTACATACAAATGTTCAGAAGAGAAACTAGTGCATTTTTTTTTTTTTTTTTTTTGAAATTATAAGTTCTGTTACATAGAACAATCTATTTTATGCATGCAAATTAACAATTTATTATTATTATTAATATTATTAAATTTACAAACTATAAGTGTAAAAGTTTTTACTGAAGCAGAATTAAAGAACTTTATATTTCACATAAAACATGCAAAAACATACAGTATTTAATTAAAACTATTTTGTTCATAATAAAGTTGAGGGAAATTAAAAAAAAAAAAACTTTACTAGTCAGGTTTTTATTTTTTTCATTTTTTCTGAGGAGCCATAAAAAATTTTTATCAAAGAAATTACTGAAATGAGTAAATATGAATACTACTTTTATTCATAACATAAGATGTACTCTAATTTTATCAATTTCCTACACAGAAGGTATGTAAGTTTAAAAAATAAAAGTGTAAAATGAAAAAGTAACAATTAATTCACACATTGAAAAATTAAAATTTTACAAAGAATAATGTGCTTTCATAACATAATTAACACAAAGTCACTGTGCTTGTAAATTAATTCTAATTATAAAAAGAGGAAAATGTATAGTAATGGCATTTGCTCATAACTTATGAAACGAATTAAATCTGTAAGCAGTTTATAGACAAGAAATTTATAATAAATGTCATATCACAACAGCACTGACTGTGTTTGAAACATCTGATTTAACATTAAACTTCATTTCATAACTTAAAAAGGAGCCCCCCCCCCCAAAAAAAAAAAAAAATAATAATAATAATAATAATACAAAAGCAAAAATTTTATCTGTACGTGTTTAATTTCTTTCATCTAATAAAACTTTAGAAAACAATACATACACACCTACAGATCTTAACCTCAAATACGCATAATAATTTTATATTAACAAACAATGGCTAAGTATTCTTAAATCAACAAAGCATAATGCATGGAAAAAAAAAAAAAAATTACAAGACTATGCAACACGGTCTTTTAATATTTGTTAATAAAACAAATTCTTATTTCCTTTTAAATAACTAATCTTGCCTCAAAATCTATCAATATTCAAATGATGAAAGTTCATAAGCTCTGACAACAGAATATTTAAAGCATTCTGTTTAACCTAAAGCTAATCTAGGTTTATTTATTTATTTTTAATAATCCAAGGTAATATATGTGCTAGAATTAGTCCTGCAACTCTATAAAAGAATTATGTATGATAAACAACTATATTAATAATCATAAACCTAATACAAGGAATTCTAAAATATATTAAAGATATCTAATCACATTTTAAATATAAATACAGTACAATGAACTTATAAAGAAGCTTCATTTTGTTCCATCAAATATTTCTTATGCCAGTAAAAATTAAATGGGAAACTAAAATCCTCATTTCACTGATGTTTTGCACTGGTTAAATATGAAAAGATGCAAGGATGGTAGTCAGATATTGTGAAATTTACTGAAAGTATTTGCAAGCACCCCCTTCTCCTCCAAAAGAAAAATACACTTTAAAAGTCAGGAATGAGAATTCCCCCTCCCCCTTTATTCCGACTACTAGTTTCTAAAAATAATCACTACCCCATTACAATGAATTACTGTAAAAATATGATAAAGATTTCTCTAGAGAAAAAGCAGTTTAAAAAAAAAAAGAAAGAAAGAAAGAAAGAAAGAAAAGTGGAAATCTCATCCTTATTTTTTTTTTTTTTTTTTTTTTTTTACTATCATTATTATTTTTACTAAATTGACTAATACTTGTTTCTAAATTATGTACATAAAAATATGAAAAATTCTAAATATATGTGCTATTTAAGTGCATAGTGAAATAAATTAATTTTAGATTGTAGAATAAATTAATTTTAGATTAGGTAATTTGTCAAAACTTTTATATGATTAAAAAGAGGTTTAAATGGCCTTTTGTAAAGGTACTTCTTGTTAAGAAATTGAAAAATTACTTTTTTTGTACAGGACGATACAAAAATAAGAAGAAAAAAAAGGAGAGAAATTATGAACTCTAGTAAAAATTTGTTTGATATAATTAATATATATATATATTTAAATTACATCTTTACTATCAACAAGAAACATGTTTTCTGATGGTGTAGACACATTTTTAATATTTTTATTCTTTATGGAGGAATGACAACTCAAAAACGGCCCTATTTCTTCCTCCCCAATCACTTCTTCCTTCTATAAAACATTTCGAACATGCTTTCAGTGGGAAAACTCCAACTGAACCTCAATATTAATTACGGTTCTGTTGAAATTTTAAGTAATATCTCAATTAAAATTTTTAATTTTTTTCCCTACACCTCCAGCACACTTTATTCTAACTATATACGAATTTCTGTAATTCTGTGATGCTTATTCACTGAATATGGAGCTCTCCCCACCCACACACCTTGTTTTATTATGTATATTCTTTGATAGCATTAAAAAAAAAATAATAATAATAATTTATAAGGATGGGGGAAAGGGGAATTAAAAGACAGCAACATTTAAAGAGCTGAAATTCTCAAATTTTATGTTGAAACTTAAAAACGTAAATATTTAAATTTTAAAGAGAGCAGTCTTAATACACTTACTTTATTGTACATGGGCTTTCCATGATATGTTATCATTGTACACTGATCACAATCTAATGTAATGGTTGTAGTATGAAATGATTCTTTGGGATGTTTAAGGTTAAATGATAAATCAGAGACGCCTCCCTCAAATATACTTCGAAAGTAGCGAGGAATTAAAGTTCTCCCAATAGCTGAAATATTTGAAAATATATTACTGCAATTGATCAAAACTTTACTTTAAAAACTTATAAAGAATACTAAAGCCACAAGATATGCAAAAATAAACATTTCTAAGAGAAATTTAAAAATAGGAAATATTTAAAAATATATGTAAAAATGCAAAACTCTTATTTTTTAAATACAAACTAATCCATTTTCACACATATATAAAAAAAAAAAAATAGCTACAAAGATTGGTTACACTTTGAATTAAGAGAGGCACAGCGCAATTAATGCACTTTTGTTCCTAGAAACAATCCAGTTTTTGTGCCACAATGGAAATATATAATGAGGAGCTAATAGTATAATTATAATCATATAAAAATTATAACAATGAATTAGAAAAATGGACATTGAATTATAAATTCATAAAACTTATTTAAAAACTAAACATTTTACAACATAGAATGATGTAATTATTGATTGAACATAAAAACTTTTAAAATTTAAATAAAAGTTATATTAGACAATTTTTAAATTTAATATTATTACAAAAAAAAGATTTTTTTTTTTTTTTTTTTAATCTAGTATAGGAAATTTTGTTTAAAATCAGATTTAAAAAATAATAATTTTGTCCATTCTCAACAGACTTATAAATTATTTCTATTTTTAACTATCCATGTCCTGCAACACACATTTTATTTCAATAAAATAGGAAAATTCAAACTTTTTTTTTTTTCCAGTTTTACAGCTGCACAACACACATTTCTTTAAACATTTAAAAGGAGTACTTTTTTTTCTACTTCAGACAATAGAATAAAAAAATATTAGTCTATTGAGATATTTCTGAAACATTTCCAATTTTTACTATTTTCAGAGCCACTGAAGAAAGCATATGGAATTCTTAGTCCTGAAACAGCTACATAAACAAAAAACAAATATCTGTACATAGTAAGGTTAGCCCCGCTTACAAAAACTCATTATCTGTAGACTGAAAATAGCGAAACTAAAACAATAAAACCACTCCGGTAAGTGTTACTGGTCAGTCTCAATAGTCAGGTGTGTGTATGTGGAGGGGGTGGGGGAGTTCGATTTGTATCTCCTCATTTTGAGTTTTGAGGTTGGTAATATTACTACCGATTGAAAAGTACACTGAATCGCTTTGAAACAACTTTTTTAGTTGAATAATAATACCGCAATGACACTAAATTCTGTTGTTAATTTACTTACAAAGAAAACGATGGATTGATGGTTAGTAAAAAAAAAAAAAACACCAAAACTATACTCAGTTATAAAGGAAAGTGACTCTCCAATGTCAGTAGCGACAATCTTCAACCTATTTTGGTTACAACAAGTAAGCAAACATTTATTTATTTTTAATCTTTTTTTCAGTATTACTTTCTTCTAAGGTATAAAAAAAAACTCATTGGATTCGTTAAAATTTTTGAACTCCAGTTTTTGACAGATTTACATGTTTTAAGATGTCCTGAACACAATTTGACTGTTTTCAGAAATGTCTGTCAATATGTATATAAAAAATTTCTTGGACGCAGTATCTCACGAACCAATGAACGAAATTTAATCAGGCTTGCTATTTAGTTGCACCTTCCCCTAATCTGGTGCTAATAACATTTGGGGATCAATTGCTCAACAGATGTCCTATGATTTAATTTCGTATAAATGTACATAATGACAGTTACTTTTAACGAATGATTATAAAACTAATTAGTGATAATAGTAGTAAACTAGGAAAGAAATTATGTGCAGGTAGGAACATCGCTTTTCCCTTGGAGGGGATTTCCTCCGGGGGTTGTAAATTTTTAATATATATGACATTCAAAAGAAATCGGCAATGCCTTTAAAACAAATGGTTGAACTGTAGATCTGTGATAATTTAAAACAAAATTACCGATTATATTTTATTTTAATGGGGGGGGGGGGGGGGGAAAGAATCGCATTTCTTCTGATGTTGGCTCAAAATTGATTTTCATTCGAAAATTAGTGTTATACTTCTCTGAGATAAAAAAAATCGTTTGCATTCATCATGAAAAATAACTAATAACTTAATAAATAATTGGCACTGTTTGAATTTTTATAAGATAATACAGTAGAAGAAAGTCTTCTGTGGCCACAACATACCAATTCCTTATTTCATATGCATGTATACAGTAAAACTTGCATAATGCAGAACGTGTATAAAACAGAAATGTAATGAATACAAGCTTTGTAATCAATACTATAAATCGCTACAACTCGCAACAATTATTATAAGTCAAAATAATTGAACATAGCTATTCATCAGGAGGAGTAAAGTAGGTGTACGAATGCAGTATAAAGTGACAACCCACACCAGTTTTTGAAAATTATAATGTTGTTTAATATTTATACCTATATTGAACTTGATTCTTCATATCTATTATTTTATTTATTCATTAAATGATCTATTATTTAGATTTTTTTCATTAATATTTAAGATTCTTAAATTGTTGACCAAATTTCTTCTGTCAAAAAATTTCCAATGCTGTATTATTCATAATTAATTAAATGTAAAAACCTTTAAATGTACCTCATGTTACGTCGTTAATATTTTCATCTGGGCACCCAGACCTTTTCAAACGATCTTCATCTGTGCCGGATCTCTTAGTGTTGTGGTCTTCTATAGATTCCATAAGTTGATTCCACATCCGGTTAGGAGCCATTGCATCACTATCATTGCACACATCCGGCGTTGTTGCGATTTCTATGGCTTCTCTAAACATCGCGTAATTATAATGACGCAATGGCTCCTAACCGGATATGGAATCAACTTATGGAATTTATAGAACACCACAACACTAAGAGATCCGGCACAGATGAAGATCGTTTGAAAAGGTCTGGGCACCCAGATGAAAATATTAACGACATAACATGAGGTACATTTAAAGGTTTTATACTATAATTACGCGATGTTTAGAGAAGCCATAGAAATCGCAACAACGCCGGATGTGTGCAATGATAGTGACGCAATGGCTCCTAACCGGATGTGGAATCAACTTATGGAATCTATAAAAGACCACAACACTAAGAGATCCGGCACAGATGAAGATCGTTTGAAAAGGTCTGGACGCCCAGATGAAAATATTAACGACGTAACATGAGGTACATTTAAAGGTTTTTATATTTAATTAATTATGTGTAAAGTGCTTCATTATATTTTAAATTTTATTTATTGCTGTATTATTCTTTTCTTGATTTAGGCAGTATCTTTTACCTTTAAGCTTTAAATCTAAATAATGAAACCCAAATTATCTCTCTAAATCGGTATTTCTTTAAAAACTAGTATATTGCAGCCATCACAAAGCTTTTTTCTAAATCTTTTTATACAAGAGCGCCACTTACTAACTTTTTACCACTTTGACATCCATAAAAGTTTAACCATAGCTTTTCAAAATAACAATTTTAAGTATGCAGACTTAGGCAATTTTAATCAACAAATGCTATGATATAGTCATGTGGAAAATCATATAAGGTCAGTAATAGAAGTGCCACCTTTCGGCTGATATGCACCCAAATTAAATCAGGATTGTTTTCATAATGGTTATCACACATATCAAGTTTAATGCATTTATATGCAATAGAAGTTGTGATTTAGCCTTCCTATTCATGAGCTAATTTGCAGATCATCAGCGCTACCTGTCAGCCGATATGCACCCGAATACAACCAGCAAACTGTTTCATAATGGGTTTCTTATATTCCAAGGTTTGTGCAATTATATGCAATAAAGGTCTGAGATATAGCCTTTTCGTTAGCGGGGAAAATTGTAGCACAGCAATGCCATCTATCAACCGGTTTGCACCTAAATTGATTTAGTATAATGTTTCATAAAGACTCTCTCACATTCTGAGTTTTGTTCGATTATACACAATAAAACTTGAGATATAGCATTCCCTTAAATAGAAGAAATCGCAGTACAGCAGTGCCACCTATTGAGTGATCTGCACCAAAAGTCGATAGGCACCAATTTATGTCAAGGTGCAACTACATATGAATTTAAATGAACTCCTGTGCACTAGTTCCTGAATATAGTTCCCATAAAATTTTTGTCACAGACACACATTTTCTAAAAATGATTAAATTGTGTTCTGGACCTCTCAAAACTTGTAAATTTGTTGAAAACTGGAAGTCGAAAATTTTTACGAATCCAATACTTTCTTTTACTGAATGTACAAGAAAGTAGAAATAATTGTATATTGTATATATCAAACAGTTTCACATAAGGGAGATTAAAAAAAGAAAAAAAATACACCCCCCCCCCTCCCCCGAAATTGTGGTCTAGCTACACCAGTGATCTACACCACCTCTCAGGGTTGGCTTGATTTTGCCCGACCCGAAAAAACCCAAGTGGGTTTTTTCAAAATCCTTATTTAAAATTATACTTTTATCTAACTTACAACAAACATATAAACATTAAACAAATATTATATACATTATTAGAACATGAACAAAGAATTTCCTGAAATATTGGAAGTGCTCAAAGTGCTTTATTAAAATAAATAAATAAATAAATAAAATAAAATTTTATCTTATTAAAATACAATAAGAAATTATACATAAAAAAAATATATGAGCAATAAAAAAGAGTTGTTTGTCAATATAGAGAAAATTAGGGGACTTAAGGAATGCAAAATACAAATAAATAAAAATCAAATTTTAAAAAATTTCTGAAAACTTTAACAGTGCAATACTGTTAAGTAAAGTATAAGGAACAATAATTAAAATTATTTTATGGAAATCTATCCAGTACAAAAAAAAAAAAAAAAAAAAAAAAAATTAATGAAGCAACACTAAATAATTATTAATATCCAGTTTTTGTTGTAAAGGGCAGATAAACAGAATTTTAGATAATTACAGTACAATTGTTTAGTTAAAAAAAAATTCTTTAACTTAATCATAAAAAGACTAGAAATTTTAAAATTAAAAATTTTGATTTTAACGAATAATTAATTTTTTTTTTATTTTTTTTAATTGTCCTATTACGAATGATATATTAATGTTTAAAAATGGCAAGAAAGAAAATATTCTTGAAAACTCTGATAAAAATACGGGTTTTTTCCAGTGTTAGAAATAAGAATTTTGAAACTAAACGTCAAATTGATGCCTGAATTAAATTTTTTGGGCGTCAAAATGAAAAATCTAGCTGCCATCTATAATTAAATATGTATATTAAAAAAATAATAATAAAGCATCAACTTGTGAATAATATATGCAAGATTATATAAAAAAATATTTAAGTAATGAATGTAATTACATTGACAATATTAAACGTACATATTTAAAATCACAAATTCATTCTTCATTCAGAAGATATATCATTCCACTACAGTTTAATAGAATTTTCTGGGCAGAAATCTTTCAATTTAGGGCCTTTTAACTTAATCATTAACAAATTGTCAACTACTTTCATAAAGATACAATTTCTTAAACCAGTTTTTATTAGGTTCAGCTAACTGAAATTGACATGTTTACAGTCTGATGGGATTGGGAAAATTATTAGATATGATGAGGAAAAAATCCAGGCGTCAAATACGCCACCTATGATTAGAATTCTAGGCGTCAAAATGAATAAAATCTTTTTGTAAAAAAATAGAACCGACTCCAAAAAGGAACTACTATTCAAACAACAAAAAATGAAAGAAAATTGGCAGAAAATGGAACTGTAGATTGCGCTTAAAAGTATAAAATAATTTCCTTCGCCAAACAACCTATAACACTACAATTAATCATAACTTTTGAAGTCGGCGCAAAATTAAATAAAATTTAATTAGTTTTTAAAGGTATGTCTTTAGATCGGTAGCAACAAATGCTGTTCTCTCGAATGATCCATTTTCATGTTTCCTTTATTATTTTATCACTGTATACAATTGGTCTATTAGTAGCACCTACATAGAACAGTGAACATTCTTCACTTTGCGGTATTTATGTTTCTACGAAGTTAGATCATCCTTGATGGCTTTTGAATTTGGCGATAAAAACGTCAGGCAAAAATATACACGCAAGATGTATATTTTCATAATATATATTGTACGATATGTTGTTTCATATTCTTGATTACTCTCTTGATATACCTTATTAAAATAATCATGATATCCCAAAGAAATTAAATATTTTTGCCAGATAATTTTGCGGTTTTTCGTTCACCAAGAACGTCAGATACCAGCATCTTCACCAACTTTTACTGCTTACGAAATCTTATTTGTTTTCTTGAATCAAAGTAGTTTTAGGCTGCGTTTTGCAGGTAACAATGGGAAACGTCTATTTTGAATAGGATTTGGTTTTTGTATTGAATAAAGATATCAATTTTTATTTAATTTTGTGCCGACTTCAAAAGTTATGATTAATTGTAGTGTTATAGGTTGTTTGGCGAAGGAAATTATTTTATACTTTTAAGCGCAATCTACAGTTCCATTTTCTGCCAATTTTCTTTCATTTTTTGTTGTTTGAATAGTAGTTCCTTTTTGGAGTCGGTTCTATTTTTTTACAAAAAGATTTTATTTTTCTCTTTTCAGTGAAAACTTATTTATATAGCAGAGCATCAGAAGACGTTCGACGGAAGATTCACAAATCACAACTGCCTAGAAAAGTGACATTACTCAAAAAATGGTTTATGTCACTGAAAAATACATGAAATGCACCCAATGTGGACAAAAAAGTTACATCTCCATCTAGAAAGTTATCCACTCGAGAGACAATTGTGCCAGTTTTATTCTAGTCAAGTTATTTTTAAGTTGATTTTTCTCAAATGCTGCATTTTTAAGTTGTGTCACTTTTCTTGCCTTTATCGGATATGAGCAAAAAACTATCTATTGAACGAACATACGTTAAATTAAAAAGTCTTTAGAAATGTAAAGAAAGGATACGCTGTATTCGTAACCGAAAATTCTGTTAGGCATATATATTAAACTTTACAGTGAATACGTGTCGGTTTAAAAAACCTATGCGTTAATCGATGTGACCGCTTACAATAACCATACTTTGAATTTTATATACCATAAATGTCACCCGCGTTGCTACAACATATGCAGTGTTTTTCAAGTGTGCACAAAATAGAAAATTGTGAACAAACAAATGCACGTTTTAAGCGTTCTGTTTTTAGCATTAATGTCTAAACTATCTTTGCGTACTACATCGATGATGCTCTGCAATTTTATAATTCACTTTTTTCCCCTGTCTTGAAACGTTTCCGAGATAGGATTGCTAACTCCACTCTTTTCCACCAGGTGGCGCTTTAGGCGGTTGAATCGCGTAGCACATGTCAACTTTACTGTACCTACATACCACTTTTATGACTATAGCTGCAGCTGTTCAGCAGTTAAAAGAGTCGGGACTGACTTTTTTGGGCACCCTGTATTTTCTTTTGATCGTAAAGATCTTACAATGACACCTATTTCAGACCAAGACCTTTACAATAAAACAAAAAGTATCAAAATCGGATCATCCGTTCAGAAGTTATGAACTAACAAACAAAAACAAAAACAAAAAAACATACGCTTTGAATTGAGAACCTCCTCCCTTTTGAAGTCTTGTTAATTAGAGCATTTCTTACGAAGTTATAAGCTTGCAAACACCAACAACAACACATAGCAAGAATTAAAACACCCTCCTTTCTGAAGTTGGTTGAAAACGACTTTGCGCTAATCGATGTGACCGCTTACAGTAACAGTACTTTGAACCACAGAGTATACGTGTCATCCGCTACGCTGTAAAGCGTGCAACGTAGTTCAAGTGTGCACAGTGTAGGAAATTGCGAACAAACAACTGCACGTTGTAACGTATTCGTGAGATGCGGTAGCGTAAAATAGAGAATATTACAGCCTTAAAATACAATTTTTTATTTTCAAATACAATTAATCGTAATTTTGAGTAAATATGGGTTCAACAGTGAAAAAGGTGATGGAGTCCATAAAAATTGTGAGAGTTCTAAACTAGTCTGCCTTTACAAGGCAAAGTTTTTGATATCGAAGAAAAATAGCTTCGAGCCTCAGCTCGTACACCCAACTTAATTCCTCTCTGTCTTCTCTTTCTTCTCAGGAAGACTTGGTTTTTGGAGGGGGGTGAAAATTGTCCTTTAAATCTCCAATAGTCTTTAAGAAGGCAGTGATCCGTTGATCTCTCATTTGCTAACTGCAGGCGCCAGGATGGTGAAATTCGTCCCATGCAGAACATTTCTCCGGACATTGTAACACATGTCAAGGCATTTACGGGGCGGCTATCCTTTTGTTAAATAATGTCAAAATCATAGACTTTCAGTCTACTCTGTTTGTTCGAAACATCACAATGGTTTAAGCGTTCTATTTTTTGCAATAATGTCTAAAAACTGTCTTTTCGTAGTAAATCGATGATACTCTACAACTTCGTAATTAACTTTTCTCCCATCTTGAACCGTTTTTGAGATAGGAGTGTTAATGCTGCTGTTTTTCACCAGATGGCGCTTTATTTTCTTTAGACTGTAAAGTTGTTATAATGGGACCTACTTCAGACCAAGATCTCTACAACAAAGCAAAAGTATCAAGTAACCGTATTTTGAACTACATAGCGTATGTCTCACCAGCTACGCTACAACGTGAGCAATGTAGCTCTAGTGTGTATAGTGTAAGAAATTGCGAACAAAAAAAGGCACGTTTTTAGCCTTGTACTTTTAGCATGAATGTCAAAACTATCTTTTCGTACTAAATCGATGATGCTCTGCAATTTTATAATTCACTTTTTTCCCCTGTCTTGAACCGTTTCCGAGATAGAAACGCTAGAATGAATGTCTAAATTATCTTTTTGTACTAAATCGATGATAATCTTCAACTTTCTAATTCACCTTTTTTCTCTAGAGCCGTTTTCGAGATAGGAACACTAACTCCACTATTTTCCACCAGGTGGCGCAGCAAGCGATTTAACCTTGTACTGCAGGGCCACTTTACCATACTTACATACCATTTTTATCACTATAGCTGCAGCCGTTTAGCAGTTAAGAGAGTTGGGACTGATTTTTTTGGGCACCCTGTATTTTCTTTAGATCGTAAAGATATTACAATGGGACCTATTGCAGACCAAGACCTTTTCAACAAAACAAAAAGTATCAAAATCGGAGCATCCGTTCAGAAGTTATGAGCTAACAAACATAAAAAAAACATACGGTTTGAATTGAGAACCTTCCTTCTTTTTTTGAAGTCGGTTAAAAAACTGGTTGCAAAATACGACTAACGACTGCTTATTTCTAACCCTGCCACCTCTGAACAAAATTTTTGCGGATTAAAGGGAGTTGGTTGTATTCAGTACTGGGTAATTCCACCTTTACATGGAATTACTGCTTCAGTAAGTAATGGCGTAGTATTATACCGTTTTTAAACATAAATATCAGAAATTTCATTATGCTAAATTTTGTAAATATTTTCCTTAGTTCTTGCTAAGTTGTAGGTTACAAAATTCAAATTTTCTCCCACCCCCCTCCTTTATAGGTAAACATTTGAGATCAGGATTATTTCCAGGTCTGTTAAACAAGAAAATCCTGCGATATTCATTTTAGGTTTTAACTTAAAGTGAAAAAAATGATTACTTACAAAATTATAGGTGCTCATGAGGATGGACTGATACGTAATTTTACCAATCTGAATCAAATAAAACATACTACAGATGCCATGTGACTAGGTGCACTATCATCTTAAAATATTGATTATGAAGAGTTTTGAGATAGCTCCAAAATAGTCAGGACAGCTACCACTTTTATAATAACTATGTTTTATTTCAAGTTAATTGATTTCTCCCAGCAATAAAATTTGCCCGACTCCTAGAAAAGTTAGGCATCGCCATACTGTAATGTGCAGAGAATATTTCACTATTTTAAGAGTATAATTTTTGTTAAGTTGGTCATATATTCATCATCCGACTAGCTTGTTTCTGCCAGCTCTACATACGTTAAACTTGACTCATCCGAGAAAAGTGCTGGAGCTCAATAATTAACTGACCACTTAAAATTATTTTTGGCCCATTGAATTGTTGTTTTCTTAATTCTTTACGTTAACAATAACTCTTTTGCAGATCTTGTAGCTTTTAAACCTTCTTTAATAGTTGCTACACTGTTTTTAAAGACATTACGTTGCTAACACTTTTTTTGCTTAAAATTTTAAGTTCTGAACACAAATGCGAGGTTTTTTAAATACTGTCTTTTAAACTTTCGGTTTTCTTGCTTGTTTGAGCAATGTGGCCACCTAGAGCTAAATTTCTATTAACAGACAAAAAATTTTACATCTTGCTTAAAACCATTTCACAAATAATTCGTTAGCATTTAATTATTTTGTCATCTCATGAATTAATATATTTTTTGCTTTTCATTCTAAAATTAATATTTTTTGTGGCAGCATTAATTGCCTTAGCCTTGCCATTTTTGAAATGCTTTTCAGAATTAAAACTTTCTTAAAACTGTTTCTTGTTTTGAATACTTGACTTAATCTTTTACGTGGAGGAGAACATATCTGTTTAAAAATTTGCTTTTTAAGTGATAAACTGGCAGTTGCAGAAAGAGAAAAAAAATATATATATCCCAGTGTAGATTTTTCCCCCTTTAGTGTAATTATAGATATTATATATATATATATATATATTATTAAAACATATTAAGCAAAATCTCCCCTCCCCTTTCCAAAATTTCCATGCCTAGAGTATATCCCCCCCCCCCATCCTTCCCCAGTATTTGTGTGATGACAGGCTCTAAAGAAGAGCAGATTAAAAAAAAAAATCTTAAACAGTTTCCCACATACAGTTTCAGGAGGATTCTGCACCCTGACCATCCTTTGTTTGAAAAATAGCACCCTTCTTGATATTTGTCCAAAGTATTGGATTCATGAAAATTTCTGATGGATTTGCAAGTTTTGAGATATCCTGCACATGACTGAACCATTTGAAGAAAATGCTTATCTGTGTGTGCATTTGTTACCAAAATTTAGTGCATGCAGTAGATTATTATTGGTGAATGTGAAACCTGTAGATGGTGCTGTACGCTGTTATTAATTTTTTATTTCTTCTTCTCTTAGGGTAGTTCGTCATGTAAGTGTTGTAGTGTACGTGTTAATAAATGTTGTGTGACAGTATTCGGATTCCTCATGATTCTGATTTATGTATTTTCATCGTGATCTTTGATTAATAATGGAACATGAAGCGGCTGGCAGTCCCCACAAATCTCTGGACCGATGAAGGTAAGCCATTTACCTTATTTCTTGTTAAAGTACTGAAACTGTTTACTTAAATAACGTCGCTATAAATTAGCGACATGTTTTGGCACCCGAACAGGGACTGCCAGGCCCTTAAAATTTGATAATTTGATTTATTGCATATAGTGCAACTTTCTAGATTGATCAGAATATGGCAACCGATTTACATAAATTAAAACGAAAACGCACTACCCTAAAGGGATTGTGCACAAAATTAATGAACACGATAAATATAAAATTAATCGAACCCGAGCAAGGGTTAAATGTTCATGAAATCGAATCACAATTAGAGAAATTGCGGGTCAAACAAGGCGAAATTAGCGACGTTGAAGATCAAATTTAAAATTAAATCGCGGTTCTCGACGAGTTACAAGCTGAAATAGAATCTCGACAAGAATACAGAGATCAAACTATTGATGTGAAAGCTCAAATTATGAATAAAATAGAAAAAGTTAAAAATTTAAATGCCACTCAAATGTTATCAGAGCCAAGAAATGATCAAAGACCTAATTTAAGATTAGAAAGAATTAATGCAAGTTCCGTTAAACTCCCCAAGATCTCAATTCCAGTTTATGAGGGATCTCCTAAAAACTGGATGGAATTCTGGAATCAATACGAGATCACAATACATAAAAATAAAGAATAGTCTAACGTAGAAAAATTTGTTTACTTACGTAGTTTTTTGAAAGCACAAGCTTTAACAGCTATACAGGGTTTAGCACTGTCTGAAGAAAATTATAATACTGCCATTGATTTATTAAAATCTAGATTTGGAAAAAAAGATATTGTAATTCGATATAAAATTGATGCATTATTAAATTTGAGCCCTGTTAAATCTGCAAATCAGGTTAAAGAATTACGCTCACTGCACGACACCCTTGATGTTAATATTAAATCTCTTGAAAATTTAGGAGTTGATTTAAAATCCTACGGAAATTTGTTATTTCCGATTGTTACTAAATTAATACCTACCAGTATTATGATAGAATACAATAAAATGAAAACAGAATCCAATGAATGGGATGTTCAAGATTTGTTAAAACATTTGAAATTAGAAGTTCAAACTAGAGAAAAAACTTTTCTATTTTTAAAACGCGAAGTAGAAACTCACAATAGCGGGTACAAAAACTCAAATTCCAGATCTGATTCAAAATCATAGGAAAATAATAATGCATCCTACCGGAAATCTGTTTCGGGATATAAAAATTCTAACACAATACGAAAGGCATCCGCCTTTAAATTAACTGTTAGTAAATGTATTTTTCTGTTGATGCAGTAAATGATCATGATAGTAAAATGTGCAAATTAAATTTAGAGGACAAAAAATTGTCTTTACACAAACAGGGAATCTGTTATTTATGTTTCAAAAGAGGTAAACATACAGCTAATTTTTGTTTATCGGGTCTCAAATGTGACATGTTCAGGAAAGCATAATACATTAATTTGCTATAAACAAAAACCGGAAACAGCAAAAATGGCTGAATTTGGTAATAAAAATCAAATCGAACAAACCCAAACAAATTCTTCTGAGAATAGTGCTTACGAAAATTATAATTCTGTATTATCATATAAATGTTCTGTTCAAAATCCGCTTGAAAATAATGAAATATTCCTACAAACTTGCTTTGCAAGAATAACAAATAATTCTAATTTAAACTCTCTTAAGTGTGTCATATTATTTGACAATACGTTTCAACGAAATTTCATTAATATATCCCTTGTTCGTGAATTAAAATTGCCTGTAATTAGAAAAGAACCTCTAATCATATACCCGCTTTCTTGTGATAAACCATAGGAAAAAGAATATTCAGTTGTAAATTTCGAATTGTCTCATTTAAAAAATCCTAAACAAAAATGTTATGTGGAGGCTTTAGTCATGAATCAGATTTCTTTTACAAAGCTAAAAATAGTTGATGACACAACCATTCGAAATGTTTTGCTTTCTAATGAGGGGGAAAGAAATAATTTTTCTCAATTGCATTCGAAGGCGCCAGACATATTAATCGGTGCAGGTTTATATTGGAGGCTGCAAAAAAATAAAAATAAAATTAATCATTCGTTGTTTGCTGTTAATACAGCTTTAGGTTGGACGTTATCTGGGAATAATAATTCAGCTAGAAATCGAGGACTTGATTACTGGCGCCTCGGTGTTAATGATTGAATGTTCTAACTCTATTTATTTACATGAAAACCATCCATGCATGCAAAAAAATGAATCATCGAATTGTACAGCTAATGATCTGCAAAATTTATGGTCGTTAGATTGTTTAGGCATAAATGATGATAAATTGATTTCTACTTTTGATCTGGAAATAAAAAATAAATTTGATAAACAGTTAGAATATACAGAGGGTTACGCAATTATTATGGAATGAGCATGGTATTGATAACTTTGAAAATAATTTTGAAAATGCTAAACGGCAATTCAATAATTTGAGGAAAAGATTAAAAACGGATAAATTGATTTTTGAGCAATATAAGCAGATAATTACTGAACAAAAACGATTAGGGATTGTAGAAGAATGCATTCGGATAGAAAAGAAGTATTTCATCCCACATCGTGAGATTGTTATAAAAAAAAAAAAACAGACAACAAAGGCACGAATTGTTTTTAATTGTTCCAGTAGAATTTCAGGGTGTAAATCTTTAAATGATTGTCTCATAAAGGGGCCATGTCTTACATCACCAATTTTGGATGTAATTAATAGATTTTGAATGTTTAAAATTGCATTTTGCACAGATATTGAAAAGGCGTTTTTAATGATAGAAATCGCGGAGCCCGATAGAAATTTTCTTAAGTTTTTATGGTTCGATGATGACATTCAGAATTATAAAATAATGCGAATGACCAGAGCGACGTTTGGTTGTACAACTTCTCCCTTTTTTCTAACGGCAACAATTAAGAAACACATTAAGGAATATAGGGAAATTTATCCAGATAGTTATGAAATGTTAAATTCAGCTCTGTTTGTGGACGATTTGCTATATGGCTCTGATACCGTAAACGGAGCCTATGAATTAACTTCTACTGCGGTAAATATTTTAGGAAAGGCTGGAATGAAATTGAGAAAGTTTAGTACGAATTCGCAGAAATTAAAGAACATGTGGGATAAAAATGATTGTTTTTCGGAGGTAATTAATGATAATGTAATAAATATTCTTGATTGGTGTGGGATAAAGATAGTGATAAATTAGGATTAGCTTTGAAATCTATAGTTGAAAATTTGGATATATCGGTATGTACGAAAAGATATGTATTGCATACAGCTGCAAAATTTTTTGATCCAATTGGGATTATATCCCCCTTTTTAATTAGGATAAAGTGTTTTCTTCAAAGAATGTGGGAAAGAGGTATGGATTGGGATCACAAATTGCCAGATGATCTAAAGGGAATTTGGATAAAGTGGTGTAACGAAATTAAGGATTTATTAGAACTTCGAATAGATAGATGCTATTTCACTTATGTTGATTTGAAAAATTCGCGAGTAGAACTACACATTTTTTCAGATGCTTCACCACTTGCATATGGTTGTGTTGCATATTTTAAGGTTATCAGTAATGATAAAAAATGTTATGTAAGCATGGTTATGTCGAAGGCTACAGTTGTGCTGCTAAAGAAACTAACATTACCAAGATTGGAGTTAATGGGAGCGGTGATAACAGAGTAGCGAAATATATTTGTGATATATTTGAAGAGATTAACATCGAAAAATTTTATTGGACAGATTCTACTATTGTTTTACACTGGGTGAAGGGATCGGCAAAACAATGGAAACCCTTTGTTAAAAATAGAGTAGTTGAAATTCAGGAATTGTCAGGACCCGAAAATTGGTCATACTGTAATACAAAGGATAATCCCGCAGATTTAGTTACTTGTGGTATTAGCGCAAATGCATTAGTTAATAATGATTTTTGGTTTAGAGGTCCAAATTGGTTATCTGAGCTAAATGGTAAAGGCAATGATATTGGTAAAAAGGGATAGACACACAATATATTACTGAGCAGGCCCATATTATCGCATGGGCAAGTCGGGACTTTGCCCAGGGGCCCCGGACATTGAGGGGCCCCAAAAAGCCCTAATATTTGCAAAATATTCCCTTTTATTTCTGTAAAAATTCAAATCTACATATATATTTACATATATGAAATTTATCTTTATAAAATAATGAACGTTCTTGGAAGCAGAATTTTCATTTTGTATATATTTTGGTTTTTCTATATCTGCTGGCTCATCTAGTACCTAAATAGTGGGCCTTGGATAACATATGTCAGATTCGTTCAGGCAGAGATTTCGAGGTGATTCGAAATTCATTGTAATCAATAAGTAAATCCTGCTGTAATTAATCCTAATGTGTAAAAAAAGGGCAGTAGAGCAGTAATCTAAAGCTGGCAAATCTATGACTAGAAAATTTATATATCAGTTCCTCTTTAGTGTAAATTAAACATATTACATGATGTTTTTTTATTGCCGCCTGTCAGATAGGATATCATGAAGGGATTAGCAGAACAAATCCATTCCATATTCAATTGCATGTAGCTGTATAACATAAATAATAATTGAAAATGTAAAAAAATATTAACATATTTAAATATTTAGCCTCGAAAATATTGTTTATGTATTGTACATACGTCTGATCATCTATTGTACATAAATGATGTTGCGACTGTTTCAAGGGGGCCCCTAATTTCGCTTTGCCCAGGGCCCCAAACTGCCATGATCGGGGCCTGTTACTGAGGAATAAAGGAAAACACCAGGAAAAATAATTCAATTTAATATTTCTATAGAAACAGTTGAACTGGATCTTGAAAAATATAGTAACATTTTAAGGGTCCTCAGAATTACGGCATGGATAAAGAGATTTCTTAATAATGCGAATCCTAAAAACGAGAAATTTAGGGGTCCATTATCGGCGGAAGAAATTGGTAGTGCAGAACCCACACCGCAAACGGTGTGGGTTAAATTTAATTCATTTGGAAAACTAAATTTCTGTGTAAACTGTTTGATAAATGGGGAACCTATTTTGAAAAATTCAAATTTAACTGAGTTCGCCATTTTTGGATTCCGAGGGAATAATGCGTATCTGAGGAAGACTTCAGAAATCAAAATATTCCTCTAATGAAAAACCTAAACCCGATCCTGTTACCTACAAGGGGTAAATTAATTGATTTGTTAATTAAAAATGTGCATGAAAGAGTTTTTCATTTTGGCATTAATGATACATTAGTTCAATTACGGAAGGAATTTTGGGTAATCAAGGGCAGACAGGCAGTAAAAAGTGTATTAAGAAAATGCTCAATTTGTAGAAGATTTAATGCTCGATCTGGAGCCCAGACGACAGCTCCGTTACCTGAAGATCGCATTGATAAACAGAAGCCCTTTTCAGTAATTGACCTTGATTTTGGAGGCCCTTTATACGTTAGACATAGTGACAGCAAATATTATATATTGTTGTGCACATGTGCTATAACAAGAGCAGTGCACCTTGAATTAGTAGAAAACCTATCTACAGAAACGTTTTTATTGGCCTTCAGAAGAATAGTTGAAAGGTAAGGTCTTTGTAACACAATATATTCCGACAATGCACGAACATTTCATCGTGCTGACATTGAGTTAAAACAAATATGGAACATAAGTAGCCATCCCGATGTTAAAGATTACTACAGTAGTAACAAAATAAATTGGAAGTATATCATGGAAATGTCACCATGGTGGGGCGGTTTCTACGAAAGAATGGTTCGCTCTGTTAAGACTGCATTAAGAAAGGTCGTTGGCAAAACCACGTTGACACCCACCCAACTACATACAGTTTTGACAGAAATCGAAGCTTTTATAAATTCGAGACCTAGAACGTTTGTCTATTTTGACTCTGGTGAACCTACTCAATTATGCCAGCATACTTCTTGGTAGGTCAGCGACTGACTGCATTGCCAATAGTACATATGAAACCCCATGTTCTTCCTGGAACTTCTGAAACGTATGTTAAAAGATTTAACTTAAGGGCTATTCCATGGCAATGTTACCATTTTTAGTGTTTTATTTTTTGTATCAAATTAGTGATATATATATTTTTTCTCGGGAAAATTCATCTCGGACCAAAGATTTTATTAGTCAAATAACCAGCATAATAAATGATTCAACGTCTGTTGTAACATTTACCAAAAAAAGTGGAAATACGTTTATTTTCCCAGAAATCAAAGATATTGTACATATTGATAATCACTCCATTGCTGGATTTTTAGATGAGCCCCAGTTGAACTCCAGATGCCAAATGTTTTCCCAAATTCTCTAAGCATGTATAATCTCTCAATTCACTCTTAATATATATCTAACAGTTCAATAAAATCCATTATAATCAACATAGCCTTTCTTTATATGTTTACTTGTTTGTCTGTTACATACTTGATGTTTGTCTGTTACAGGTAAGAATACATTTTTTTCATAATTATATTATGAGAGCAGTCAAATTTTGTGAAAGTTTTATTTTTGAACTTTCACTGAATGGTAATATCTTAATATTACATTTAATTGTATGTTATTTTATAAGAAATATAGCTAAATGTAAAGGTATCTGAAAAGCATGGTAATTTCTGTTTGTCTGTTACTTAGCCTTTTTTTTTTATCATAATTATTTATATAAAATATTTTATTCATAATAACTGTATTTATTAACCTTCAGATATCATATAATGATTATAGGCATCCTTGAACTATATAATTATTATATTTTATAGTAAAACAAACCCCTTTTTCTTCTATAAATGTTTGTCTGTTACCATGGAATTGCCCTTAAGAGAACGTATATTGGACCAGTTTTGGTCACAATGGAAGACTGAATACCTTCTTCAATTGAAAACAGCCATCACCAGTCAACGCTCCAGAATCCAAGAATTTGCAGTTTATGATATAGTATTAATTCACGACTCTAAGCTAACAAGACATTTGTGGAAAATCGGATTAGTCATGCAAGTGTTCCCCGGTAGGTATGGGAAAATACGTTCATGTGAGCTAAAAACAGCTAATGGAACTATAAGACGACTTTTCCAGCTGTTATATCCATTAGAAATGTACGAAAATGACTAATTCAAACTTTTTAAACTTTAATTTCAAACAATGAGATTTTGTGTAAAATTAAATTTTTTTTTCTTTCCTTGGTATAGATACAATAAAATGAACATATAATTAATGTTCATCCGGGGCCCAATGTGTAGATTATTATTGGTGAATGTGAAACCTGTAGATGGCGCTGTACGCCTTTATTAATTTTTTGTTTCTTCTTCTCTTAGGGTAGTTCGTCATGTAAGTGTTGTAGTGTACGTTTTAATAAATGTTGTGTGACAGTATTCGGATTCTTCACGATTCTGATTTATGTGTTTTCATCGTGATCTTTGATTAATAATGGAACATGGAGCGGCTGGCAGTCCCCACGAATCTCTGGACCGATGAAGATAAGCCATTAGCTGATGCTAATTACCTTTTGGTTCAATTGCTCACTAGTGGCGCTGTTGTCTATTTATTTATTTTTATTTATTCAAAATTTTTAGTATGGCAAAATAAAATAATAATAATTTGTATAAATATACACAATCAGGATTACTTATACAAATCATTGTAAATACAGTGAACTCTCGTTAAGACAGCCCCATTTAAGATGAATTTTTCATTATTACGTACAGAAACAGAATCCCTGGCTAAGGTCTATAGGAACTGCATGTAATAAACATCGCTTTATACGTACAATTCAATAGTTAAGATGGACATTTTTTTCCCTCAAAGCTTACTTTCTTGCACCTGTCTCCACTTCTATCGGCTGAAAATGTTCTAGGTAATATTTTTGAATAATTGGCTAAAATTGAAAATGACATTGAAAGAAGATTGTTTACCCTAAAAAAACAAACCAAGATACCTTTTTTTAAGATAGACTAACTAACTATTATGTATTATCACCCTTTTTCCTTTACGTATTACATCACGTTGTACTGTATTGTACTATATGAAGAAAAGAACTTTGCAAGTAAGCATCGTTTTTCCTTCGTTTATATTTTTTAGTGACTAAAAGGGTTTGAGGAAACAAATTTTCATTCATACTATACTGTGTATGTGTACATAATAGTAATTTTAGAGTTCATATAGAACTTCTGTTTATGAACTCCTGTTAAGATAGACTAGTTATTATGGACAAAAACTGCCGGCCCTTGATTGTCCGTTTTAACGAGAGTTCAACTGTATTACTATAACATATGTATTATAGCAAAGGAATAGTCAACCACGATAAACATTTTTGTATATGTAGAAGCATCGCCTTTCATCCACTGACTTCACTACAAACAAGCCAGGATCATTTTTTCTTTTTATCGACAAGCGGGGCAATTTGTACCAAATCTGTTGTGTCCCAACATGCCAAATTGTCATCAAATGGCTGCTTAATTATGCTAACCTTTTATAAACCAGCATTTTTTAAAAACGTGGTTGTAAAGACATTGTTGTTGGATATAGTAATACTTTTTATTCTCCCTATTAAAAAATTTTTTGCAAGTTACACATTATCACATTTGGAAGTTATGATTTTCATTTTTCTAATTATTTGACGTCAAGGAAAAGACAATTCTAATTGAATAGTATTGAAAGTTTGATAAACAGAACCAATGTGATTTTTAGGAATAGAAAGTTTTGATATAACCAATTGTTTTTTAGTTACAAAAAGAAAATATTCAGTGTAACGAAGGATAAAATATGATTGAAATGATATTATAGTTCTTAATTTCCATTTACAATTTATTGTACTTTTGGAGAATTTTTAAATGTGCTTTGAGTAATCCTGTAACTACACTATAATATAATTTTTTTTTTTATAAATTTATGATTGACATGTGGAATAACATGAATGTAGTTTTCCACTCTTTGTAGTATTTGAAGAAAGATTTATGTTTTAAAATATGTTGTATTAAACAAGGGGTTCCTGGGAGAGGGGCAGTGGCCCTCTTCTCTGAGAATAAAAAGTAAATAAAGCCAAAAAGTGTCACATCGGTAAAGCTAAAGTAAGGTTTTTTTGTTTATTTAATTAAATTTGTAGCTTTATATGTTTAAAATCGTAAATAAAAAGTAAATATTTTCTGAGTCTTAAAATAACACCATTTGGAAAATATTGGTTTTAAAGGAGTTTCCAATTAGTGGATGGATTTTTACAAAAGCTGTTCTTTAATTTATACAAAATTTTGTCTTATATCACCATGTTAAACATTTTAAAAAAGCGGGATGGCAACGCAACCTGCGAGACAATTTTTATCAAAAGTTGATAGGCACTAATTTATGTCAAGGTGCAACTACATACCAATTTGTATGAAATTCTGTGCAGTAGTTCCTCAGATACAGTTGACACAAAATTTTGTCACACACACACACATTTTCTAAAAATGGTCAAATCGTATTCTACAGCTCTCAAAACGTGTAAATCCATCAAAAACCCAAGGTCCAAAATTTTTACGAATCCAATACTTTCTTCTATTGAATATAGAAGAAAGTAAAAATTTTTAGTGTGCATAAATGATATTTTTAGCTGCTGAGAAGATATTTTTGAGTTGATTAACCGGCGATGCTGATTTTATTAAGTGACAGCTTTAAAAGTACTTTGTATCGATTTGATTCCGGTCCTGGCGATTTGATCAGATTAAGCAGCTGATTTTATTAACCAGTGATTTTATTAAGCGGCGGTTACTGTATTCGGCCATACTACTGAATATTCGGTTTGGCAGAATCAAACTATTCGGCTAGCCGAATATTCAGTTGGTCAAATATCAAATTATTCGGCTAAACTATTCAGTCAGCAGAATCTATAACAATTCAGTTTTTAAAATTTTTAAATTATTTGAAAAAATTCTTATTTAACTACTATTTTTAATTTTCACCCAAATTGAAAAATTATCCAGAATATTTAAGAAATATATTTAAATAAGAACAACTGTTTTTATAGTTTTTAAAGTAACATTAAGGACAATTATGTTACATGAATCATAACAATTCATGAAATCTACCAAAAGTTGTTCTTCAATTCTTAGTCAATAAATTGATTTGATTTTAATAAATGAAACTTTCTATATTTCTAATCAGAAAACTGTTTTAATGAAACATTTCTGACTTGAAGTTATTCTTTATATGTATGTCTTTATAGTAGAATCAGTAAGAAGTGTGTGTAATCTATACAATGGCATAAAAAAAAAAAAAAAAAATCAAAGACCGCATGATGGTGAGATCTAAAAAATGATAAGTACTTATTAAGAAATCTATTTGTTATTGTTAGTAATTTCCTTTGCTGTGAACTCAGCATCACACCACTATTTATACATAGTTATATTGTCAAATAATTTTCTACATTTAAATACACCACTGTTTCTGAAGAGTAATTTTTGCTTTCTTTTATATTCAAAAGATGAAAGTATTGGATTCATAAATATTTTAGACTTCTCGTTTTCGATGGCTTCACACATTTTGAGGTCCTGAAAACATTTTGACCATTTCTAGAAAATGTCTGTGTGTGTGCAAGACAAAATTTTTGTGGTAGCTCTTGCTCAAGAACTGTAGCACAGAATTTTATATAAATTTATATACAATTGCATCTTGACATAAATTAGATTGTATCAACTTCTGATGAAAATCACGCAACAGAAGGTGTTGACATCCCGGTTTTTCATAATTTTTAATATGACAGTTTTGGAAGAAATTTCGTATAAATTTGCACAATGATAATTTTAACCAAACGTAAAATTGCTATATTTGCACTTTCATTTAGTGTTATGTATTTAGTTCTTACATTTAGAGTTATGATGCTTCTCTGAGTTGAAAATTATCTACATTTATCATGGAAAATGATTTTAATAAATAATTTGTGCCGCATGAATTTGTATAGGAAAATATAGATTTTTGTGATGGCCACAACATACCACCTCATAATAATTTTTTACGACTGAAAAACAAAATATTACTAAATGTAAATGGTGATATTATAAAAGTAAGAAAAATTAGGCCATTGATGCCTGAATATAAAAGTAAAAAATCAGCCAAATATTTGATATTCGGCCGAATAGTTAATATTCGGTTTGCTGTATATTCGGTATTTGGCCGAATATTTAGTATTTAGTTGGCTGAATATTCGGCATTCGGTATTTGGCCAAAACCACTATTCGGTGCATCCCTATTAAAACCCCTGAAATCAGGGGTAACCCCTGCATTCAAATACAGCTTTCTTTTATAATAAATTCAAAATCATAGTTACCAAACAATGTAAAAAAAAAGATAAATAAATAAAATAATAAATCCTGTAAAGAATATCAAAATCTTTTAAGATCACGATTGAATAGTATTAGTATGCCAAAAAAAAAAAAAAAGTATGGCATCTTCACAACAGGACCATACCCTGTTCTACAAGATTAACATCGATAACTCATGCTGGAAGATACCAAATTTATCCCATATGGCTACAAAATTAATATCCATTCATTCTTTAAGTTTCTATATGTCAAATAATGTAATTTTCACTCGATGTAATTATTATCTTGAGCTGAAAACAAAGATTTAAAGTAGAGATGCACCAAATAGCGAATGCCAAATACTAACTATTCGGCCGAATACCAAATATCCTTCCAACTGAATAGCAACTATTCAGCTGAATACTGAATGTTCAGCTGGCTGATTTACTCTTATATTAAGGTGTCAATCACTTAATTTTTTGCGAACTTTTTCAGTAATACCATTTACATTTAGTAATATTATATTGTTTATGAAAAAATATTGTAAAAAAATATTTATAGACAGTGGTTTATATAAATGTAGAAAAATATTAGAAAATATTACTATACATAAGTAGTGGTGAAATGCTGAATTCTGTCAGAAAATTCTCTCTTAGGTTTTTTAATAAATGCATAAAATTTCTTAAATAACAATAACTTGTAGCGTTAAATACATTTAGATTAAGCAAGTTTTATATTTTGTGACTATTTCCATCAACCTAAAATGCATTTTATTAGGGTTTTTTGGGCTGAGGAATCGATTGTGTAAAATTTTGAAGCTGTAAAATTATTAGAACAAAGATTGGGGGAGATGGATAAGTACAAATAAATATATACATCTATTAAACTCTTGAATTTAAAAAAAAAAAAAAATCTGAAAAGAAGTAAATATTTACATGCTGAATATTTAGCTATTCTACAACAAATTACTGTACATAAAACTTAATCAAAAGTAAATATTCATCAACATATTACTCAAGTATTCGACTAAGCTAAATACAGTAAAGTCCCGATTCATCCCTATTCATTTTAATACAAAAATTCTTTGTTTATACGCCGCTAATATCAGTTATATGTCTTTTCTACTTTATTAAAATTTGTAAAATTTCTCGACCTGTCATTTTCCATTCTGGTTGGTTGGTTGGGTTTTACATTACACTAGTGTTGCGTAATGGGCAATTATTTTCCATTCTGAATAAGACTGATTTTTCCTAGAAAGCATCTTAAATGGAGGAACACAGGAAACATCGAAGAATGCTGATCAAAGAATCAGTTGAATTCACAGTAGAATTTTTAATACTCATAGAAAAGCAGCAAATCAGACGAATATTAAAGATTTCTAATGTTATTAAATAACTATCTGTATAGACATAAATCGTATGCTTATTATTAAAGATACCCAATATATATAATTAATATTCAAAATGTGTTCATAGAGTTCATAAGAAATGTAATATAATACTCAATATATGATGTATGTAATTAGTACCCAATCATGCATTAATAGTAGGATTTTTCTCACTTTTTCTAATAAATCTTTTTTTTATTATTATTAATTATTGTTGTTTTTAAAAAAGTATACATTTACTAACTTAAGAAACTTTATTAATTAGTATTTTCATATAAATTTTTCTTAAGTGTCATTAAATTTGTAGCAATCAAAGTGTTATTAAAATTTCGATTACACGTCTTTTCATTTATACGTCCTTTTACGTCAGTCCCTTGAAAGACGTATAAATGCAGGGATGAGATTAGCAAAAATACAAAAGAGCTGAAACTGTACGCAAAGGCAAGATGTTGAAATGAAATACTAGAATTTTTAGGACAAAATCTATTATATAGAGTAATAAATATTTATTTTAATCTTCAATGTATAAAAAAGAACAAATGCACATCAGAAACATTAAAAAAAAAAACTGAAAAAATTTAAAAAAAGCTGGAAAGCTAAATGCACAAAAAAGCTGAAATCAGCTAAAAAGCTGAAAAATCTCATCCCTGTAAATGGTGCTTCACTGTATTAAGTTTTAATATCAGACTGAATGAAAAAAGAACAAATAATTGGTACATGTTTGGAAAGCATATAAATTCCTATGTTCATTATGATTTTAATATTGCATGTTAATTATGAATTTAAAGAAAAAAACATGAAAGTTATTTAAAATAAATTTCTTAGTAATAAAAAAGTAACACTGCATATTTTAAATTTAAATGCACATTGAAATCATCAGCAAAATACCGACAAGTAAAAATACACTGGAGGGCTGGTGTAGAAAATTAATTAGCAAAAAAAAAACTAATCAAGAAGTTGCAGCGGTATTTCTCTAAAAACTTTAATCTGCTTATTTATTATACACATTTCTTAAAACAAAGACATATATATATAATTACTATGATAATTAAATCTTCCATGGATTTCTTGTTAAGTTTTAATTTTTGCTGCTTATATTTTTTCCAGTAATTATATAGCCCTTTCTGATCGAAACATTTTTACCTTAAAACATTACAGTCTTCTGTTTTTGCCTGCTCAAAGAAAAATATAGAGTACAACCACCATTTGTTGATTGAAAATGGTACTTTACAGTTTCTGGGAATTAGAGTGATCATTCATTTTCTGTTTTTATATTGTGATGTTTCTTTTTATTTTCATGTACGTGAAGTGTACAAACGTACGTGTTACTGATTGCTGCAGCACGAAACTTTATTTTTCGGATTCATGCGTTTTGAGATAGAGGTATTTAGTGATTTTTTTTCCTTTCTGTTTTCATGTATGCAAAGTGCACAGATGTGTGTATATTGAAGCGCTCAGGAATTTCGACCATTTATATTGTGAGATTTTATGTTTGAGTTTTATTCTTTTCATTTGTGATTGGTTATAATTCTGTAATTATTCATTAAAAATTTTTTTTAATTTTATTTTATGATGATTTTTTTTTGTTTTCTATGCATTGTTTCTTATCAAATTGCTTTTTTATTTTTTATGTGTGTTCTTGTTTGGTTAGATCACCGAAATGCTCAATTCCGTACACCACTAATGCACAGCACTAGTGTGACGTTAAAGCCAATGAACGAACATCATAGGAGGGTTACAAATTGAAAAACGATGCGGACCAGTGCCACCTTGGCAATTTGTGGAAAAATTGCCAAGGGGCAAGTGAAAGTAAAATTTCCCCCTTAATAAGTAGTATTTAATGTTTTAAAATCACTGGCTAAAGAGTTTGAAGCATTTTGATTATGAGCAGATTTTGATTTTTATATAGTGTTATTAAGTTTCCATGAGATTCTTGTACATTTCAAATTCTGATTAATAATTCCTTTAATATTGAATATTAATTGGTTAATTGATTAATCAAAGCTGCTTTAACGAACAACTAGTTTTCTAGAATAGTCTTGTCCAACCATTCTGGATAATTTGTTCCCTGCTGTATATATATTGGTAAGGATTACACACTACCATAATAGCAGAGAAAGGAAAAAAAGCTAATATCTGATAACTAAGTTAACATTTCTGGAAAAGATGAAAATTATATTAATGCTAAAAATGAATGCAAAATACTTTTTCTTTTTTTTTAATAAATAACACAGTGCAGACAGCACACTTAAAATCAAATATAATCTTTTTTTTTTTTTTTAATTAATGTGAAATGTGAAATTGTTCAATCAATAACTTTTTTTCACAGGAATCGACTCAAACACTGAAAGTTCCTTAAGGGAAGAAAGGACTTTTTGCATCTTCAAAAGAATTTTTAAAAGATATTTTGAATATATAATTCAGAATGTTTAGGAACATTTTAAAACAAATCACATTAAAATCAAGTGAAAATTAATCCTAGAACAATTAAAAATATAAAAGCTAACCCAACACTTGCAACCTCATTAAAAAATAAATCTTTAAAAATTGATTTTCTTATATTTATTATTTAATACCTTATTAAAATCCTTAATAGTTCCGAGCTTTTAATATATTTTGGCCTCCAGTCAGGGCCATCATCAGAAAACTCGGTAATGCACATAAAAATAGATACTTCAAAATGAATTTTTAAAAGCCTAACGTTTTGTTTTTATATTAATCAAAATGTTATAATAATGTTTCTCCAAACTCTTTAATCTGTTTACTTTTTAAAACATACTTAATAATATCTTATTAAAAACAGCTAAATTTTTAAAGTATCACTAATTAAAAAGTTTAATATATACTACATTAAGCATAATTATAAATAAACTTCATAGTAAAAGTATCACAGCATATTTTGAATGAACATGACCATAATTCAGGGCTGTATTTAGGGGAGGGCAACAGGGGAAGCCCCAGAGTCCCCACAAAAATGGGGCCTCCACAAAATTTCATATTTTTACAAATTTCCTTTTTAGTGAGAAAAACTCAAAAATTATCATGACAAAACAATAGAAAGTTTTAATAAGAACTTTGATATTTGAGCAAGGTCCAACACCCAACTACACTTTTTTGAAGACCTAGAACACTAATGCTATTTGGAGACCTTCTCCCCTACACTACAGAGCTCATCTAAATGATCACATTATAAAAAACAACTATCTAGTATTTTTCTTTCATTTGAAGCAATTTATCCTGTGTAGTGCACAATGGAATTCTTTCTAAAGGGTTATAGCCTGTATTTACATGAGTTTCGGAGAAAATTTTTGAAAACTCTAATAGGATAGGGTGACGAACATGATCGGGGTTTGAACTTTCTGTTTAACAGCTTCGATAGCGGAACATCTCTGCCATTCGTGAGGCACTCATTTAAAGAATATTTTCTATGATGGAAATTGTCAAAATAATCATTTCAAAGCTACGTTTCCTAATGCAGGAATAGCATGGAGGACCTATTTTATTTAGTATTGATTGTGTCTAACTGCATCAGTGAGTGGTTACTTTCGCAAATGAAAATTAATAAAAACTAATTCAGAACTACAATGAAACAAGACTACCTTTCCTATTTATCATTTCTTATTATACAGAGTAAGTTACTCAAGAGCTGGACTGCACAGACATCATTAATGAGTTTGCGATGAAAGTACCTCAACAAATTTCCTTTTTGTAAGAGAAATAGATTTTAATATTTATTCTTTATCGTGTAAAATGTTGTCTGGCATAAGCTATTTAGCAATAAATTAGATTAAACTGTAATACTTTAAATTTTATCTTAATTTCAGTAACATAAGCATCTTCGTAGCTATGATTTAAGTCGCAATCCATCAGCTGTGTTTCCAGATGGTCTTCCAATTAACACCCACTCTTTAAAAGCTGTTCAGAATATCTTAGAAAATTTTTTAAATGTTTTAATGCTATGATTGTCATAAAAAACGAACTATCCCCATCCCCTTTAGAAATGTCACTAAGCACAGGGGGCCTCCACATATTTGTCTTTGCCCCAGAGCCTCCGCATGTCCCTATGCAGCCCTGTCATAATTCATAATGAAATTTTCCCAGTAGCAGAAACTGAGTGCAGCACGGCAAAAAGCGCTGCAGATTATTGAAAGCTCTGCAGATTAATTTTACATCTCTGAAAAGAAATGCGAGGTTTAAAAATACAATTATAATTTACATTATATCTCGATCATTGTACTTGTTGTATGTTCTTATTTGTTTTATAGATCTAAATTTTATGTATTTTATAAACTGCTGGTAATACTTGTGAAACACCACACTATGTCTGCTATTCCTAGCTCGCAGACAAATGTTGTTTTGATGTGGATTGATACAGAAAATTCTGCTATTGGAGAAATTTTAAAAGCCTGAAGTTTGTTTTTCATATTAATCAAAATGTTATAACAATGTGTTTTTCAAAGAATATCAAATATGTTTTTCAAAATATCTTTATAAACTAAATTTTCATATAACAAATTATAAATATAGGTTTTTGATAGTTTTTGGCCTGATGGTTTAAACCGTCAAAAGTCAAAAACCTGCCAACCCTGGTCCCTGCACACAAACTATTTGCTTGATCTTAACGAAAAGTTTAGTGTGTCATCCCGATATGATACAGGTGTAGGCTGAGTTTGGACTATTGTTTGTTCCTGATATAGGTTGATAACAGACACACACAGACCAATTGCTAAAAAGTTGTTTTTCAGTAAATTTCCATTATAAAAGTGAAGTTTCTAAGTTACTTTAAATTAATTTTCTTATAACTTATAAATTCTTTTAACTCTGATTTGTATTAAACACTAAAAAGTTGACAACACTGACTGAATACTTGTTTTTTTTTTTCATATTACACAAAATTGCTAAAAGCTCGTTTTAAAATCCATTTACAAGAAGATAATTCACTTTTACAATGAACGACCCATATGTTTCTACACATGCAGAGATGTTTTTAACTCCTCCACAAGCATATTTTACACATTAAAATATAAAAATACTCCTTAAAATTTTAATCGTGAGTATTTTTAGGTTAAATTTAGTGTATTTTGTTAAATGTGTCTGAAAAAGTTTATATTCTTTCTATAATTCAATGCTCTGCTAGAGATGTAAGGCAAGAATATTCTCAGAGAATGAGAATATATATAAATATTTTTTTTTTTAAATTACATATATTTTTTTTTTTCATGTTTATGACTTAAATTATAAAACTCATTCATAATCAATCCATTTGACATGCATAACTAGAGCATAAAGATCTCTTCTTGATATTAACAATTGCAATGGCAACGAGGGGGCTCTACTCGACCGGCAATGGCGCCGAGTCTTTAAAAGAGAGGAAGGTGGCGTGGAACAACACTTTCGACAAACTTCAAGCATCATGTTGTCGAAGACCAAGCTGGGGCACCCCATGCAAAACTAGTCGACAGTATGACATGAAGAAATTAAAAAGGTTGTATATTTTGAATGTTTTAATGGATGTTAACTTCATGGTTTAATAGTTTATAAAGTATAAAGATCTTATTTCATGATATTCACTTTACAATTAATAATTTTCAATCCGAGAATATTCTCTGATAAGTTCCACAAACTAATTTTTCTAAACATTTAGCACATATTCAAGGAAAAAAAAAAATACTCAACAGGAAATGACGAATTATTATTCATATTAAAATACAAATTTAAATTTTTTAATGTCTAAAGTTTCCTATTTGTAACCATACCATCCTTAAAATCTGAATTTAGAGAGAATATATATATATATATATTTTTTTTCTTCTATAACAATTTTAAAAATAAATAAAAAAGCTTGTGCATTTACTTAAAAAATCAAATTCACATAATTCATATGTCTGTTATCCTTATTTTATGTACAAAACATATGTTTATTAGTGATGTATTGAATATTCGGCCTTTTCGGCCATACTACTGAATTTTCGGTTTGGCTACTATTCAGCTAGCTGATTATATAAAAATTGAACTTTAAAAACGTTAAATCATTTGAAAAAAATTCTTACATAACTGCTATTTTTAATTATTATTAAATTAAGATTATTCAGAATAATTAAGAAATAACTTATATTTAAATGAAAACAAATTGTTTAATACAGTTTCTAAAGTAATATTAAAGAAAATTATTAATTGCATTAATCATAACAATTAATAATATCTAGCAAAAATTGTCTTTTGTAGTAACAGTATAATAACATATGCCTTTAAAAGTTGAATTAACAAGAAGTATGCATGATGTTGCTATCTAGGAAATTTTACATTGCACCCTGGCAAGATAAAAGATCATAAAAGAGCAAATTTGAGTCATTGATAAATGTGTTTTTAGTACCCCAACATGCATAAAAAGCATCATATTTATCTCTCGCAATTTATCCACATGTGAGGCTTTGTGTCAGTTTTAATGTAAGCTAGCCAATGCTTTAAAGTAAGTGCACCAAAACCTGACACATTAAGGAATATTTTTTAATTTATGTTTAAAAAAAAAAAAAAAAATAAAAAAATTAAAACCATGTGCATGACTATACTTATTGTTATTTTTAAGTTGATTTTTCTCAAACGCTGCACTTTTGAATTGTGTCATATATGTGTGTGTGTGTGTACATACATATACATAGTTGCCAAAATTTTTATTTATTCTGGAGCATTTTTAGCCCTGCCTCTATTTTGCACCACTTTCCTTTTTGAGTATTTTTCTGCAATCTAATAAGAAAAATTTACTCTTAAAAAAAAAAAAAAAAAAAAAAAAAAAAAAAAATTGGTGTGAAATAAAGACAGGACTAAAAATGCTATGGAATAAATTAAAATGTTGGCAAATTTGCATATATATATATTTGAATAGGTGCGACAAGATATTGTTATTCAAGAAATTTTATATGTTCAAGTAATATTTTCTAACATTTTTCTACATTTAAATAAACCACTGTTTCTGATTTTTTTTAATAATAATTTTTCATAATTAAAAATTAAAATATTGCTAAATAAAAGAAGTACTACTGGAAAAGTTTTTTTCTTTTTTTTTTTTTTTCTTTTTTGAAAGGGTGATTGACACCTGAATGAAAGTATAAATCAGTCGGCTGAATAGTTACAATTCAGTTTGAAAAGTATTCGGCATTCAGCCAAAACTGCTATCAGTGCATCATTTAAGATTTTCAATTAATCAATAATTTGATGGTGTGTGCAAGAAAATTAATTTGTTTGAGAATACCTCTGAATCAAAAGTTTTATAGTTTAAAATTACCCCTGAAAATTAGCAAATTTAAATTATATAATTTAGCAATTTATAATAAATATGTTAAATTTAAATTAAAAACCGAAATAACAAATAGCTTAAAAATGAAATTTAATTTAATTTTGTAATTGGTTACTCATTACATAAAATTTAGAATCAAAACGAACAGCCAGTCTCATTTTCTGATAAAAGATCAATTAAGCTAGCTTCTTCAATGACAGACAACTTATCTAATTCTTTACCATCAATATTAACTACTTTGTATAAACTCAACTGTTTTTGCTTTTAATTTAATATTGTCTACATTCATCAATTTGCTACTTTTTTCTAAAAACACTTTTTTTTTTTTTCATTTGAAAGCAATGTCATATATTTACTCTTTAAATAGCTGTCGGATACATTCATTTTTATCTCGTATGGATATGTATAAAACATTTTAAAGCAAAAATATAAATAATTAGAATTTTTTTTTTAAATGGTCACCTTTTAAAAATGTCTTTAATGAAATAAAAAAAAATCCATTCAATGCTTTGTTGCTTAATTACTAGGATTATCACTATATTTCAATAATTTAAAAGATTTTATCTTTTAGCCCTAAAGAACTCATTTTATTTTAATATCTACAACTAAATAAATTCATTTATTTCTTTAATCAATCTGATTATTTTATTAAAAGCAAAATTTCAAAATAAATTAATACTTATACAGAGCACTCATTTCGAAATTGCCTGTTATTATAGCTTCTATGAGAATATTCTCAAAAATTTTATAACTGTATGCTCTGTATTTTTTTTTTTTTTTTTTTATCAATTAATATCTTCTTTTACAATGGATAAAAACTTTTTAAAATTAAAATTATTTTGAGTAAAACTGTAAACATTTGTATCAATAATAGAATTTACCAGATTCCCATATGGTCTTATCTTTCAATGTTCATTATAATTTATAAACTGAGTCGCATTATGTTCATATTCTGAGTTCTGATATTATATTGTACAAATTATACTGAGAGGAATATTATTACAATTGGCCAGCCCATATAATATAACTTGAATTCATAATTGAAACTTATAACGTGAGTTCATATACATATATTTTATTTTTTTTTTTAACTTATTAAGAAAGAAGTAAAATTTTGCATGAATTCCTGAAAGATCAACTTTCTTCCCCTCCATTTTTTCTTTACTCCTAATAATGCCAAATTCACTCCTACAAAAAAGATCAAGGAGTATTTTTCACTCCTAGGAAAAAATCCTAGCAATATCTCTGTACACCTGGATTTTTTTTTTGTTTGAGTAACCATGTTTCTCATGCCTAGTATTGTGGACGATTCCAAGGACTTGGAGGCATGCCAAATTAACCGATAAGTTGGGATTTGGTAAACATCCCGTTATTCCCTTATCGCTGTTTTGTCTCAACCACAAGGGTTATCACTCTTAATTTAACACTGGACTCGTTGAGTCAGCACTTGTACAAAGGATCCCATGGTTGCAAGAGACATGGTTGAAGAATATTTTCTGGACCTCACTTTTAATGTATTTTTTAAATTCCGTTTTCACATTAAGATAATTAACGTCTGTTAAATGAAAACTCGGTTTCTAAAAATTAATTTTTGTATTTTTTAGCTGTAAGAAAAAATATTTAAAATAAAAAAAAATTGATTTTTAGAAAATGAGTACTTTTTTAATAGATGTGAATATTCTGAATATAAAAACGGCATTTCAAAAAAATATATTAGGTGTTCAGTAATTCTATAAACAAATTTCCCCACAGAGTAATAATGATTTGGGCTGTCGGTGAAGATAGGCAGAGATGCCAAGTTTCAATAAGAGCTATCAGTAATCAGAGTTATACACTTATGCAACATGGAGACGTGAACCGCGTCACAGAATAATATTTATACACAAGCCCACATATAATAATGAATTGTACTGTTTTTGTAAACAAATATAATATATTAAAAAATTTCTGAAACAAAAGTAAATAAATATGCATTTCTATACCTTCTTACAAAATGGAAGATTTTTTTTTTTAACCTGCTTTGGAGGGAGAAAAAACATTTGGATCTCTCTCTCTCTCTCTTTTTTTTTTTTTTTTTTTTTTTTTTTTGGGGGGGGGGGTTACAAGAATTTTATTTTATTTATAATTATTAATTATTATTTTATAGTCACTTTTTCATAGCATTAAATACTAAAACATTGTTCTTTAATAAAACATTTTTATTTTTTTTTTTCTTTAGTACCTTGCATAAAATCTAACATATATTTTGTTTGATGGTATAATATGTATTTTAAATTTATTAAGGAAAAACAAATATATTCATCAAGGTCAGTAATAAAGCCTACAAATAATTACATATGTGAGAAATATTGAGCACTTCTATCACTTCTTTGGTTCTAGAAGCAATCCTTGATCACTAGCTGGAAAGTGGGAGGGGCAGTCAAAATATAAATAATTAGATAAATGAGAAATGAAACAATTCTACTTCTTTATAGGTTCTAGAATTTGATAAAGCAAGTTTAAAATGAATATTGACATTTATGTTGCTGATTTTTAGAGCTTTGACAATGGCTAGTTGGAGATAAGAAAAGAGGGGGGGGGGGGTCAAAAAATAATTACAACAGCAAGAAATATTGTATAATTCAATTTCTTTATAGTTTCTAGAATCTTATAAAGCAAGTTTGAAATGAATATTGACATTTATGTTGTGGATGGAGAAAGATTAAGAATCGGAATGCTTCCGTCGTGCGTTTGATCATCGATCATTAGTGGGGTTTCTTTTTTTTTTTTTAACGAACGATATCCGTGACTTTTTTAAAAGCGTATAATCTGTAATTTTTATATGTTGTCCATAATGCTGTAATTATTGCCGTAAATCTGTAATAATTACGGACAAATCGTAATACTTGGCATCTCTGGATAGGTAGTATAGAGTTCTAAAAGTGAGAAACATCTTTTAAATTTACAATGAAGTAAATCAGTGCTCAGGTATACAAGGATCAAAGCAATCAAATAGGAAGATATAGGAATATTTTTCACACAAATATAGGAACATAATTTCAAGAGAAGATTGAGAGATTCAGTAAAAACGAAATTTCTCTAACATTATTTTGTAATCTCGGAATGATTAAATGACTTTGTAAAACAAAACACCCTAATTTAACAGATAAAATGAATGAACAGATCTATTACTGTTTACTTTTTACATTATTTAGAAAAGAACATATTTCCAAATTTATCATCTCTTACTTGTCTAGCTTTCATACCAGTTTATATCATTTAACATCGGTCCACATATTATTTTTAAAACAATGATACCTCTTTTACATCATAATGCTTAAAAAGTCAAAAAGAAAGAAAAATCACAACCTTTCAATTTAACTACATGTAGTTGGTTAATACGTTTTGAGGCTGCTGTCAGTGCCTATTTAATAAATTGGGCTTTATGAGAAAGATTTCTTATTTCAAATGATATTTGTTAAGCTCTAAGTAACAATGTGTTTACATTAAGATATATTAATTTTATTTTAAATTACCTTTTTATTTTTAAGCGTTTGCAGGCCTAGTATTAGGGCTTCTCAAAATTTTAGGGAGGAATTTTAGGAATTTTTTTCAAAATTTTAGGGGAAAACCGATGATATTGTAAAACTTCTAAATCCGTAATGGGTAATAATTGACGTGTTAAAATTGGAAATGTTGTGTTGTTTTGTATATTCAGGTTGAGCCAAACAAAATTAAGAGCCCTTACTCCATCAAAATTTAAATAATCTATAAAACAGACGGCCCTTTTATAAAATAAGTTTTATTTTATGTAAATCATGCTTTCTGCATTTTCAGTACTTGGTTCGATGAAACCCTTTACTTGATATCTCTAGTGGCTTAACATTTTTATGCTTTCTGTGACATGTCTTGTATGTATAACTCTTTTGGGATGAGCATGTTATATATAATAAAGCCTTTAAATTATTTCTCTGGACGACCATATCATATTTAAATAGAACATTTGGTATGATACGCCTGCCCACAGAAAGAATTTAAAGGATTGTCATATGTTAAACACCCGAGTGGGAAGGAACATTTGCAGCCATTTCATATGATACACCCGTCCCAAAACGGTTAAACCTTCTCTGGAAGATGATTCAATTTTTCTCTTATTTCCACACATGTATAATTAATTAGAAAGGTATAAGATTACTATACTGCAGAAGAATTCTGAATTATTAATGTAAGACATGAGTTTCTGTCTACCACTGACTCAATTCTATGAAAAAAAAAATTTCGGCGACAATGTTGCATAAGTTCTGTTGCTAAGCTAGTAGCAGATATGTAAAACTTTTCGGAACATAAAACACATTTAGCAGAATAAATGTTGCCATTTATAGCTTCAAGCCATTATCTCAGCAAAACACCGTCAAATTCTTTTTCCAACCACGAGTCTTGAAATTTTGTTTTATCTTTAACCATGATAAGGATGCAAATGAAATGAAACAATGTGCTGAGATTTAGTATAAAATCATTCAATGCAACAACGCTAAGAATTAATACAATAATAAAATAATCTACACATGCATACACAAGCAGTAAACACAATACAAGAGCATTCGATATGAACTGGACCGAAATGAATAATGCTCTCGACCCTTGGATTAGCCTTGGATGCGTTTTTTTAGGATTCGTGGAAGAAATGTAGGAGAATTTTAGGAATATTAGGGGAATGCGAGCCCTGCGTTTGAAGCCATGGGTACAAAATCCTTTATTTTTCATCATATTTTCTGTTAAATTATCCTTTTTTAAAAACTTCTTCTATGCCTACCATACCATAGTTAAGGGGTTTTTTTAATCGATAAATTCTTGTAGCTATAAAGTCGAAGTCTCAAGTCCATTGGATCTTGCTGGAATTGCTTGTGAAGTTAAGTCGATTCTTTTTATAAAAGTACTGTATTGTATTGAATACTGGTAACAAATGCCTATATGCATTGTTTTTATAGGAATATTTATATTTTTTAAATTTAAGAAAAATGATTGATAATGTTGGTGGATATTATGTATTTATATATACACACATTAAACCACAAATAACAGGTTTAAATTAAAAAAAAATTTCAACAACACTGATTGAACATTATGAACAAATAATTTAAATACCACAAATCTTTGTGAAATATTGATACTTAAAAAAATAAATAAATAAAACAATCTGATTCTTTTAAAAGCTTTAATTTATTTATTTATTTTTTTTTTTTAATTAAACATTGAAAATAAAATGAATTTATTATTAAAGTTTTCATTGTCTTGTTATTTTCTTATAAAGTGTACAATATTATTTACGATATGACAAATTATGCAACATATGATTTCCAATCACATTGGCAGAGTGAATGTCGAGGGAAAAAAAAAAAGCAATTATTTTTAATTTGAATGGTATTTCGGAATGATACAAGATTTTAAATTGGATGTCTAGCAGGGAAAGCAGAAAATAAGTTAGTAAGAAGAACTTGAAATAGCAGAATATAGGAAAATGTATGCACAATATTTTGTTGAAAGTAACTATAATACATCTCAACATGTACAGTTTGTCCCAAATTAATTAATCAACGATAGAAAAATGACAAATACAAGTTTTTTAAAAATACAGTGAGAAAGGGACTACTGTTAATATTACTCAACACATAATAAAATGAAATATGAAAACAATAAATACAAAATTCATAATCATATTGTACCAATACTGCTACATAAAATATTACTTTAAAAATTAAACTTTTCATCTTAACTTCTGTATATAATAAAAAATGTTTAATAAATGTTAAGCAGGATTTTTTTTAAAAGTGTGACCTTATAAAATCACCAATCAGGCAGGGTTAGAAATAAGCAGTCGTTAGTCTTATTTTGCGACCCATTTTTTCATTTTGACGCCTAGAATTCCAATCATAGGTGCCATATTTGACGCCTGGATTTTTTCCTCATCATATCTAATAATTTTCCCAATCCCATCAGACAGTAAACAAGTCTATTTCAACCTAATAAAAACTGATTTAAGAAATCATTTCTCTATGAAAGTAGTTGACGATTTGTTAACCATGATTAAATTCAACAGCCCTAAATTTGAAGATTTCTGCCCAGAAAATGCTATTAAATTGTGGTGGAATGATGTATCTTCTGGGCGAAGAATGAATTTGTGATTTTAAATATGTACGTTTAATATTGTCAATGTAATTACATTCATTACATAAATATTTTTTATATAATCTTGCATATATTATTTACAAGTTGATGCTTTATTATTATTATTATTTTTTTTTTTAAATATACATATTTAATTACAGATGGCACCTAGATTTTTAATTTAGACGCCCAAAAAATTTAATCCAGGCGTTATTTTGAAGCCTAGTTTCAAAATTCTTATTTCTAACACTGCAACCAGGTACTGTCATTAAAAGAGTATATTTTCTGATGAATAGTTTTAATTGAAAAAAGTCCTGTGAGTTTTATAATTTACTATTGAATCTTCTGTTTACAATTCATAACAAAAATTAAAAACTTTTTACGTATTATATTTAAAAAAAAATTTAAACTTTCTGGTGTTTATAGCAAATTCTTACACAATTAATTTGCAGTAGTTAATTACATGAATCAAAAGATATAAACACTACATTGTTTCATAAAAGTTACGCTTTTAGAAATGTATAAAATAGCAATAATAATTTTAAAAAAAGTGAGTGATTTACAAAATTATTTGCAAGTGAGCGACTATATAAAATATAGACTATTGGAACAGATACAGCATAATCTGCGGTTTCTCAAGTTTTCAAATTGGCACCTAAAATTTCCCAAAATGATGTTTTTAACCTTTTGAAAGGGGCTGTGACAGCATCTGTCACGCTTCACCATAGGATTTCGTAAGAGCCCCTTTCAAAAGGTTAAAATTGGAAGCCATTTGGAAATTGACATTATTACTGTGTTTTTCTCTAGATAATAAATTATAAATAAAAATCAAATTTGATAGTTAATTTTCAGCCCCTATTAAAGAAATAGTAAAAAATTATAATATAAATGATACCTCAATGGATTACATATGTAAATGTAATTAAATTTTTAATATTTCAAGTGAGTATATTATGAAATATAATCTAAATTAGGGTCGGAATCTAGTTGCAGAGTATTTCATATTGCATGTTTCTATAAGAGCATTAGTTTACCAATGTTTACACACTGAAGCGCTTCTTCGTTTTCACTTCTCTTTGATCATTTGTTTATCGTAGCTCTGTTACATCATTTGTTTCTTATTGTGCCCGGTGTTTAATGTGTTTTTTTGAGTAATGTTAGAGTGCATGCATTTTGTTTTTGAAGTGAAAGGTTTGACTTGAAACATATGCAATGTTGTTCATAAATGTGTGGTTCACTGGTTTTAACAGAGTGAGATTTTCAAGGCATTTTCTTTGAATATATTTATCTAAACACTGTAAATGTTTGTCCATAATATTTTTACAAGTTTAAATGAATATTTAAGCAAATACAATGAATATAAGTAAAAATATTTTTCCTGCTTAACCCATTAGGCACCAAAGTTTCCACTGCAGGAACAATTATTTAAGATTCTTTTTCCCCTACAAGCAATTAAGATAAATGCATTTTTTATTTTTTACATTAAATATTGAAGCACCTAGCTTCGTTGGTAATTTTTTCATAAAGTTTGTAATGTATTAGGTTGTAACATATGAAATATCCGATTTTCATGGTCTACTTAAAGAAAGAATATATTTTTACAGAACAAACTTTATTAATCAAAATAGGAACCATTAGCTTCAATACACTTTTTCCAACGAGAAACAATTTTTTTCATGCCGGTATCATAAAATGTAGTCGTCCTGGAGGCAACAAATTCATTGAATGCCGCTTCAGCATCTTTTGGATTTCTGAAGCATTTCTCCTGCAAGAAGATATTCAGATGTTTGAAAAAGTGAAAATCTGTAGGTGAGAGGTCAGGTGAATATGGTGGATGGTCTAAAACTTCATAGTTTAACATATGCAGCTTCTGACGAGTGATCATTGAAACATGCGGTCTAGCGTTATCATGGAGAAGAATAGGGCCTTTCCTATTGACCAATGCCGGCTCTTTACGTGTAAGTTCCTGGTGCATTTCATCAATTTCTCTACGATATTTCTCCGCTGTGATGGTTTCGCCTGGTTTTCGCAATGGTGAATTAAACCAGCTGAGGACCACCAAACAGTCACCTTAACCTTCTTTTGATGGAGTTTCGGCTTTGAGAAGTGTTGTGGAGCCTTGTCAGCATCCAGCCACTGCGCTGAACGTTTACGATTGTCGTACAGAATCCACTTTTCGTCACATGTTACAATTCGATTGAGAAAAGGATCATTTTGGTTGCGAAGAAGAAGGGCAGACGAGATTTCAAAACGTTTGTGTTCTGATTCAATTCATGCGGTACCCATTTATCCAATTTTTTAACTTTGCCAATCAATTTATATGACGTGAAATGGTTGTAGGAGATACACCTAGTTCTTCTGCATAATCTCTAACAGTATTGCCTGGATTTTTTTCAACTATTGCTCGTAAAACTTCACTGTCCACAACAGTCTCTGGTCTGCCCCGGTCTTCGTTTGTGAGACTCTCATCCCCAGTTTCGAACTTTGCATACCAACGTCGAATGGTACGTTCATTTACAGAACCGTTTCCAAATGCAGCATTAATGTTTCGGGCAGCTGCTGCAGCATTATGCTTATTTTTCCACTCATACAAAAATAGCACTCTAAAATGTCTAGAATTCATCCTATGATTAAAGCTATAAACTTACCACCAAATCACAACACTTTTATTTGAAACACATCAGATGAAAAAGACAAGGTTTTAGCTTTAAAATGATACATAATTAACGACTGTATCAAAAAAGTTTATAAGGAACCAAATCTCAAAATTTTACTGGTGAGAATCTGACATTTCATATGTTACAACCTAATAACTTCTAATTTTTTTTTTTTTTTAATTATTCAAACAAAGATGTTTGTTTTTCCAGGGTTCCCACTATTAAAAAAGAAAAAAATTCAAGGACTTTTCAAGGCCCATTTGAAATTTTTCAAGGACTATAGGGGGAAATCTCAGAACGCTAGGCATATACACAAAACTTTAGTTAGTACTTTCATCATCATTATTATTATTTTTTTTTTTCTATAATTAGAATAACTAACTTTGCCTGTTTTCACAATACATTTTTGATGGATTCACCAAATTAACTTATACAAGAGACAAAAAATGATTAGTTCAGGATTTGGAATTGGGATCATTATGATTATTCCAAAGTTATTAGGTTTGAGTCCTGGTCTGGTCACTTACTGCTCAAAATTAATGACCAGTCAATCAAACAGGTATGAGATTGACAAAAACGACAAATAAGTTGAAAGTATATGCAAAAGCAAGACAATGAAATAAGAATTTTAGGACAAAATCAATTATATTAGACAACGGCATGTGATGGAGAGGGAGATAGTTTAGCCTTGACAGAGTTTGCACTAAGCCTGTCTGTTGAAGTGGAAAATGCAAGAATTTTCAAGGACTTTGCATGAAATTCAAGTACTTTCAAGGGCCCTTGAAAAAGAAAATGAAATTCAAGCACTTCTTAAGGACTTTCAAGGACCGTGGGAACCCTGTTTCTATGAAACATCAGCAAAGAAAAAAAAAATTTAACAAAAATAACTCATTTAAATACAGAAGTTTAAGACAATGGATATGAAATAAAACAGTTACTTTCTTAAATTATAACAAATAGGGATCAAGAAACCTAATTTAAAAGGGTTTTGCAGTTTTTCAACATCTGTTCTATCCCAATTAGGCATCAAATCTCTCATTTTGGAAACATATCTTCTAACAAAAAAAAAATATTTTTTTTTTTAATTATTTAATTTACATATGATTAGAAATGCAAAATAGGTTTACAATTTCAATATAGATCTATACTTATTTCATAGTTCTCATTCACACCTCATTGTTATTTTGTTAAAACAGAAGGAGGGAGTTAATAAATTTTGCTGTAAAAAATCATGCTGTTTAAAATCATTAAACATACATAAGATTTCAGAAAATAATTTTTTACTCAAAATGAAAAATATGGAGAGGGGGGGGCTTATTTTTAGGATTATGCAAAAAATTCAAAATTGCCTAAAAGTGGGGAGGGGGCTTATAATCGGGATTTTACAGTGTGTGTGTTTTGAAAATGGTGTAAAACTTTTGAATTATTTTTTTTAACTATTTTTTATATAAAGTGGTTTATTATATGAAATTTTGGTGATAGAATGAATATATTACTGAATTGTTTACTTATTGATGTTTTTAAGGAATTTGGTATACTAAGCTGAACTTGAATATTGAACCACTTTAGAGGTAAGTTATTTATATAAACATTTTATGGACTAATGTTTAAGTAAATTTTATCTAGTATACAACTAAGATATTTTATGTAATTGTGTATATTTTAAAATGGGAAGTGTAAGATGAGTGTGAAATTAACATTTCTTTAAATTATGATTAACAGGGATTAAACTGTTTTATCTATTTAGAATTTGTAATATTACATATTTAGCAGTGCTTTTGGCATTTTTATATACTGATTAGGATTTGTAAAAAGAGAGAAGAGATGGAGGGGTTTATTAAATTATTCCCTCTTGCATGTTTTTGTGTTTTTAAAAATAAAGGGTGCTTTTAAAAACTTTTAAATGAGTGCCATTTTAAAAATCTGTGCTTTGTTTCTTATGTGTATGAAGCATTCATATTCATACACATGTCAATAATTGCTGTGATATGTAATTTCATGCAATTTTTAGATTTATGCACAGTAAAGTAGGAGTATCAAGTGATTTTTTTTTTCATGTTTGCGAAGCGTACATATGTGCATATTACTGATTGCTGCAATAAAAGGGATAAAGTGACTATTATTTTTTTTCTTTTCCATGTACATAAAATGTACATATGAGCATATTAATGACTGCTGCAATTGGGAATTTTATGCATTTATATATTGTGCGACTGTATGTTCCAAGTTTTGTCTATTTTTTGTGATTGGTTATAATTTAGTAAAATTATTATTAAAAACTGTATTTTAAGATGATTTTTCTTGTTTTTTATATACTGTTTTTGATCAAATTGCTTTTTTTTTCCTGACATGTTTTGTTGGTTGGTTGGGTTTTTATGTTACACTAGTGCTGCGCAGATGGGCAACTGGCGACGATCTGGGACTCACCCCTAGAGGTGGTTCGAAGACATGCCATTGCAATTTTGATCCACCACAGAAGGGATGGCTCTCCCGCTTCGGGACCCCCAGAGGTATAATTTTTTATGGGATTATGGAGGACATTGCGGCCACAACAGATTTTACGTGCAGCAGCCTCCATTAGTGTACACGACGGTCTTTAACCAGCTCGAGCACCGAACCCGCAATCTTCCTATTACGAGTCCGGCACTCTACCGACTAGGCTACTGTGGCCCGTTTTTGTTGTTTGGTTAGATCACCAAAATACTTGCTTTTGTACGCTGCCATATTGGTGATTTTTTAGGAAAATCTCTAAATGGACTTCTGAACTAAATGTCCCCCCATTTTTGTTTCTGCTTTTCTTAAACTTAAAAAACATTACTGGAAGCTTATTTTCAAAGAAGTTTATGATTGTCAAGTGGGTTATTACAAATACATTTACAAGTCAATAAAAAGGCTTCCTAATTTGAAAAATATATTTTGAGGGGGCTCATAATAATAATGCTTATTATTTGCAGTTTTAAAATATTAACATACTAAAAACTTGTGTTTAATATAGATGTGTTTCCTTCCTGTGAAGACATTTATGGCTGCTTTATTATGGTTGTGTCTGAGGATTTTCCATAAAATTATAGTAAATTATAAAAATATGTATAAATTTTATAATTTAGTAAAAATTATAAATTTTATAATTTTATAATTTAGTATAAATTTTAAATTATAATAAATTATATAAATTTTATAATTTAGTAAAGATTATATTATATATAAACTTTTATATTTTAGTAAAATATTCAATATTTATTTCTACGGATGTATTTCCTTCCTGTGATGACATTTTTGGCTGTTTGAGAATTTTACGTAAAATCTCCTCCCAAAGTGCCCTCCCCAGTGCCATATTAAAAGCACTAGCTTATAAATAAAAACGACAGATACAACCCAATGCAGTGTTCAAAATGACATCCAATTTTGAAAATGTCATTTTGGTGAGTTTTGGGCACCATTTTGTAAAAGTTGTTTTCAGAGTTGTCATAAATTGTCAAATATGGCAAAAAATTGCTGTCTTCTTATTAAAAAATCCTTTGCATGGTATGGTGCATTATACTGCATCTAAGTTTGTGACCTGTTACATCCCTAATGAACGAATTGTCCTACTTTAATAGTAAATTAAAGTTTCATTTTTATTTTATTCTTTTCAATTAAGTTGTTTTAATCTCTTGTCATATGGCTTCAAATGAAAACATGACAATTTGCATTCAAATGTTAGAAAATAAAATTTTTTGCTCATTTGAATATTTTTTTTTTTTTTGCACATTTAATATCTTTTTAAGTGTATTATACTTAATTTAACCAATACCCACCGTAAATTTCCAAATCATGAGTTCTGAGCCACAAAGGGTTAAATAAAGTTATAGCTAGTTAGTAATGTATTAAAATTAAATATAAAGTTTCAAAAGTGACGTATTAGTTCTCTAAACGTTTATGTTCTATTCTGTAAATTCTAAGAGTAACAGTATCATATCTTAATTTCTGTAAAGTTCACGAAAACTCTTCAGAAAATAAGCACACTTAAGGGTTTAAAATTACCTTTTAGATACATTTTTAGCCAATGAGGTAGCACCAGATACAAAACAACAAACTTTCATATCAAAACATTTATGACTCTCTGCATGCCATACAAATTCATTAAAGGACCATCATACATATAATTTTAGTCTAGTAATTTAACTTACTGTATCTTTTAGGCCCATCTTCTAAACAAAAAGTCAAAGTTAACGTAGCATCATCTTCAAAGAACTCGGTAGCAAATGCATCCCACCAAAGACTATCACTATCCTGTAAATTTAAATGCTGTTTTAAATTCATTTTAAATTTTCCATGCTTTTTCAAATGTATTCTAAATTTTCCATGCTTTTCACAATTGCTTTATAAAGACATAAACTTAAGAAGAAAAAAAAAAAGAACATATCTAATAACTGAAAACAACCAAGTAGAAAATTTCTAAAATGTGACAAAATCTGATGATGTTAAATAAATATTAACTTATGTAATATTTTATAACTTTGAAAAAGATAATTAATTCAGTAGTATGTTGAAGAAAATTAGAAGTTTGAAATTAATTAACTCAATCCTGATTTTTATTTTATTTTTTCCATTTACGAAGCTAAATCAAACTTCATTCTCAACGCATACTCAATCATTTCCAGCTAAATAATTCAGGATTTTAGAGTACTTAAATATACTAAACATTTTAATGCCTTATTATTAAATGAATTAAACTAAATTTGATTATTATTAGTTATTATTATATTGGTATATTGAGTAATATATGTGGGGCTATTAGCTATAAGTTATGCAGCCATATGGGAGATGAACATATGCTCAATATCAATAAAAATTGCGCATTTTGTATTTTTCTCCCAATGTATATATATATACTAAATCTGTAATGGAATAATAAGTAACCTTTCAGAAATCCTGTACACTGTAAAATAAATTCAACTAGCCCTATTAAAAAAAAAAAAAAAAGCTGATAGCGCAGAAATCAGTCTAATGATATTATTGAAAATTTCCCCTTTAAAACAAAAGTATAAATAATACTTTACATTATTAAACAAAAAAGAAATAACATGGTTTCTTTTTAATCTTGACTTCAAAAAGACTTCCGTGATTATAAAATAATTAACTCGCATCAACTACTCAAAAAATTTACTGTTCATTTTAAATTTTAAAAAGCATTCTAGATAAAGTACTGGAGGAAATTAACAAGTAAATTATTGAGTTATGTTCAAATAAAAAATGAATTTGACTGCATTTTACAAAGATACTGTAACCCATCAAAATATGATTTGTTATATCAATTATCAAAACTTATTTAGAAAGAATGCCATGATATTCTCATTGATAATATCCATAATATATTTAGTGGCGTTAAAAAATATACTTTAAAATTAAATGATGTTGTAAATAAAACTAAATTAATGTGAATCTAGTGATATGTTAGTTTAACACACATATGGAAAATAGTTAAAGGACAAGTGTAAAATGCACACCTTAAAGTTTGAAAAAAGAAATATAAGTAATTTACCTTCTTTTCCGGATCAATTCAAACTGAGTAATTCCATAGATTACAAAAGCAAGCACACATGCACTATTTACAATAAAAACAGATGCAGAAGAAATTAAATATTAACTTACATCAGCTCTCTGTTGTAAACGCTTGTTCATCTCGTAAATTCGATAATCAGGCTGTCCAAAGTAAGGGGTTTGTCTCCTGAAATAGGACGAGAAAGGAGAGGAATAGAATGGGTCCATAGCAGGGCCACCAGGAATTGGTTGGCTAAACATTTGCTTCATTTGACAAGATTCACGCTCATAACGAAAATGAATATATATATAGACTCTGAGAGAGTCTATAGCAGTTAATGTTCACAACATGACAGAATACACATCTGATCTGACTGAAAGCAATTATCTTTTGCAAGATATATTGATTTGTTTGACATGAAACCATAGGGATGTTTTGTAAATTTGCGAAACATTATTACTTATATTAATTAACCGGCAAAAATTGTACTTTCTAAAATTTAGAAACTGATAATAACATGTGTCAAAAACATCAAATTGATCAAGCTTACTACGAAACATAAATATGTCACGCGGAATTTAAAAGTACGTTTGAGGGACGCTTATTAAAAGTCACTTTACTGTTTGTTTAGGTAACTTTGAAACAGATGTGTGGCATATTATTTGTGTCTTTAGATATTATTTCACAGATACATCAATTTAAAATAATATTCAAAACATCAACAATTTCATATTTTGTAAATTGAACCATCTGTCTTCTTGAACACGAAGATAACACCAAAAAATCGATCGCTCCTCCATCTTCAGCAGTACCATTGCGCCACCTACTAGTATTGACCGTGAAAATAACAATTTATCCACGTAACCGTAAAAAATAAAATAAAATAAATAAATAGAAAATTATTTACAGACTTATCTTTTTTTTTTTTTCAGTTACATTGTTATAAAAATTTACGAATTCGAGAGGCTCAACGTTATTTTTACGAATAAAAGGAATAAACTAAATTTATGTGAAATTACATGAAATATTGATAACGGATACAGGTAATTATTTGAAACAATAATACTGCTTAAATTATGCACAGACAATTGTTTGCAATATAGAAATAATATTATAAATGCGTCTTTGTTTGCTAATTCAATTTACATAATTAAAAATAAGATTAATAATTCCCAATTCAGCACTTGAATTTACAAATTACGTAAGTTGCGAAATATTTGATCAACCCGTTGCATTTTTTCTAAAAAATAAAATAAACTTGAAAACTCTCTAAGCTTAAAGAAAGATTTATAGTTGTCGTTCCGTTAAAGTGCTGGCGCTGTAGTTCCGTTCCGCTATCCTCAAGTATTGAGTATAGTCGGCAGCAAAAAGTATCCGAGCACTGGCAAAAATTCCTATTTAAAATAAGTACACTTAATACAGTTTCGTTAAATAAATCCTTGTCGAATCCTGTTCTTACTCAGTCTAAGAACATGATTCGACAAGGATTTATTTTACAAAATAGTATTAAGTGTACTTTTTTAACATAGGAATTTTTGCTAGTGCTCGGATACTTTTGCAGCCGACTGTAGCTCAGTGCTTGTGTACAGCGGAAATTCTACTTTACAATTTAAACGAGTATATTTAAGTCCTCACAGTGACTCAGAACCATTTTTGGCTTTTTTCTATACTAATGCGATTCGATACTTAAGAAAATGATTTATATAGTCTTAGGTTAAGGTTGAGTGGGTTTAACGTTGCAATAAAATTGGCAAGTAGGCTATTAGCCACGCTCTAAGATTCATTCCTAGAAGTTGTCTAGGGACCAGACATCACAATTTTGATTCTCCGCGGAGGGGATTGCTTCCCCGTTTCGGTCATTCCTAGAGGTCTTTATATACAGAACATGGAGGACATTGTAGCCACGACAGATTTCACGTGCACTAGCCACCATTAATGTACACGACGATCTTTGGCCGGCTGAGATATTGAGAGGCAAAAAACCCGGGAATTTAAAACCAAGGGAAAAAAACCCGGGAGTTTTGGGGAAGAAACTGGAAAATTTGGGAAATTTGCGGGGAGAAAACAAATTAGAAATCTCTAAAGCATATAATAAGTTGTTTACTTAATATAAATGGCAATTTTAAGGACTTTGATATACTGATAAGCTTATAACATTATTTTAATTTATCATTTTATTTTCAATGTATCAGAACAGCAGCCAAATCAAAATTTGAAAAGAAACTTAAGCTTTCTTTATTAAATTAGCACTTAAGATATATGTATCGGCACAACGTTGGATACAATTTCCATATTATACAAGCTGAAGAATTAAGGAAAGCAATATAAATAATCCTGTAATAGTTTGAGAAGAGAAATAATAAAGATTTGAAAGGTTCTTTAAAAATTTCTATTTTATAAAACTAAAGAGTTATTTAAAATAATGAAGTGGTTTTTAGAAAGAAGAGATGGCATTTTATGCAATTACTACAGTGGTATAGTTTCTTTTACAAGTTATTTTCATAAATATTTCTTATTGGAGTTAAAAAAAAATTGATATTAAATTTCCTACAGCGAAAATTTTTTGATAAAAATTTATATACATATTGTTTTCCTGATTTTTATACATATGTGTGTATATAAAAGTTTCTGCATTTCTAACACAACAAGTGGGATAATTTTTCGAATTGCTTATATATTTCCCTAAAACATATTAAATTTAAGAATTCTTCTTTTTCTCTGTTGTAATTGAGAAAAAAAAAAAAAAAAAAAAAGAAACTATTTAAAAATTATCAGGTAACAAACTAATTTCTTAAATACTTTACTTAAGTTTAATGTAACTTGAATTTAGTTTTTTTTTTTCCTAAAACCTTAAGTCCAATTCTCTAATTGTTTCATAGTACATTCATAAACCAATTATGAATAAAAAACAATTAAATGTTATTAATTCTCATTAAGAATGGAAAGGATATCTCAAGAACGTAACAAAATAATATTGATGAATAATGACAGAAACTTACTGTTAGTGTTAGCACCGTATTAATCATAATTAATTATTTTCTTCGTTTTCGGAATAAACCTCGAAGATGCTCGAATTAGCTGGAAAGGGAAACGAAAAGAAAATCTATGCAGGAATTAAAGTTGAAGTTAATTTAAAGATCGGAGGTTAAATAATTAACAAAAGTTATAAAAATATTCATAATTTCAAAATTCCCAGGGAAAAAAAACGGTTTTTTTTTCGGGAAAAAACCGGGTGTTTTGAAAGCCTTGCATCTCTACTCAGAAATCGAATCCGTAATTTTCCATTTACTTTAAATACTCAGGCGAAACAGCTTAAATTAGCAGGCATAGCATAGGTGTAGACAAATTTCCAATATACTGAAAGTCGCTAATAAGTAGCCCATTATGCATCAGTCTAACCCATCGAGCAGATATACTGGTAGAGAACGGATTCCTTATACTGGCTATGGAGAAAAATTCCCGTAACATCACTGAGGTTTTTGTGCCTTCTTTTGGCGATATTCGCTTACTTGGCAACTGGTTCTTGGGATTTGGCATGTATTAAATGATTTGTTCCTCTTACCGCCAAAACTTCAAAGAAAAGTCAAACAGAACAGCTTTCAATCAATTACAAAGATTAGATTACATGCTTTCCATTTTAGCTAGTGTAGGTTGCAGTGGCGGATTTAAGGGGGGGGCTAGGGGGCTGAAGCCCCCCCCAAAACACTGACATTCACAATTGAATATTGCAATTTTAAATTTTTTATTGGTCTAGAATAACACTTTGAAAAATCTTAGCCCCCCCCAAAAGTCAAGTTCTGGATCCGCCACTGGTAGGTTGTGGTTTATATTTAACCCTCGATCTCCCAAGATCAAGGCGTTACTGCAGAAAAATTGCTTTCAGGTGTCGCTTGGCACTTTTGGCGAAAATCACCAGCACCACGCCTTATTGTATCGTTTAGAAGTTCTAACATTCCATTGATCACGTTTGCTATCTCTGGCGAATTAGCGCACTTTTTGAATGAGGCGGGCTTAACTAAATTTCAACTACAAAGTGGGGTCAAAATGAACCCATCTTGGGAAATCGAGGGTTAATTTACACTTAATCGAAATATAAAAAAGCGATAACAAAGGTGGAGGAAGCTTGCCTTCGTGGAATTGGGAAGTCGGTTTGGCGAATAAATTGATTGAATGGTGGTGATGTGATGTTGGGAAGCAAAAAGGTCACTAGTCCTAGTCCGGAGTCTACTCTAATATCTCGTCGATGGTCTAACGCAACCCGGCACATACAGTCGGCGGCAAAAGTATCCGAGCACTAGCCAATAATTCCGATGTCAAAAAAGTACACTTAATAGTGCTTTGTTAAATAAATCCTTGTTGAATCATGTTCTTAGACTGACTAAGTACATGACTCGACAAGGATTTATTTAACAAAACAGTATTACGCAGGGCAACCAGATTTTTTTTTAGGCTCTCATTTCCATGAGAAAAACGAGGACATTTCTGAAGACATAAAATTTTGTAAAATATTGCACAAAATTAGCTTATATTAACCTTACTTGCAGCCATTAATCGTCATTATGATAAATTTATACTACTTTATGGACTTACACGATAAACATTATAAAAAATTATTTATATCAGCATTATTAAATTTATAATAAACATTATCATAAACTTGCACACATTATGTTTCTCTACGTATAATATAATAGCATACTCATGCTGTTAATATTAAAGTATTAATTTCTGATATGTGGATGATACGAAAGTACGAAACTATTTTATATCTGCTTCTATTAATATTTTTAAAAACTGTTTTAGTACGATTGTTATTGTTGTATAGACCAATTTTCCAGTGTACATGAAATCATAACTGCTTCAAATGAAAGTGATCCAATAAATAACATTTTGAAAAGAAAAAAACAATCTGAACAATATCAAAAACTAGCTGGGCTAGGAATAGAAATTGAACTCTAGTCTGGTTGCATGAAGCATGAATGTTCTACAAACTGAGCTAGTATGTTGACCATCGAGTAGCACTATTTACTCACTTGAGAGCAAAAAATTGTGAGATGTCAGCAAGGTAATCTGCGTTCAGCTCCTATCCCTGACTTAGTCAGTTTTCAATCTCGCTAAAAAATGCTCTTTCATTTAATAATAAAATAACTTCCAGCTTAATGTTAAATTTTAAAATATCCTTTTTTTTTTTTTTTTTTTTTTTAATTTTACAGTATAATGCTGCAAAGACTAAACACTCCCAGTAGAAAAATATATTCTGTGCAATTGTATTGGAGACGATTTAAAAATGAATGGGACGAATGAAGGAATTGTGTTTTTTTTACGTTGAATTATAGAATCTTATTGAAAACTAATAAGATCAGCAGCATCTCTAATGTTGAAATTTTAACTAAAGAAAAATGAGGACAAATGAGAACAAACGTCCAAAAATGAGGACAAATGAGGATATGAGAACTTTTCAAAGTAACTGAGGACAACACTTGAAAAAAGAGGACTGTCCTCAGAAAATGAGGACTTCTGGTCATCCTAGTATTAAGTGTACTTTTTTTTACATAAGAATTACTGCTAGCGCTCGAATAATTTTGCTGCGACTGTACATTCCCCGTTTAGCGAATTCCTAGCACTTGCTATGCAGCTACGCTAGGGCGACCAGATTTTTTTTATGCAAAATGAGGACAAATTATGCAATGTCCTCATTTCCATAAGAAAAATGAGGACATAAAATTTCATAAAATATAGCGCAAAAATAGCTTATATTAACCCCACTTGCAGCCATTAATCGACACTATGATAAATTTATGTTACTTATGAACTTATACAATAAACATTAAAAAAATATTTATATAAGCATTATTAAATTTATAATAAACATTATCATAAACTCGTACACATTATACTTCTCTTCCTATAATATAATGACATGCTATGCTGTTAATTTTAATTTCTGATATGTTTTGACAAGAAAGTACCAAACTATTTTATATATGATTCTATTAAAACTTTTATAAACTGTTTTAATACAATTGTTACCGTTGTATAGACCAAGTTTTTAGTATAAACGAAATCATAACTACTTCAGATGGAAGTGATCCAATAAATAACATTTTAAAAGGAAAAGGCAATCTGAAGAAAGTCAAAAACTGACTAGGCTAGGATATAAGAATTGATCTACAAACTGAGTTATGATGACCTTCGAGTAGCACTATTTACTCACTTGAGAACAAAGAATCATGAGAAGTTAACAAGGTAATCTGTGTTCAGCTCCTATTCCTGATTAGCAGTCAGTTTTCAGTCTTGCTAAAAAATGCTTCTCCATTTAAAATGTTATTTAAATTTAGTTAGTTATAAAGTTTAATTAGTAATAAAATAACTTTCAGCTTCATGTTAAATTTAAATTTTTTCTTTTTTTAATGCAAATTTAGCTTTTTTTTTTTTTTTTTCAAATCTTTATATTCTAAAGTATCATATTTCAAAGACTAAAATCTATCAATATAAAAATATATTCTGTGTAATTGGGTTGGATTAGATGGGTTTTTACGTCACACTAGCGCTGTGCAATGGGCAATTTGCGACGGTCTGGGACTCAACCTAAGAGGTGGTCCAGAGACATGCCATCACAATTTTGATCCTCCGCAAGGTATGTAATAGTGCTGGAGATGATTTAAAAATAAATGTAATGTAGGCTGACCATATGTCCTCGAAAACTACCTTCGTCCCCAAAAAATTACAACACCTTTGGGGACGACGGTTATTAAGTTATTAATGTTTTATTATAATAATTTATTATATGTACAGTCGGTAACAAAAGTGTCCGAACACTAGCAAAAATTCCTATGTAAAAAAAGTACACTAAATGCGGTTTTGTTAAATAAATCCTTGTCGAATCCTGTTCTTAGTCAGTCTAAGAACATAATTCGATAAGGATTTATTTAACAGAAAATATGAAATGTACTTTATTTATATAGGAATTTTTGCTAGTGTTCGGACACTTTTGTTACCGACTGTAGCATAAAAAAGCTTAAATAAGTTTTTTTAGGTGCTTTCTACATAAAAATTACTAAAATTTTACAATTTAAGGCGATTTATTCATTTATTTACTTTTTGTCCTCGAGATTCGAGGACACCGTCATCTTTGTCCCAAAATTCAATGAAAAGAATATGGTCACTCTAATTGTAATGAATCAAGAAATAGTTATTTTTTACGTTGTGTTGAGTTGTAGAATCAGTAATGCAAATTAACAAGGTCAGGAGCATCTCTAATGTTGAAATTTTAAGTAAAGAAGGAAATTACTGAAAAATGAGAAGAAATGAAAACAAACATGAGAAAATGAGGACAAATGAGGATATGAGAACTTCTGAAAGCAACTGAGGACGGTACTTGAAAAATGAGGACTGTCCTAAGAAAATGAGGACAGCTGGTCACCCTAAGCTACGCAGTCCCTTGAAGTAGGGTATCCATTCTCGACGCATTTATCGCTGTTTGTTGTAGCTGTTGACTGGCTGACAGCACAGATTATTATACAGATAGGACACTCCCGTATATTCTTCGGTAACCAAAATTTGACTGCAACGACCCTCCTATTGACAACGGCTGTAAGTTTCTCGAGCTCTCCAGCTTACGCAATCGCTCGTCTTATTTTTATTGTATCTATGTTCATATCGTAATATTAGTGCAACGTTAAAACCCAACATCCAACCAACTGACCATTGTATTGATGTTTACGTTTGGCAACTTTGTTATTGTTTACGAACTTGATTGTCGAAAGCAATTTATTTTAAGAAGCAAGTACTAAATATTAAGCAAGTAAACTTCGAAAATATACATAAACCAGAAATATTTTTTTCATTTTAAAGCATTTTGTATTATTTAAACCAAGCAATGTTAAATATTTAAGATTTCATACCATACTGCTATTTCAGCATTACAGTTTGTTATATTAATTTGTACACTTGAACACGAATGTGTTTGGCAAAATTTATATTCAAACATAATAAAAATTAGTTTTATTTCTTAGAAAATAGCTGTGAATGTTATGATTTTGTGAATTTAAAAGTAGTAGAAAAAGTGAAGGAAAGAAAACTGCACATACGTTTGCGTTTGGCAACTTTATTATTGTTTACAAACTTGATTGTCAAAAGCAATTTATTTTAAGAAGCAAGCGCTAAATATTAAGAAAATAAACTTTGAAAATATACATAAAAAAAAAAACATTTTTTCATTTTAAAGCATTTTGTATTATTTAAATCAAGCAACGTTAAGTATTTAATGATTTCATATTGCTATTTCAGAATTACAGTTTGTAATTTTAATTTGTACTTGAATATGAATATGTTTGATAAAGCATATTTTTAAACATTATAAAAATTAATTTTTATTTCTTAGAAGAATAGCTGTGAATGTTTTGAGGATAATTTTGTGAATTCAAAAACAATAGAAAGTGAAGGAAATGAAAACTTCCCATACTTACCTGCTACCAACTACTCGCGAAATAAAAAAACAATTTTCGATCAAAGATGCTATTCATGTAGACTTAACACATGTAGTTCCCCTCTGTTGACTCTAGTGGTGCTACTGTATTTCCGGTTCGCGTTTTAGCTTCACTGTCCTATCTCTATGATAATCTGTGGGCTGACAGAGAGACGAGATGATTCAAAAATTGCGCCAACATACCGTCAACCAATCAGATTGCAGCATTGTCACAGTCCTATAGCTAACATTCGTAGATTTTTTAAACAGAAACCAAAATACACATGCGCCATCTTGTGCATTACACTAAGGTAACCAGTCGTCCTCTTTTTCTATGTTCTGTCCTCCTAAAGGAAAAAAGCAATAGAGGACTAAAAATGGCCTCGTTTTCACGTGTTTTGTTATCTTTGTCCTATTTTTTTAAGTAAAAATAATTTTTAGTCTTCAATTTCAAAAAAATTTGCAAAACTGGGAAGCTGAATCAGTTGTTTGCCGTATTGAACATTTAATAAGACTTTCTCTGCATTAGGATCTTAGGGAGTCAGCTATCGTAGATCACAAGTCGGATCGTACACTCCGCAGCAAAAGTATCCGAGCACTAGCAATAATCCCCGTCTTAAAAAAGTACACTTAACACTGCTTTGTTAAATAAATCTTTATTGAGTCATGTTCATAGTCTGTCTAAGAACATGATTCGACAAGGATTTGTTTAACAAAGCAGTATTAAGTGTACTTTTTTAAGACGGGGATTGTTGCTGGTGCTCGGATACTTTTGCTGCGGAGTGTACGATCTGACTTGTGATCTACGATAGCTGCGATTGTTACAATAGTATGCCTCCCTTAGATAAATAATGAATAAGAGTAGGCAACTGAGCTGAAAAACAACTGGAGGAAATGCTAGACCGGTTTTTGCGTGCCGGTTTTGGAAGGTTTGTCTTCCGAGCGTTGCACGGCAGAAAGCATTTGATATCTTTATATTTCAACTTCAAAGTAAAATTGTGTAAAGGTTGTCTGTTCGAACAAAAATATGCTAAACATGATATTACAATTTTAAATTTAAATTCTTTAAAGAGTATAATAGTCATAGACGACCCGACAAATGTTGCCAGCCGTGCAAGGTTTGACTCTGTACGGCAAATGATTGCAGAAAAACTGGCACGCACGAACACCTGTAAAGGTATTGGAAGCATTTGCTCCAGTTGTTCTTCAGCTCAGTGGAGTAGGCATGTTAATAATCAAATGTTTACAATCCCCGACTTAGCGAATTGCCAGTGCTTGCACCTACGCACCTGTCTTTCTTGAAGTAGGATATCCAGCTTTGGTGCATTTATCGCTGTTTGTTGTGTGTGTTGACTTACTGATTGATTGACAGAGAGACGAGACGATTAAAAAATTTTGCCATCAAGTCACCAACCAATCAGACTGCAGCATTGTTATAACCCCAATACCCGGCATTCCTTGATTTAACATACCGAAACCAAAAGACATACGCTACATCTTGTTCATTATTATCTAAGGCATTGACGAGATATTCGAGTAGATCCCAGACTAGTAACCTTTTTGCTTCCGAAGATCACATCTCCCCCATTCCACCATTTCATTCGCCAAACAGATTTTTCTACCGCAAAACCTACATTCCACTTCCACCAAAGCAAGTTTCTTCCATTGTTGTTTTATATTTCGATAGGGAATAAATTAAACACAAACCACAACATACACTAGCTCAAATGAAAAGCAAGTAATCTAAGTAATCTAATCCTTGTTATTGATTGAAAGCTGTTCTGTTTGAATATTTTTTTTTTTTTTAGTTTTGGAGGTAGGAGGAACAAACCATTTAAAATATGCAAAATCCCAAGAAAAAGTTGCCAAGAAAATAATTATCACCAAAAGAAAGCACAAAAAACGCAGTGATGTTCCGGGAATTTTTTCTCCGTAGCCAGTATAAGGAATCCGTACTTTACAGTCGGCTGCAAAATTATTCGAGCACTAGAAAATAATTCCTATATTAAAAAAGTACACTTAAGACTGTTTTGTTAAATAAATCCTTGTCGAATCATGTTCTTAGACTGACTAAGAACATGACTCGATAAGGATTTATTTAACAAAGCAGTATTAAGTGTACTTTTTCTATACAGGGATTATTGCTAGTGCTCGAATAATTTTGCAGCCGACTGTACTAGTACAGTCGGCAGCAAAAGTAACCGAGCACTAGCAATAATCACTGTCTAAAAATTGTACACTTAATACTGCTTTGTTAGATAAATCCTTGTCGAGTCCTGCTCTTGGTCAGTGTAAGAACATGATTCGACAAAGATTAATTTAGCACACTAAAGTGTACACTAAAGTGTACTTTTTTGATGTCGGAATTTTTGGCTAGTGCTCGGATATTTTTGCCTCCGACTGTATATCTGCTCGATGATCTAAGGTTCGGATTCCCATCGAGCTCCGAGCTCGTAATTGGAAGATTGCGGGTTCGATACTCGAACAGGGCAAAGACCATCGTGTACACTAATGGTGGCTGGTGCACGTAAAATTTGTCGTGGCCGCAATGTCCTCCATGTTCCTATCAAAATTACCTCTGGGGTTACCGAAGCGGGGCAGCCCTCCCCTTTGGGCAAGATCAAAATTGTGATGGCATGTCTCCGGACCACCTCTAGGGGATGAGTCCCAGACTGTTGCCAATTACCCGATGCACAGCATTAGTGTGATGTACAACCCAACCAACCCAAGCATGCAAATATGTTATTTAAATTAAGTATTAAATGATCCAATAACTTTCAGTTTAATGTAAAATATCTGGGTATTCCTTTTGTTTCTCCAATTTGAATGTAAATTCAGCTTTTTTTTAATCTTAACATTTTAAAGTATAATTTTGAGAAGATTAAAATCTTCGGGAAAAAAAAAAACTATTTCAATAGAAATGCAATTTCTTGTCATTAATTACTATGAAATTATATAACCGCGAAATGCTTTAGCAGTTTCTCATTTCAGAGACATATCTTCATTATCTACTTCCAATATTTTCACTCTAACTACATCTTCATCACTTAAATATCGTGTGAAAATAGGGCATCATTTTATGTTTTTCAGTTTGGAATAAGGGAAGCGCAGGTGACGTCACGCGCAAACAAACTTATTTATACTCACGGCTAGAACTCCTACATAGATAGGGAGCCGCGGTAGCCCAGTCGGTAGAGCGCCGACCTCGTAATTGGGAGATTGTGGGTTCGGTACTCGAGCCTGCCAAAGACCGTCGTGTACACTAATGGTGGCTGGTGCACGTAAAATCTGTCGTGGCCGCAATGTCCTGCATGTTCCCATAAAAAATTATACATCTGGGGTCATCGAAGCGGGAGAGCCATCCGTTCCGTGGAGGATAAAAATTGTGATGGCATGTCTCCGGACAACCTCTAGGGGTGTGTCCCATACCGTCGCCAATTGCCCATCTGCGCAGCACTAGTGCGACGTAAAACCCAACCATCCATCCAACCTACATAGATAGGCTGACGCACCCGCCATTTTCTAGCCCACAAGGCTGGCTGACGATTTATTATTGGTGGTTTTTCGGCAATAAATTGCAAGAATAACTCCAGAAAAGGGCACCGCCTATTTATATTTTCTTCTAATCCAGGAAGGAGGAAAAAGTGGATTACAAATTGCAGATGTAACTCCTGGATACCCGAAGCAGGAGCACAACTTTGTAGCTTAAGATTTCCCTTATTTTCAAATTATTTTATTTTATTTTCAAAGTTGTTTGACAAATTTAATATGAATGTACTGTTTTTTTTAAGTTTTTACTTTAAACTATTTTAAAATTAACTTTAATATTACATTTCTCTTAGCATGAAGGATTGCAGTTTTGAGAATGTTGGCGATGTTCTTAAAATTGCCAACTTGTTTGTTTCGTGATAAAAAGTTCTAGCTCACTTGATCTGTACAGAAGTTTAAAGGTGATAACAACGCTAATCAGGTAACCTAGATTTTCCTACCGCCAACACTTTCCCAGACGGGCTAGAAAATGGCGGACACTGTGCCAGCTCTTATCATATAGGAATCTTACTCACGGCACTGTTCACCTACTCAGGGCAAAACGTTGGTATTTCCACAATACAGGTTGTTCTTTTGCCACTCGTGATTGGCAAAAATTGATTGACGGAGCGTTTGTTTGTAAACATACCCTTTCCTTATAATAACCTGCATAAACTAGGCTGACCATACGTTCTCGAACCTCGAGGACAGTCCTCGAAAACTACCTTCGTCCTCGAAAAATTACAACACATTTGGGGACGCTAGTTATAACTTTATTAATGTTTTATTATAATTATTTATTATACATATAATAAATAAGCTGAAATAAATTCTTTTAGGTGCTTTATACATAAAAATTACTAAAATTTTACAATTTAAAGTGTTTAAATTAATTATTTATTTTTTGTCCTCGAAATTCGAGAACACCGCCATATTTGTCCTCAAATTCAGTAAAAGCAAATAGTCACTCTGGCATCACAGATTATCATACAGATAGGACAGTGAAGCTAAGACGCGAACCGGAAATATAGTAGCCCCACTAGTGTCAGCAGAGGGGAACTACATGTGTTAAGTCTACATGAATAGCATCTTTGATCGAAAATTGTTTTTCTATTTCGCGAGTAGTTGGTAGCAGGTTAGTATGGGAAGTTTTCATTTCCTTCACTTTCTATTGTTTTTGAATTCACAAAATTGTCCTCAAAACATTCATAGCTATTTTTCTAAGAAATAAAAATTAATTTTTATAATGCTTAAAAATATGCTTTGTCAAACATATTCATATTCAAGTACAAATTAAAATTACAAACTGTAATTCTGAAATAGCAGTTTGAAATCCTGAAATATTTAACGTTGCTTGGTTTAAATAACACAAAATGTTTTAAAATGCAAAAAAAAAAAAAAAAAAAAAAAAAATTATGTATATTTTCAAAGTTTATTTTCTTAATATTTAGCACTTGTTTTTTAAAATAAATTGCTTTTGACAATCAAGTTTTTAAACAGTAATAAAGTTGCCAAACAAAAACGTATGTGCAGTTTTCTATCCTTCATTTTTTCTACTACTTTTAAATTCACAAAATCATGACATTTACAGCTATTTTCTGAGAAATAAAAGCTAATTTTTATTATGTTTTGAAAATAAATTTTGCCAAACACATTCGTGTTCAAGTGTACAAATTAATATAACAAATTGTAATGCTGAAATAGCAGTATGGTATGAAATGTTAAATATTCAACATTGCTTGGTTTAAATACAAAATGCTTTAAAATGAAAAAAAATATTTCCGTTTTATGTATATTTTCGAAATTTATTTGCTTAATGTTTAGTACTTGCTTTTTAAAATAAATTGCTTTCGACAATCAAGTTCGTAAACATCAATACAATGGTTAGTTGGTTGGATGTTGGGTTTAACGTTGCACTAATATTACGATATGAACATAGATACAATAAAAATAAGACGCGCGATTGCGTAAGCTGGAGAGCTCGAGAAACTTTCAGCCGTTGACAATAGGGCCGTTGCAGTCAAATTTTGGTTACCGAAGAATATACGGGAGTGTCCTATCTGTATAACAATCTGTGCTGTGGCATAAACTGATACAGACAATGCTTCATTAATCTCTAATAAGTTGTTGCTCTGCATATTTGTCTGATACATTTTGTGCAATTGTTTGTGCATTAGAAAAATTTGAATTTTTGACTGCTTTCAGAACTTTGCGAAACAACATAAACCTTAAAAAGTAGCCGAAGTGTTCTGCTCTCAAATCTGGTAACTAGAAATATAGATTTACGAGCTATGTGTATAAGGTAAAGGGGTACATACAAATGAAACACTTCCAGTTGCAAAGCCGTTTGGAAGCGTTCCAAATGTACAGTCGGCTGCAAAATTATTCGAGCACTAGCCAATAATTCCTATATTAAAAAAGTACACTTAACACTGTTTTGTTAAATAAATCCTTGTCGAATCATGTTCTTAGACTGACTAAGAACAAGACTCGATAAGGATTTATTCAACAAAGCAGTATTAAGTGTACTTTTTTTATACAGGGATTATTGCTAGTGCTCGAATAATTTTGCAGCCGACTGTATGACTGCAGTCGGCAGCAGAAGTATCCGAGCACTAACAAAAATTCCTATATGGAAAAAGCACACTTAACACTGTTTTGTTAAATAAATCCTTGTCGAATCATGTTCTTAGACTGACTAAGAACAGGATTCGACAAGGATTTAATTAACAAAACTAGATTAAGTGTAATTTTTTTTACATAGGAATTTTTTACATACTTTTGCTGCCGACTGTATTTGCAAAAAACTTGCAAAATGTACGTCATCGAAATTGCAAGCGTTCCGTTTGTATGTAAGCCAAACAATTAACCTAGATAGATGAAAATGTCGAGAATTTTTGGTCTATATTTTTCTAGATGGTGAAACAATATTATGGTTCCCCTGTATTGCGAGAACATCTTGTTTGATTTCTCGAAATTTTCAGAATACACTGTAAAAAAAATGCAGCCCAAATACAGAAATTCTCTGTAATTTCAGAAAAAAAGGCGTAAATTACGAAAAAATTACGTAGACAAAACGTATTTTACGACTTTTTTTCTGAAATTACAGAGAATTTCTGTATTTGGGCTGCATTTTTTTTTACAGTGTAGTGTTATAAACCAAGATTGTAGTTACTAAAGCACGCCTCTTGAGTTCGCATTTATTTGCAGAGATTTTTAATGAGTTTGACCATGATGATATAGGAAAACGATCTAGAATTTTAATAGGGGTTTTTAGATCTCGCTAGCAAAGGGAAAAAGAATTTATAAGGATGACATGGAACTATATTTTTAGAGACACAGTTTAGTTTCTACATGTCAGTCATAGTTTTTTGTTTTTTCAGTGTACACTGCGAGGAATTGTATGTTGTATAATAAGTATTAAAAATTACAATAAGGTCAGAGTATCACTGGTGTTCAAGTAATTTTAAGGAAAGGAAAGAAATTTGAAAATAAAGTTAAAATTTTCAAAAATGAGAACAAAAGTTCACGATTGAAAACAAATGAGAAAATGTTACTTTCTTCAAGTAACTGAAGACATAACTTAAGGTGACCAGTTTTTTTAATGGAAAAAGAGGACAAATTACGTAATAATATCCTCTATTTTAGAAGAAAATAGAGGACATTCAATTTTGAAAAAGAGAACATTATAGAGGACACAAAATTGAATGAAAGTAATTACAAAAACTGATTGAAAAGCTACTTTACACCAATGGTGAATCTATTAACAAAACAGTATTAAGTGTACTTTTTTGACATTGGAATTATTGGCTAGTGCTCGGATACTTTTGCCGCCGACTGTACAAAAGTGGGAGCCCATGGGAAAATCATTAAGTGGAGGCGTCTTTCTATAATAAAGTGCTCAAAGTTAATTTTGTGAACACGAAAAATGCTTTTAATTTAGAAAAGCAGATTGGGGGTCCTCTTATAAATAGATTTGCCCCTTGGGAAATCAGGCCCTAGTTTAAGCTATAGTAAATTAATTTACCAAAGGAAGCAATACATGGTGTATAAATTTTATCGGTTGAAGATATTTTGGAAAAATAGATCTGTCAAATTAGTATTATTGCTTGGTTCATATTATTTTACTGATACAAAACTATTTTAAGCGATGTCGAAAACTGTAGGATGCATAGTTTCACAAAAACTTTGAGTTTAAATTTTGCTCATTATTCCGTCAATTAATAGAAAAATTATGATAGATTTTTTGGATAGAGAACGTGCTTAACCAAACAAAATCGGGGATTTCAGAAACTTTTTTCAAATAAGAAAGTATATATTTTTGGTTGATTGAACGGGTTTTCTTTGAAATGGAATAGCGACCTTTATTTCTGCCTGCTCCCTGTCAGTGAGCGCCGAGGTCAAACAAATCCAAATTAACTTTTGGGAAAATGAAATAATTTAACCCAAACCCATGGGAAAATGTGTCCCATCATTATTCATTACATAACGTTTTTGTTTTAAACTCTGTTTTTCTATTAGTCCTTAATTTCCAAAAATTGATTTTTTTTTTCCTTTTTTTCTTTTTACAATTACTTTTGAGTTTGAAAAGTGCAAAATGTCAATTATTGAAATTTCGCATTTCCCAGCTTCAAAACAAAAATTAAAAAAATAATATTTCTGAAAAAAAAAAAAAAAAAAAAAAAAAAGGATTAATATTAGGATTAATTTAACGGTCATCAATTTTCTGAATGTGGAAGCGGAATTTAAAAATGCGTACTATGTAATAAATAATAATACAACAAATTTCTTCATAGGTTAACATCGAATTTGACTAACCTTGACGGTCACTGATAGGGATCCTTACGCTACTATGAACGAGACAAGGGTAAGTATATATTCATAAGTATATTCGGGTAAATATAGAATTACGGAAAATGCTTTTAACCAGCAAGAAACTTCCAAAGTGTGAATTTTTTGATAAGTATGAAATATTTTACATTAATTTAAAGGTAACCTTTTGTATATCATGTCATCTTTGTATTACATAACATAACATTAGGATAATCATAGATACACACGTCAGAAATAATATTAGTGATATTAATTGTATGCTTAGACCGCAATTCTTTATAGGCCGATCTAGAGCCACGAAGTTCTATATTTAAAAATATATGTTTCTTTATTACATCTCATAACTCAAAGGTTCGTTAGCTCATAGAATTCGTTTTGCATATTTACATGTGATAAAGTAAATGAAGAACCATGTAGAGGGTAATTCATAAATTGAATCACAAATTTTAAGGAGGGATACGCAAATCAAAAGGATTGAGAATTGCACAGAAGCGTATGATCTGGAAATTTCATTGGAAGACAGTAACATAAGTAAAATAAATGGAAGGATGCAAGACGGAGAATTCTTTTTTTCAAAATAACCATAAAAATGCAGTTGAAATTGATTGAATGCGAACAATTACAGTGTTAGTTCTGTGGAGTTAGAGTAATTATGGAATGCTAAAACTCTATTGCTGTAACATTTTTGCCAGTTTTACTAAATTAACAAAACTAATATTGCAGAACATTGTAATTGTTGCCATTTAACACATTTCTATTACATTTGTTACATTACAAGGTTTATTCAGATTACCAAGAACCCTGCAGTAAAGGGCCTGTAAGAGGATAAGCGACACCTTATGGTAGATGAAACCAAACATTGAATTTTGAGTTTCATAGGATAATGGGAACATTGGTAAAATTGAGTCCAAAGATCAACGAGAAGATATTTGCTGACGAATTTTTTAATTGGAACAAGTTGAAGATAAGTTACCATGTTAAAACTACTCAAGGTTTTAACTAGATCATTCCATAAGTTTTGAGGAGGCATAAGGTAATCTGGGGGGGGGGGGACGTTTAATTGTGAAGTAAATGAGAGGTAAAACATAAATAAATTGCGTCAATCTGTACACTTGCGACCACTTCATAGCAGTCTTACGTATGTTACACATTTAGTACTTGTAGGAGCGTAAATTTGTTATTTCTGCTTGTCATCCTCGTCATCCTCGTCATCAGGGCCCGACTAAGAAATTTTTGTGCCCGGGGCACTTTTAGTTTTTCGTGCCCCTAAGAAGAGCCAGATTTCATCCCTGTATTCCCCCCCCCCCAAAAAAAAAAAAAAAAAAAAAAAAAAAAAAACGGTTATTGACATACCACAATTTTAGCAAGCGAAAAAGCAGACCGAAAAATTACATATATTTGGCAAAAACATTAATCTGTAACTCTTTTAAGCTCTGAAGACCCCCCCCCCCAAAAAAAAAAAAAAATCATCCCCAGTTAGCCTAATAACATATTTTATTTTAAAATGTTATTCATGTGAGTGAAACACAGTTAAATTAAGAGGGAAAAAGAGGAAAATTTAGACTACAAATTCTATAATTTTTAACCATTTGTAAAATTTTGTGCCCCTCAGAAATTTCGTGCCCAGGGCACGAGCCCCGGGTGACCGTGCAATAGTCAGGCCCTGCTCGTCATCGCCCGACTTGTTAAACGGTAGACCGCTCAGAAAGTGATGATTCAGTAACTTAGGTGGCACTGCTATTTGATCTAGTGTTCATTGAAACATATCTGAGGTACGAATGTACCTTAGATATGTACATAGCCCTGAAGAAACGTGAGCATATATGAACTGAATGTTGGCGCACCCCGCATACACTAGCCGAAGAATCTTTTGTTGCCATTCGTGAACTTTCTCGCTCATATGCCTTTTACAGGCCAAACTTGGTTACCTCTTTTGCAAAAATTACCCATCGAATACTGCAAAACATTGAAATTATTCCCAGATAATAAATTTCTATTGCATTCGTGGAAATTTTATGGTTACATTGCAAAACTGAATGTTTTTTTTTTTTTTTTTGTCTTGTGTACTTTTCTTTTCTTACGGCTTCGATACCACTGACCCACGACGTTTCCGTTTATGGGTGGTGAGCAATGTTCAATCCTTTTGATGCCAGTCTTGACTACCCTTCAAAATTTTCATGGCTGAATATATTTAAATAGTTATTTTAGATATACCCTTCAACTTTCTCTGTTTATGGGACAAATTCATGCAATTTTTAAAAAAAATCAGATTTAAACTATTTAAACACTTCCGAATGGAACACCTCCACCGTATAGGTGTGAAAGATACTCCTGACTGCCCCTTGTGTTTAAATGGAGAGACTATGGATTTCAGACATTTGGCAGTTTGTGCTTTTTTAGCCAACATTATTTCTAATCTTTTACCTATTGACAACTATCATTCAAAGGCTAGTTTGTACTGGGCTGCACGCAGGGAAATGGTCTATCCGACTAATTCCTCGATGAAATATAATAATAATGAATAATCTTATGATAATTTATAAAATTAACCAGAATTAAAATTAATTGAATATTACAGAACTTCTACATTTATTTTAGTTTTGATAATTTACTATTGTGAATAAATTAATATATTTTTTTAATTATACTTTATACTGTAATTATAATTAACAATACTATAACCATTGAATATAAAAGGTAATTTTAAATGTAAATTCACATTAAACCCTACACTTTTCAACATCTAACCTTTTAATTACTATCTAGACCTATATTGGCAAGCAGCTACTATTCACCAAATCAATACAATTGTTACTATTCTGAATATTTTATTTTAGTACAAATAGTTTTGTAATAAACTATTATGAACAATCATCCTTTGGTTATAGTAATAATAACAATAATAATAATTGTTATTATTATTCCCACACGCAAAAAAAAAAAAAAAAAAAAAAAATAATAATAATAATAATTCGTCAAGTATTGACACCTATTACAGAGGTTGCTACTGTATACTACAGTAATTATTTGTCAGTTAACTAGCAGCGCCGCTGTCTATGCGATTTCCATGAAACGGAATTCACATTACGGTCAATGGAAGTTAATCAACTGTTTTCAGCTATATGTGATGACCCCATAAAACCTTTTACCCAGACACACACGTCATAATGTATTCTATACACAATTCATCTCCCATTATTTCGTATTTTTGCGATCTTACACACTTATATAAAGGTTAGTTTAATCTATTGTGTCATACTTCAAATACACATGAATTGTCATAAGTATAAGACATGTGACTATAGGCCTCATAATATAACGTTATAACTAAATTTATAACAATTTTAAACAAAACATGAGACGGTATATCTAAAGTTTCAATAATTAGTGAATTCAGCTTTGGTAGATATATTTAATTGTCGTTTTATAATGAACAAACAAATATACATTAAATGTTTCGTTAAGTCATTTGGATATTTCTCCTAGAACGCAGAACTATGCACTAATTAAATTCTTTCATTCATCCTTTGAACGTGGACTAACAATGAAACAGAATTATTTAAACTGCACCCAATTATAAATATTTGTCCTAAAGACGAAGAAATTCTACAAAAATTAGTCTTCCTTATGCTTTGAAGCAATTACAAAATATTTTCTGATTAACCAATTTGCTGTAAAGCGATATTTTAAATGCATTGGTATTAAAAATTTATTGATCAAGTAGTTCACTGGATTTCATACCTAAATTACCCGATTTAACCTTAAATTCAAATAAGAAAGCATATTGAATGAAATGCCAATAGCAGAGTTACATGTCTCACCCACTCTTAATTTAATACTGTTTGCTGCGGTAATTATTACTTGTATTGTTTTGCAATGAAAGTTCAACGTTTTTTTGAAAACGAAGCACAATGTTCACAAAAAGATTTTATTTTTATTTTTGTTCATTTATATTTATTTATTTATTTATTTGTATTTTGAGGGGGCGGGATACAAGCATCAAATTATGTGCTATTTACAGCACCACCATTCCTACGTAAAAATGTTTTCTAAAAAATCTCATGGCATTAAATAAAGTGAAAATAGTGGTAAAAAATTCTACGCATTCAGATGAGATACTTATGAATACCTTATCGTGTCCTTTAATTCTAGATGATTTTTAGACTAGAATTAATTTTTATAGGCAAACTGCTTGAGCATTTCTAGACTATATTTTAAATTTAATTTTATATTATTATTACTATTATTATTTTAGCTGAAACATGTTTTCTGTCAGATGAATCATAGATTAGATATTACAAAATCATCTGTTGCATAAATACCAAGAAATTTTTAAAATTTGATAGAGACAGCAGATAATTAAAGTAATAATAATAATAATAATAAATGGGTACAGAGATTGGTCTTTATTAAGGTCATGGGCGTTTTCAGAAAAATTAGTAGGACCGACCATATTTATTATTAAGAATTATCCCCCCTCCCGCCCCCCCCCCCCCCAAAAAAAAAAAAAAACTCCTTAACTTACTTTTTGGTTATTCCCAAAAGGTGATTATTACTTACAAAACTTTGAATAAACACCATAATATGCAATAATCTTGCAACAATTGTTTCGAGTCGAAAGAGCACACGACCCTTCATCAGGCGGACAAAGTAGGCACGAGTGCTGCAGTCAAAACGGCAAAGCACTTATGGTGTTTATTCAAAGTTTTGTAAGTAATAATTTTAAACGCCAGTTCTGTGGTGATTTCTTATTAATGAAAACATGATATTTAAATATTGTATATATTTAAAAAAAAAGTTTGTAAGAATGTTAAAACTCATTAAAAGAAAATAAATTGAACCCATAAGATGTTTGCTGGTTAAATAATTTTATCTGACTAGCCTTTCTACAAAAGAGAAAAAAAAAAAAAAAAAAAAGATTTTAATGTAGTTTTAGCTCAGGTGTATATAATATATATCTATTTTTTTTTTTTTTTAGTTGTAATAATTAAAATGAAAAGGAAATATGAAATAAATAAAGAATAAAAATTAATTGGGTTATTTGAAAAAATTAATAAATAGGTTAATCTGAAAACGTGCATTTTCTTCATGAGACTTAAATCTCCTGAAGTAAAGCCCACCAGCGGCCCAGTGGTTCTGCGCTCAAAGCTGGTAGATGGGAAGTGCCGGGTTCGAACTCAGGTCGCGCTCATCTACCTAGCCGTTCGGAGTTTTCCGTGGTTTTCTCCGAAACTTGCGTAAATACGGGCTAGGACCCCTTAGAAAGACCCCCAAACACAGAGGCATTCCACTTATAGGCCTAGGACCATAGCGTAGTCAATTGGTCTTAAACCCTACAACCAACCAACCAACCTCATGAAATAAGACTTAGGCAAAAAGTACTCAAAGACTAGTGTAAACAATCACACCCCAAAAATATAACTAATATACATTTGTTGTCTTTTTTAACGAAACATAGCTAATAAGTGAACGATTACACAACTATGTAAAATGATTAACCTGTTTTCACAAAAGTTGTTCTTCCAATAAAATAGACAAAGGAAAGGTCCAAGGAAATATATGAAGCTTAAAAAAGAAATAGTGGAAAGATTCGAAAGAGCATTAGGCCGATTGCTCAAGCTTTTTAGAATAAAGACTTAATGATTTCAAACGTATAAAAGTACATTTGATTATATAATTTTAATTACATATTGACTTTAATAGATATAATACATTTGAATATGATTTCTAGAAAAACATTACAAAGTTATAAATTTACGAATGGTTATTTAAGAGTTGGTGCAAAACTCAAGTATAAAGAAAATTAATTTTAAAAATATGTAAAACATTACGAAATCCCAAAGCATTTAGAAAGACAAGGAAAAAAAAAAAAAAAAAAAAGGAAGACATCAAAATTTTGTGAAATCTTATTTCTTCAAAGATGGAACATTCTTTTTGTGTATGGTGGTGTGGTGTTAGATTTAAGACCTATTGTCTACTCCAGCCCTCTGACCGCCTTTGAAAAAGGCAAGTCTGTAATGTTGTTTTCACTGCACAATATTTTCAATGTACTAAAATAACAATTATTAAAGTTTGCGATTAAAAACGTAACTGTGTACATCAATATAATTCTTATGGCTAGTATCTGAAACCACAGCCTCCTAAACTAGATGCCTGCCGCGTGGCCCGGAAACTTGACAACAGTTTAAGCGGTAGACAACACCACCTGGTACAGATTGCGCTATTTTTTTATTCAACTGCCACCAATAATTTTAAGAAGTCATATATGATATATATAATCGACGTATCTTCGATTCTATTCGCCTTTTATGTAAATCAAATCCCACTTTTAAAAATTTTTGTTGGCTGTTGAATAAAAAAGTCGCGCAATCTATACCAGGTGGCGATGTCTACCGCTTCAACTGTTGTCAAGTTTCCGAGCCACGTGACAGGCATCTAGTTTAGGAAGCTATGCTAAAACTATCAAACTTGAAAAAGAAGCTAAGAATTCCTAATTATATATGATCGAATTAGAAATGAATCGTGCAAAAAAAAACAACAACAGTTCATTAACCGGATATATCCGTCAGCGGTGGTCAGCGATGGCTAGAAAATTAAGCTAGGGTGGGATGCCCCCCATTTTAAGAAATCTTAGCCCGTATTCAGGCGACCTTATGTGTATGAAGAACAAAGTTTAAATTACTTTAAGACGCGTTATGCTTTTGCAAATTTCTATAGTGCTTTTAAGAAATAAATATTTTGTTAGATGATTATATGTTAAATTCAGTAAATTCTTCGAAAGAGGAAAGTGAGCTTAAATATAGATACATACGTGGTTTCGTAAATGCAGAGTAGATTTGCTATATCCGTATTATTAAATAATTTTGGAAGCCATATGTTTAATGAATTTAATACTATTAGTTTTTTAAAGGTTATCTGAAAAATCAACCCCACCGTCAACCTTTTGAATTAATTTAAACTTTGCTTTCTATACTAACTAACAGTATACTAAAAAAACTAGTTATTACTATTATTATTTGTTTATTTATTACGATCATTGCAAAAATTATAACTTGCACTGTGAATTTGAAATTTCTAGAAGCTTGTTAGGCATATTCCAAAAGTGAAACAACTCATAAAACGAAGTTTTTATAAAAGGCTAATAACTATATAACACAAAAAATTACGTTTTTTCTTTCTTTCTTTCTTTTTCTTTTTTTTTTTTTTTAATTTATATATTTGAATTAATGAAACATTTTTATACTGAATTTAAAAAAGTTGTTTCTTTATTTCATATGAGATTAAATACATTATAATTGATTACCACATATAATTAAGGCAGTAGGGATGTATAATGTCAGGTTGCTGGTAATATTTATTAATCTTTATATTCTAACTGTAAGCTCTGGTTATCAATATATATATATATATATATATATATAACTAATCGTTATTTTTTAAGATATTTATTTATTATTTTTTAAAGATATTTAACTTATTTTTCAAGACATAAGAAGTAAGTGTGTAAATAAGTGCATTTCGAGGCGTAATTTAGGTACTACGGCAACAATTTGAGGATATTGCATTTCATATCAAGCAAAGGGTATTGCAGGTTAAGCATATGAAAACTGCACCAGCGTTGAATGAAGAGTTCTTGGTTTCTATTTATTGTTCTTTATCTGAATCATCTTTTGCACACAATTTTAAACTTCTACCCTCAACGATTAGGGGGTAATGAGGGTGGCAACCTAAAACGTTAAATTTAATTTTTTTTGAAACTATTGAAGATATCTTATCGAGGTTGAAACTATTCATAAATGTTTATGAAGTACATAATATGTATTTTTTTCAGAATTTTCACTCGATTTTAAATGGTAGAAAATGATAAGTATATTTTTGATGGGCGATTTTTTATACTATCCACCAAAGTGACACCTACCAAAAAAAAAATACAGTTTATTTGTTTATTAGTTAGCTGTTACATATAAAAATTACAGAAGTGTCAAATTGCGGAAACGTAGTGAAAAAAATAATAATCATTTAATAATAATACAGGGGTGCAAAAGTTTTAACTCTCAAAATAAAAGACTCACACCAGCATTCGTTATCAATAATTTCTATTATGGTCAATCAAATATTTAAACCAGAAATATGATATAAATTATTGATAAAAATACGCTGGTGTAAGTTTTCCGTCCTGAGACGGAAACTCTTGCATCCCTGTAATAATACCAATGATATAATATTTATTTTTAAAAACCACTTAATATTAATAAATAAACAATGCAAGCAAATATAAAAATGCTCTGTTAACATTTGTTATTAAAAAGTACCAATTAGCAATAAAAAAATATTCTATTTAATTGTTATCAGGGATCTTACATCTCGCTTTTTTTTTCAAGATACTTTTAGGGATGAGAAATTTCCCTAATTTTTTCTACTTTATTTTTATACAATAGTCTCTATCCTGTTTAATCTCGACATATTACTATGAAAATACTTACATAAAGATTTCTGTATAAAAATATTATAGATACTGATTTTTTTAATTTATTCCGGGGTATTTTTCGCCTCGCCTTTTTTCCATACCATTTATTTTTTTAAGGATGAAATGGAAGTTATATATTGGAGAAAATTTTTCTGTAAATAAAATGGTTCGAAATAGGATATCTTATCGGGGTTGAAACTGTTTATGAATGTTTGTGAATTATATATTATATATATAAATATATATACATATATATATTTTTCTTCAAAATTTTTGCTCGATTTAAATCTGAGAAAAATGACGTATATTTTGGTGGACGATGCTTTATAGTATATATCCACCGAAGTGACACCTACCAAAATTTAAAGTTTGCTTGTTTATTAGATTGCTATTACATACAAAAATAACAAAAGTGTCAAATAAGTAGACCATAGTTTAAAAAATGAAATCCAATACAGGTATCCGTATAAAGTAATTTATGTTTATAGAATCAATTATAAAAAGCAAAGATAAATTACAAAAAAGAATCTTTTTCAATCAAGATATAATCATCATCACTATTTTCTTCAGTAGTGATAGTTACACTAGTTTTATCTATCAAATATTGAAGTCAATATTTCAGCTGGTTTTACAATTTTTGATTTGCATTGGCCATTTGACAAATAGTAAAATATTGCTGCTAAATGGGGGGAAACTCTCGCCTTTTTTTTTTTTTTTTTTTTTGCTACTACTATTTTCATAGATGCCAATATTTTGATTTATTCCGGAGTACTTTTAGCCCCGCCTTTATTTAGCACCACTTTATTTAACCCCTTAACGCGCGGTGTCCTCGCCACGAGGACGCAAAATTTAGGATCCAGCTGCAAAAATTCATCCCGGAAATACTTTATCAAAAATTCACGTTTATAACATATCAGAAAAGGCCAGTTTTTTAAACCTGAATATTTAAAATTTCTTTTACTTTAATTTAGTTCATGAATTCCGGTGGCAGTATAATTTAAATGTTTCAAATTGTCTTGCGCCGGAAAGGGTTATAGAAATATTTTATCAAATATATAACTTCGATAAAATAAGGCAAGTTTACCCTTAAAAAATAAGTGGTATGGATAAAAGGCGGGGCCAAAAAATATTCCGGAATAAATTAAATTTTGCCATCTATGCTATTTTCATATAGAAATTTTTATATCAGTATTTTTTTAGTGTTATGAGGTGGAAACAAGGTAGAGGCTATTATATAAAAATAAAGGTAGCAAAAATTACGGAAATTTCTCGTCCCTAAAAGTGTCTTGAAAAAAGGGTGAGATCTAAGATCCCTGATGATAATCAAATAGAATATTTTTTTTACTGCTAATTGTTACGTTTTAATAACAAATGTTAATAGAGCATTTTTATATTTCCTTGCATTGTTTAGTTATTAAGTAGTTTTTAAAGATAAATATTATATCATTGGTATTATTATTGAGTGATTATTATTTTTTAACTACTTTTCCGCAGTTTGACACTTCTGTAATTTTTATATGTAATAGCTAACTAATAAAAAAATAAACTGTATTTTTTTGGTAGGTGTCACTTTGGTGGATAGTATAAAAAATCGCCCATCAAAAATATACTTATCATTTTCTACCATTTAAAACCGAGTGAAAATTCTGAAAAAAATATATATTATGTACTTCATAAACATTTATAAATTGTTTCAACCTCGATAAGATATCTTGAATAGTTTAAAAAAAAAATTAAATTTAACGTTTTAGGTTGCCACCCCCATTACTCCCTAACCGTTGAGGGTGGAAGTTTAAAACTGTGTGCAAAGATGTTTCAAATAAAGAACAATAAATAGAAGGCAAGAACTCTTCATTCGACGCTGGTGCAGTTTTCATATGCTTAACCTGCAATACCCTTTGTGCTGTTACTTTTCTTTTACATTAAAAACGTACAAAAAACTATCTTCTTCGACAGACAAAGACCATGTTATTCCATGGGGAAGTTTATTTATAGAATTTTTCATTACCTGATGTATTTTGTAAAAGTCCGTTAACGCATCTAGAAAACTGAAAAACGTTAAATTTGACTCTTATATTTTATTTTTATTTTTTTAAAAATAATTTAATTTCCTTCTTTTTAATATTTTATTATTGAGTTAAAAACTGTGAAAAATTAACTAAATGCATTTTTTGCCTTTTTAAGCAGCAAAATGGAATGTTAAAAAAAATAAAAAATAAATTTTTTGAATAACGAGAACAAATTTAACGGTTGTGAATTTTCTGAAAGTGAAAATGGAATTAAAAAAAAAAAAAAAAAAAAAAAAAAAAATCCCCCTAAGAATAACATGGTTCTTGGCTGTCGGCAAAAACAAGTTATATGTAAGTTATGTGTAAAATAAGTTATACATAAGTTAAGGATCTACAATACAAAATTAAAAAACTGGTGTACAATCAATATTTAAACTTAAAAACTTCTTCACTCACCATAAAATTAATGAAGGCACTACTGAAGAAGGTTTCAAGTTTAAATTAGTGGATCTGCAGATTAAGAGCCTCAACGCCCTCATTAATCAACAAATCATTGTTATTTATATACATATATACATACATGTATATGATTAACTTGCTACATAAACAGATACGTCTTTGAGGGAGGCTGCCGTCCCCTCAAACCCCCGCTGTATTTCTCTGTCTATATGTGTATATGTATATTTTTTCATAGTAACTGACAGCCTTCTATTAAATCCTTGTAACTAATCAATCCTTGTATCAAAATTTCATGCAAAATGATTGCATAGTACATCGGAATTGTTTTGTGAAACCCTGTAAATTAATTACCAATACTATGGCTAAAAGTTTCCACAGAAAAAACATGCTTTTAAACATTGTAATGACGTTTTATTATATTTAATGGTGTGTAACTATGTTAAAATACACTTTTAAGAAACATTTTCTATAGACTGTAATGGTACGAAATTCTTTTGTATGTCCCTGAAAAGGAGTCACAATTATTTTATGCACCAATAATAGGAATACACCTAAATTAATTAAAACGTATTAACATTTCAACATAATTTAGATGATTACAAAATGTCATCGGAATGTACGCTCTTAACGTACTTTCGTTAAGAGAGAAAACCTATTCAAAAAATAAAACCTGATATTTCATTAGTGTTTACAAAAAAAAAAAAAAAAAAAAAAAAAAAAGCTTGTTTGTATGTTCGGTTGTTTGAGGTTGAAGGCCGATTGTCTATCCTAGGAACTTAGGCCTAAAAAGGGGAGGGGGATGGTGGCGGTCCTTTCTAAATAATTAAATAATCCTAGCACGTATTCATGTGAGTTTTGGAGAAAACCACGAACGTGACCTGGATTTGAATCTGGCACCTCATCTGCGTTCAAACACTAGCAACGATGCAGAGCGACAAAGTCATAAATTATTCATTGTCTGAAAGTGATCCTTGAAATTTTGTACATGTTTACAATGAAGGACATTACTTTTTATTGCTCTTTTATAAAAGAGACTCAAGTTTTCCATGAAATTATCGCAGTAAGAGGTGTCAGAGGAGAAAACGCTCTTCCAGCTTCGCGACCACTTAAATCACGCATCAGAGGGATTTGAATTGAGCCCAGCCTTGTCACCCTGCTGTTGCCAGTGTTTGAACGCAGCTTTAGAGGCAAAACTCCCAAACGACTAGTGGGGCTAAATGTAGCATTTAATATGAATCACTCATCTACATAAAAACTATAGTAAAAAATTAAGCGCAGTTCATTAAACTGCACCTAAAATAACTAATATGTATAAATTATACACTATATATTTATATATTTTAAATAAAATTATCTTAAACTCAGGATAAAAGATATGAAAGCGAAAAATATAATTAGTTTTGATTTGCATTTAAATAGTTATTACATATAAGCGACGAATTTTTTTTATTAAAATTAATTAATATACAAAAAATTGTATAGAAACACAATTATTAAATGATGGCAAGTTTTAGAGATAATAAAAATACATATCAATTACACAATACTCATTTTATGCAGAACTTAAAGTGTAAATAAGTTAATCCTATTTTATTAGTTAATCCTATTATTAAGCTTAGATTTTACGCATAAATTTATAATATGATGGAAGAAATCTGACACATTCTTGCATTTAATAATTTTCTTCCAATACAATAAGAAAGAAAGATTTAATTTTAATACAAATATTTGTCTACTATTAAAAACTGATTAAATATAAAGTAATTAAAATTTTCGCGTACATATCTTGTATACTAAGATTAGTTACAATGAATTTAAGATTATAATAATTAATTTATTGAAAAAAGATTCTACAAAAAAGTGGAACTTATAAAGAATATAAACACATTTTTAAATTTTGTATTTATCACTTTGGATTTGTAACCTATTGAAAACATGTTGATGCATTTGTATTAAATTATTTAACTAAAATATTTTACAAAAAAAAATTGTTAGTGGATTCAAAATAAAAAATGTATAAAATTACTCTATTGTTTGTCTGACTTTGGCAATGCAAAAAAAATTAATGTTTTTTTTTTTTTTTTTTTTTTTGTTGTTGTTGTTAAAGTGACTGTTTTATCTCTTAATAGAAAACTTGAGAAAAAATTTCAAAACGTTAATGCTATTCACATAACTTGTAATGAATTTTGATAATTTTGCATTCGCACAATCTCTCATACTCAATTTTCTTAGCCCCTTATAACTTCTCAAAGTATTTTTCGATCCCGTTCAAGCATCAATTTTACATAAACATGAATGGAACTATTACTCATTTGTTTACAAAAATATAACCATGCGGAGAAGCATTGTGTTGTGGCGACATCTAGCGAGTATGTTTAAAAATAAAAGGTTTATAAACAGTGCACTCGTTTTCAGAAATTTTGAATTCCAGTAAAAATGTAACTTAAAAACACTTTCTGCCACCAATATTTTACCCGTTTTATTTTTTCAAATCGACTCATATATTCATAAAAAAGGACGAAAATAACTTTTAGCAGATTAGAGCAAGAAAATAATAATAATAATAATAATAATAATAATAATAATTCTGTTTCTGTTGTTCAGACTGAACAAATGTATAAAATTAATATGTGTGAGAAAATGTGATTGAAATTTCCTATAAAAGTTTTATTGCTAAATATTGCCATTAAAAATAAGTTTTAAAGGGATTATTTAAGATATGTTAATAGAATATTAAAAAGTTAAAGGCCCTATTTTTCTGCAGTAGAATCATTTTAAATCAGTGCTGCCAAATTTAGAGACTTTTTTATTCAATATCTACCACTAAAAAATTTAATTGTAACTGTTGCCAAATCACTCCGAATACTAATTGTCTACTAAGTATATCATATATCATTCATCAAAATTATTGTTGATTATTGAATAAAAAAGTCCTTAAATTTGGCAACACTACTTTAAATAAACTCAAAAAATGTGTATTAGTTTAAACTTTTTTTTTTTTTTTTTTTTGAGTCGATGGTTAAACATTTTTATAATTATAAAACACAAAGGAAAAAAAAAAGTAAATAAAGTGAAAATTTAACATTTAATTGTTAATAACTTTTATTGCTATCTCTTTTTTACTTTCTCTTACCCATAAGGTAGAGAAAGTATTGTTTTTGGCTCAAATTTTCGAACGCGAGATTTTGTTATATTTACACGTTTTGAGGTCCCCTGAATACGAAAATCATGTTTTTAGCAAATGGTCTGTGTGTCTGTGTGTGTGTCTGTCTGTTATCAGCATATCTCAAAAACAAATTATGGCAGAAAGTTCAAACTTGGTATTCTAAATGTGTATCATAGAGGGATGCTACAGTAAGCTTTTCGTTAAGATCAAGCAAATGGTTCGTGTACAGGGACAATCAAGAGAATTCTAATACATTACGTCTATGGGGGAAATTGCAGGAAAATAGAGTTTAACGTCTATAGACTGCACTAAAGGAAATGAAACAAATATATAATTTTTGTAATAGAGACAGTTAACTGGGAAAATTTTTTTGTGTATGTAGGAGCCTCGCCTCCCCCCCTGGGGGGGAAGTCCCCCCTCAAGGGGAGTAAATTTTCATGATGGGTATCTTTCAAAAGAGCTCGAAAATACCTTTAAAACGAATGGTTGAACCATCGATCTGCGATAATTTACAACAAAGTTATCGATTTTTTTTTTTACTTTTAACAAAAAAAAAAAAAAAAAAAAAACCTTAGAAAAAAAAATCGTACTTTTTTTTTTTTTTTTTTTTTTTTTTAATATTGAGAATAAAATGGACTTTTTTGGATATTTTGTGTTAAACTACTTCTCTAATATGGAAATCGTCTGCCTTATCATAAAAGATAATTTGTTTAAATAATAATTTTAATAAATTATTTTTTAGAAAGAGAAATATTTTTTAATAACCGAATTAAATTATATATAACTGTAGGTGCATTAATGAAACGGGGGGTTGAGGGGGGCGGTAGCCCCCCTCACACAGAACTAATTATCATATAAAACTCTTCAGAAGCTTAATATGATTTGTTTAACATAGGCTTACATAACAGTACTCGTTATCTTACCTCTTAATCTCCAACCTGTATTTATAGTATTAAATTTCAGGGTAAGAGAAAGTCGTGTGAGTGACACACCAGATTATTTCTTTTCTTATATTCTCTCTCTCTCTCTTTTTAACGACTTATTTTAATTTAGAAAATTTTAAGATAACTCCAAATTTAAAAGTATTTTTGTTTCTATAATGACATAATATATAAATGAGTATAATATATAAATGATATATCTGCTCTATAATATATAAATGAGTATAAATTAACAAATAATGAAACAAATAAAATTTTATACTATGGTACAAGGTTGTTGAATTAGTACAAAACTTTGAATACCATAAAATATAAAAACTCTCAACGGTTTCGGGTCGAAAGAAAACACGATCCTTCGTCAGGCGAATAAAAAGACACGAGTGCTGCAAACAAAGCTGTTGCGAGTTTTTGTATTTTATGGTGTTTATTCAAAATTTTGTACCAATTACTTTCAAACGTACAAGCTGTGTGGTGGTTTCTTATAACAAGAAGTTGAAATTAAAAATTCTAAATTCGCTTGAAAAACAAAGAGCAGCAATATTAGTAATATTTTATATTTATATTTAAATTTAATTATTATATTGATATTTTTTGAAGAAAAAATATTCTTATTTTTCATTTATATATATTTCTGAATAGCAGGCTTGATCACAATTTATTCAGTTTTTATTTTCTCTCTCCTTCCTTTCTTTTAAGAAAATAGAGAAATTCAAATATTATATGATTTTAGTACACAGACAAATTTATATTTAAATTTGATGTGTCTTTCAGTCTCTGGACATACATATTCATCACGCATTTTCTCTATATAAATTAATCTTATTCTTAAAGAAAGTTTTAATATTTTTAATAATAATAATAATTATAATATAAAAAACAATTGTAAAAAAAAAAAAATCTGTTTTTATTACGTAAAAAAGGTAATAAAATGAAAGTTTATTGATCTCTTCAAAAACAACTTTGATAAAATCTGAAAAATTATATAAAATCATATTGAAAAATTATATAATAATATTCATGTTTTATAAAACTTTACATTTTATCTGAACTCAAACAGCTTTAGGGATCTCCTTTTGTAAATGCTACTTGCCTTGCTTCAAATTATTATTGATATACATATGCGTCAGTTAATTAAAAAGTACGATGTTTTGCCTTCACTTCAAAAATTTAATCCAAATAATCTATCATAACTTTTTGGTTATGATGAATGTCTTTATTAATGAATCATGTTAGGTTTTGGAAAAGTGTGAGCAGTAACTTTCTGCAAAAGTACTATTCAACCCTCAAAATAATAAGAAAACAAAGTAACATTTAACTTAATTTGCAATGCTGTAATAATTTAAGCTAAAGACACCAGTGCTCGCCACACTTAAAATCTGCACCAGTGTTCGTCACCCTCACAAAAGACATGTTTAAATAACCGTTAATTAACATGTTTGGATTTGAATCCGCTCGAGCTAGATTCTCCGGTTTTATAAACTCTGGTGTCAGTGGTTTCAAACTCACAGATGTTATTAAACGCTTATTTTACATGTCTTTTGTGAGGGTGACGAGCACTGGTGTCTTTACCTTATATAGATTTTGAATACTTGAAACAATTTATTAAAATTTATAATTATATATTGCTGTATATTTAAAAAAATTAAAACCAATTAAATAATTCTTTCGATAAGTGTTATTAATAATAAATGCCAATGGTTAAACTGAAATTATGAAAATATTTGAAAGGTGAAGTATCATTCAAATTTTTTTTTCAAATGGTTACGTAATTTCAATAAAGAAATTTTGTTTAATTTAATATTTAAATATTTCATCTAAATTAAACTAAACAACAGAAGATTTTTTGGCGCTATATTTATACACATCACTATTAACTCTCTCGATTTTTTAACACCACTATTTTACGATAGTTGTCTTCTTATTTAATTGCAGAATTTTAGTCTTTGAATAAAGCAAAAAAAAAAAAAAAAGAAAGAAAGAAAAAATTAGGAAATAGTAGTGTTAAATAATCGGCAGGGTTGAGAGCTATGCATGCAGACTTACAAAATGTAATAATAATACATCGATAACAGAATGAATTAAAAATTCAGAAAAAAAAAAAAGTAATAACGTTTCACGAACATGATGTACCGACCTTTATTCTTACGATTACCAAATTTTACACTGTTGCTGTCCATCCAAAATGAAACACCATGAAGGAATCTTCTCAAAGACGCAAAAATTGCACTAGGCGTAGGACTGTAGGATATGTAAAAAATAAATATTTCAATGTGGGTGTAGTGTTATTCGCATCCGTAACTTTCCTCAAGCTACACGTGCTCCGCGGATAGTGATAAATAAGTATCAGCTGGGCAGCCGAGATCGTATACCGGCACGCAGGCGGACTTACTCAAACTAAAAGAACCGAACTTCGAAAGATTTTAAATGATAAACAAACTGATATCTTCACTATTAAGTCTGGCACAGACTACCCATAGTAAATTATCCATTATTGGAAAGTGACCCTTGAGCTTTTGGACATGTTTACAATGAAGGGCATTATTTTTATTGCTCCTTGAAGAATATTACAAAAGAAACCGAAGTTTTTCATGCCAATTATCGCAACAGGAGGTTTGTCAGAGAAGGAAATCATCCTTCGAGGCTCGCGCAAACTCAAAATCCACATAAAAAGGAATTTGAATAAAAACGACATTGAGGTGCGCATTGCGCGCTAGTCTGTGCCAAGCTTTATGGAGACAAACGGGGCGAAAGTGGATATGGAGAGTCGTTCCATCCTTGTAGAAAAAAGCCATTATCACTCCTTTGTTAAAGTAAGATATAAACCAGTATGTGACTTCAATAGTTACAGGCCAATCTCTCTGATTTGTGTTTTGGCAATGTTAATGAAGAAACTTGTCATTAGTAGGCTAAGATGGCATCATCAGACTAAGGGACATCTACACCCCGCACAGGCTGGTTTTAGAAAAATAAATGATCTACTGAAGAGCAGATAACCACTTTTTCACAGAGTATTAAAGATAATCCTGATAAAGGCAATATTGTTGATGTGATATTTATGGGTACGCTACATAAATGTCATGTATGATAGAGAACAGTCTGGCTTTAGGGCCTTACAAACCGGTCTTCCTCAGGGAGCTGTGTCAAGTTGCTTGCTGCTTGACGTCTATGATGATGATCTAATATGCTCCTTGATTGAAGAGAATATAAGAGTACTTATATATGCAGACGATCTAGTTCTATGGACGCCTAGCCCTAAGAAAAAGGCTAAAGAGAGACTCGGACATTCCCTAAATAATGCCCTGTCCAGATTTCAATCCTGGTATTTTGAAAACAACATGATTGTTAATACAGTAAAAACAGTTTATCAACCTTTTTCATTGTGCCACCAGATTTTACATCTACATATACTTTATAACAATACAGCTCTCTTGTGTGGTGAGAATATCAAGTATTTGGGAATAACTTTAATCGCAAACTCACTTCGAAGTTGTATATTGACGATAACCTGTAAAAAGCTGAGAGGCGCATGTTATTTTTTAAATGCCTCGCTGGAGTTAGATGGGGTTGTGCCACCTCAACTCTTCTTGCTACCAATAAGATATTTTTAAAACCTGTCATGACTTATTACAATGCTCCATTTATTACAGTCTCTCGAGAAGGAATAAATAGACTAGAACGAACACAGAATAATGCCCTCCGTCTTGTCATTGGTGCTGTCCTGTCTACACTTATTGACGCATTACTTTTACATGCTGATGAAATATATGTGGAATTGGAAATAAAGAAATCTGCTTTAAAGCTTTATCAAAAAATAATCCGTTTACCTCATAGCATATCCTGGATTAAAACTGCGCCTGACCTCCGCAGGTTGAACACTCAGTATTTCTTCCAGCAAGCTGTCTTGAGAGACATGTATGGGGTTGAACCATTGCCACCCCCTATTAATCCTCTGGAAGCTCTAAAGATTTTTTATCATCTGGATCTCTTGAGCCATGTTTCAAAGACCCAAGACAATACTGCATCTTTGTTCAGCGTGAGGAAGGAAACTATCTGTAATCGCTTTCCTCCCGATGCTTGGTTACATATATTTATTGATGGCTCGATGCTTGAGATAAATGGTACGGTCTCCCACCATCTTCACTTAAGAACAGTTAAGACCGCTTTTGATGGTGAAGTTGATGCAATTAAAGTTGCTCTGACGCATCTAAACGCTCGCCATTTCCTTCTTGAACAGGTTAGAATTTTCTCAGTCTCTCAGGTAGCGATTCTGGCTATTGCCAATTGTTGCCAATCTCCTGTTTCTATGTCCGTAATACAATGTATAACTTTACGAGGTATGCTGGAAAAACATAAATGGTTGGATTGCAGTGGATTGCATCCCACTGCGGTATCCCCGAGAATGAAAAGGCGGATGAGATGGCCAAGAAGTGATGCCATATCAGTCAAGCTCTATATGTAAAAGATATAAGTCAACCTGTCGAAAATTAGCCTGACTTTCAAGGCCATGCACCTGTTCAGCTAAAGAAAAGAACAAAAGAAAAGCCATGTGATAATAACATCTCTAACCTTCCTAATTATCCCAGAAGCAGCGCTTTGGCTGTCTTCCCTCTGGCTACAATGCATGATTGCCTATATGCACAACTTTACAGACTCCAATTCATTTATAGTCCTGTCTGCCCCTTTTGCCCCTTTTGCTGCAGTGGCGTGACGATGAACGCCGAGCATCTCCTCGTTTGTTCAGCGCTTTTTTCAGACCGGTGTTTTTTCTAGATACTAGGAGGCCAGGTACATTTTGAACAGTTCATACACTTGATTACACTCCTCCGAAAATCGGTCCCAGCACCATTTTTGCAAATTCTTATGTAATATGACTTCCTGAATCCGAATATGGCGCCCATTTTGCATTACCACCCACCGTTTTTTGGGGACGCCTCCCTATTTTTATCACATTTTGGTAATTTTATGTCTATAAATTTGATTTGTGGGGAAGGAAAGGATTATTTTAACTATTAAATATCTTCTGAGGAGCTACAGAAGTGAAAAATTCTAAAACATGAACATTTGCAGCAAGAGGAAAATTTAGGGGAGGGGGGGATTTGCCACTGAAATTATAAATTACACTTATTATATTTTATTAATCAATTAATATTATTATTTATTATACATTATATTTTTTCTGTTTTTAAGTGTTAAAATAATACTTTTCCATTCTCCATATCAAATGCATGGCCATAAAATTAGCGAACAGTGATAAAAATTGGGGAAGGATGTGGCGTCCCGAGAAAACGCTGGGTGATTGAGCAAAATGGAGGCCATATTCGGATTTAGTTGGCCCTTTTACATAAGAATCAGCACGAATGGTATGAGGGCTGAAAAAAAAAATTCTTTTGCAGCGCAGTGTTATCCACTTGATATTTATTGCTTTGTACTTTGTTTATTACTTTTATATCTGTATTTTGTATATATTTTGTGTATTTTTTTTGAATCTCTGTACGGCGTTAGGATAGCTGTACATATCGCCAGCTGCATTGGAAATACATAAATAAATAATAATGATAGAAAGTAGATGCACATCAGAGGCGCCTGCCGCATCATCTACGAGTACTGAATAAAGGTTGTTCGGGAGGTTACATTTATGCACTGGAATTGTTTGTGCGTGCAATTTTTTTTACGTGAGAAGTATCAGCCTCCACAGAAACATAGAGACTTCAAACAAGCACATTTGTGAGTTTGACAAAGGAAAAATGATAGATTATAAAATATGTGGCTTTTTCTTCCAAGAAATAGGTGCTCGTACAGTACGTAATCAAGCAAAAAGATAGCAATGCAATAGTGCTTAAAATAAATAATTTGCCCATTGTGATGTCACATGCGGTCTCGCATTGCCCTGTTGAAATTTTGTGGCAGACAAGTCTGAACATAAAGTAAGGCAACATGCACAGGCTCAAAAACTGCTCAGTGTACCAACTGCAAAGCCACAACATTGTGGTTTATTAACATACGACACAAGCACCGATTTCTCAGAAGGATAAATTGCAATCTCGAAAATTTATAATTTTCCCTCTGCCATGCTTTGAAATGTACTTGATTGACATCCGTACTTTTCTACGATGCATACTGATGAATCCCACGCAAAAAAATATTGTGCGATAAAACAATTTCAGTACATAACAACAGCTCTTCCGTAAAAACTTATATAGCACACTGAAAAAATTTATACACTAGTTTACGGTACACTAGAGTACGGTGTCACAGTCATTGATCATAAAAATTTAAATCATGGCCGTAAATCTTTCATGATTTTTTTTCTCAAAGGTGGGAAGTGACCTTTAAAAAACGGCCAACACTCTGAATTTTACAGTGATTTGTTACAAATGCAGGTAATGGACTTCTTTCTCGACGAAGGAAGCTGGCAGTATTAATTTAATAGTCAACTCTCCAAATTTTACGAAAATTTCTTACTGTGTACTTGCAGGTGGCGTTACAGACTAGCTTGATGGAGCGAATGGTCCCTACCTTAATGTAGAGTCCTCGAATGAAAAGAGACTGGATATTGAACAAAAATGGCAGTGTTCGTTCAAAGACCACTTCACCGTGGTAAAATGTAATAAAATTTTACCAGCGTCTGACACATTTTTTTGAAATAAAATTTCGGGAAAACAGTTTTACTTCTCTTCAGGGAGACACTATTCAAAAAATTTGCAGAGCGTAAGGGTATCGTATATAACTGATTGAACATACGTGGCAGATCAAACGGCAGTTCAATGTCCAGTCTTTTATCGTGTATTGTCTCTACCTTGATATAAAGACGATGAAGATGATAATGAAGATGAGAGATTGGGTATCGAAATAAAATGGCGGACGTTCTTTTAAAGACCCCTCTATCATCTTAGAACGCAATATATTTTTACCAGTGTCTGACATTTTTCTCTTTATTAAAATCTCGGGAAAACAGTTTTATTTATTTTCAGAGAGAGATACTGAGAACCAACATTAAACATTGCGGAGCGTAATGGTAACGTATATAACATAGTGAACAAACAGAGCGGATCGACAGGCGAGTCAGTTTGTTATGCAGTCTCTTATCATGTAGGGTCTCTAATCTGATGAGCATATGCACTGAAATGATTATTTTTGTATATCCTACAGGGATTTATCCATGATACAATTTTACGCATCTTGGATGGTTTCTTCATGGTTTTGTATTTTAGATGGCCAGCAGTGTAGCTTCTGTTATATGTGTGTAAAATTACTTATTAAAAATTTTAATGCCCATTTAATATTATGTATTTAAAAGTTTTAAAGCAATTTCTTTATAAGCAGAAAAGTATGCTTAAAAAAAAAAGAAGTGAAATTATAATTTATGCAATATGACTCAAGAACCGTGTTGGATTTCTTTATCAAATTTGCATGTTTTCTAAATTGTAAGCACAATTGTTTCGCAAAAATAATATAAGCTTTGCTCAGTCACATTCTAAAAACATATTGTAAGGGGCGTAGTACACTGTTAAAAATAACAGTTCAATGTTTCACATTAGAAAAGGTGCAAATTAGAAAAATTTAGCTGCAACGAACATATTAAGAAATTTGGTGCTCTGTTTCACCATTGTACTAGTGCTATTTAAATAGTAAGCACCATTTTAATGGAGCTTATGCTTCAAATAACACTAGTAAAATGGTGAAATATAGAGCACCAAATTTCTTAAAATGTTGGTTGCTGCTAAAATTTCTAATTTGTATAATTTCTAGGGTGAAACATTGAATTATTATATTTTACAGCGTATACACGCGCTGTTAATTACTATTTAATCAAAAAATATAGAATTAAATCTTACCTCTACAGTATATCGAGAAGAATGGAAAAATATGGACATTTCCTCCCTTCCCAATATATTACTGGATAATGATTATTTCAGCTAACTGGCAAAGATAATCAAGCAAATGCTGTCATTTAAGGTGGAAACTAGAAAACGTACCTTTTCAATTACACACTACTAATATGATTAGGACTACAATTTAATTACTCTACCTACCTTATGCTGAAGTTAAAAAGCAATTTAATTTTATTTACTATTGTAATGTACTACTAGATCATTATTTTATTTTATGCAAAAAAAAAAAACTTTATGAATATTTAATATTAATTATTTCTTTAGACCAATATGACTGTTATGAAGTTCCTTTCTCACCGAAATAACAGATAACAAATTCAAAAGTTAATTTTGGTAACCAATTTAAAAATAACTTTCTTCTTTTTTTAATTAGCATAATTTTTGATTAATCTTGGAAATGCTTTAATAAATCAGGGTAGAAACAGTCTGTTTAAACAAAACACATGTGAAGAAATGTTTGTTTTCAAACCATCTTATAAGTATATAAGTTCATTAGAATAAAACTAAAAATATCAGGCTGATTAGAAGGTCATAAAGCAATTGTCTAATTAGTCGGTCACTCTTTGTAAAAGCCTTTTTAAAATTAAAGCATGATACCTACATAAAAAAAAAAAGTCTTTAAAAAACTTTAGTTTAAAACGGTATTTTATCCGAGACAACTCTTAAAATAAACCAGAAATAAGGATTTTGAAAGATGTTCATATGTGGGATGAGGAATTTGTGCATATAAAAATATGTAGAAAAAGGTGTACTAAAACAAGTGTGTCGAAAATGCATAAATAAATAAATAATATTATAATTTTAAAAAATTAAAGAACACGCTTTTATTGAAATGTGAACTAAAAAGCACAAAATATCTATCTTAGTATTAAAATGCAGGGTAAGAGAAAATCAAGGGAGTGACACACCCCATAATATTTACATACATTTAAATCTTTAATTAAAATAATTTAGAATCAAACAAAAACCATTTTTAAAAAATCTCCCCTGACTGGGCTCGAACGCTAGACCTTCAGGTTCGTAGCGCGGAGCTTTACCTCACAGCCACAGCGTTCACGTAGGGAAAGTCTTTTTTTACAATACAGATTTTTTGTTTACTCCCAGAGCGGTTACAAACATACAAACATACATACAGGTGAAGCTAATAAAAGCGTGTTAAAAACATCTCACGAAAGTAAAATATTTTGATTCGTTAATATTATGAATATGTTTACTCAAGTACAAACTGTTAGGTTTTAACCCTTTAACGTTTATTTATTTCACACTGAAACCAAACATTTAACATTTTTTTATGCAACAATATTTCCTTGTTTTAATCGGTTTTTAAACTTTCGTTTCTTCTTTGTTTGGTAAATAACAGCACTACTTCTACATTTAAAAAATCGTGTTTTAGAGGAAGTCATATGCAGAAGTCACTTTAAATTACTCAGTAGGCGCAAGTGTACCTTGCTGCGTTGACGATGCACTCGTGCCTAGTTTTTTCACGTGATGAAGAGCCGTGCTATTATTTTGACCTGAACAACTGTTGCGAGTTTTTGTAATTTATAGTATTTACCTAAAAATTTTTTTAAATTATTATTTGAATTTAATCATGTTAACTCATAGATGTAACCGGAAATTTCTCAAAAATTAAAAATGACAAATTTTTTTAAACATATTTATGACCCGTTATGTGTCGAAAAGCCATTTTAAAATCTAATTTAGCAATTTTCAAAAGAAAGTATGTCGTGAACACCAAAGGGTTAATGCATTATTTTCACCTAATTTGTGTTAATTATTTAAATTTAGAAGAGGCAATGACTGTCTCTATAGCGATTATTATTCATTAATAATTTTATCATCTATAAAAGAGTAGAGCGCATATTTAACAATAAATATATTTTATTCCAGTGATGTTGTTCTTTCTAACTTATAAAATTACAATAGATCAGCCAATAACTTTCTATTGAATAGGTGGTGATATAGTGTAAGTCCAATCGTTTACTCTAGAAACCTAGACCTTGGGATGCCCTCCGTTGGGGTCTTTTTAAGGGATCCTAGCCCATATTCACGCAAGTTTCGGATAAATCCATACAGAAAATTCTGGATGGTTAACCCTTTCAGTCGCAGTGTTCCCGCTGATGGAACACCTAATTTTAATTCTCAAGTGCAAAAACTCATCCCGGAAATTTTTAGCAAAAATTTATATTTATACCATAGCAGAAAAGGCCCTTTTTTTAAACCTGAAAATTTAAAATTTCTTTTATTTTAATTTTGTTCGTAAATTCCGGTGGCAGTGTAATTTAAATGATCCGAATTACCCTGCGCCGCAAAGGGTAAGTCGATCAGCACGAGCTTGGTTCAAATCCGTCAAATGTGGAGAGAAGAACTTTTCGGACACTAGTGCTGCTTCTAACGAACAGACTTGCGTATAGTAAAACAAAAATAGAAATTAATTGTATCAGTGAAGCTGAATGGTTGTCCGAAAACTTGATTTATTAGCGAAAATGAGTTATAAACCAGAGATGTTTACTACGATAAAAAGTATACATTTTAAAAGAAACAAATTGGCAAAAGTAAAACTCGCGGCAACTTGTGCCGCAAACCACCGTTTCGCTAAAGATCAATCGTAACTATTTTTACAACGGATACTTATATAACATAAACTAGTTTTAGTGTACAACTTCAAAATTGAAATTTAGAATTACAAAAAAAAAAAAAAAAAATGCAGATTTAGACCAACAATTGAGATTTTGTGTAATTGGCATTGATATTATCTAAATTTTAATAAGTTTCTAAAAGAGTCACCCCCTACAATCATGACATATTTGGAGGGGAAAAAAATAAAAATAAATATATATATATATATGTAACTTTTTTGGCTTTAGGTTTACAAATATACAGAAATTCAAGTATTATTTGCATACATTAATGAATCATTGCCAAAAAAATATTGTTTTAACGTATGCTTTAATTCTTGGATTTGGAATATCGTTTTTAATTACATCTTCCATTTTATAATCTGAGATTTCCTATTTCTTCTTCTGTATGCTTGAAAAGTTTTCATATATATATATTACAAACTGAAGTCAAATTTATAATAATAATAATAATAATAATAATAATAATAACAGCAATAATAAATTATAAACTTGACAATATTCAGAACTTTACAGTATACAAAATTATTGAGCTAAAATGCCCCTGGTGTGCAAGAAATATGTAACAATTTTAATATTATGATTTTTTTTTTCCAAACCTTAAACAGATGTTAAAAAACTCATGCTAAACTATCTATCATTAGATAACTAGCGTCGCATGTTATTATTTGTTTAAAAAACATCGTTTCCTTGGAACATATAATTCATTACTCGACTCTTTTTTCCAGTAATTTTTAATTTTTTAATTTTCTATTACTTTCTTCTACATTGAATAGAATAAAGTATTGGATTTGTAAAAACTTTAGATTTCTAGTTTCCAACGAATTTACGCGTTTAGATAGGTCCAGAACACGATTTGATCATTTTTAGAAAATGTCTGTCCGTCTGTGTGTGTAAGACAAAAAATTTCTACCAATTGTAAGCTCGAGAACCAGGTGTCGCTTCCATCGCGTTTTTTCGTAATATTTAATATGGCAGTATAGCACAAAATTCCATATAACTGTACACAATGAGAATTCTTTTTAACCAGTCACTGTGAAATAAAAGCAAAGTATTTATCATAGTATTAATCAACCAGATTTTTTTTTTCCGTATACGTAGAATCGTCTCTTCCATCGATGTATGAATTTTCAATATGAGTATTTTTCAATAGAACTCGTCAATTTCTTTAAAACGAAGGGTTAAACCATAGATCTGTGATAATTCGAAATATATATATACACACATCGATTTTTTTTTATCTTTAATAAAAATAGAAAAAGAAATAATAATAATAAAAAAAGATAATAAAGAAAATTAATCCCCAGATGTCGTTGTAGTGAAAAAAGAAAGGGGGAAAAAAATAATAAAATAAATTACTTTTGTCATTTAGTATTAGACTTCTCTGAAATAAAAAACTATTTGTATTCATTATGAAAAATAATTTTTATAAATACTAATTTTTATAAGCAATTTGTGCTGAAAAAAACAATTGCATCGAAACAATTTGTAGTGAAAATGTAAAAGAAAATTTTGTGATGGCCGCAACATACTAGTTTCTATCTTTCTCCCTGTTTTTTCTTTTCTTTCTTTCTTTCTTTTTTCTTTTTAAGGAAGAGAATTAAATTATGATGCTTCTTACTGTCATTTTTCTTAAAGGTTCTAAAATAAATAAGGTGCTTATAATAATGCGCTTTGTAGGAAATGGGAAAAACTGTAGTTAAAATTTTTGTTGATAGGTGGCGCTGTACAAATAACGAAGTTGTATTTTTGGCACGTTTTTTGCTTATTGAAGAAAAGTTGAACAGTTTTACAACGCTGTCTGAAACTTGTTTTAAATGTAATGAAAGAAAAAAAAAAAGAGAGAGGCAATATTTTTTAAATTTTCCTAAATTTAAAAGAAATACACAATTAAAAAATTTCAGCAACGAGAATATATTTTTCTTTTTTAAATCTTTGAAGAACTGTGAAGAAACAGTGAAATCTCAACTTAAAAATTCTTCAAATAAAGTAGGATTTAAAAAGAAACTATACTATACTGACGTTTCCTTTGGTATTAACGCGTTTATGTTTCTGAAAAGGATTAGAATTTATTTTCAGAACTGAATTTAAACTTTTATTTTCAGAGTTTGAAACAAACAAAGTATATTCAACTCGTTTCAGAAGGCAGAAAATATGCAAAAATTTCTTTCGTTGATCGTGCAGCGCTACCTCTTCACAAAAGTGTTAACTTTTTTTTTTTTTTTTTTTTTTAAATGTTATTATGTTTGGACAAAGTGTTGGGGTAAGATTATTGACATTATTGACCTAACATGGGCAAAATTCTCTATTTAGGGTTTTTTGAGATATCCTAGCGCATGGAAAACTCAGAACGGCTAAGCTGACAAGCACGACCTGGATTCGAACCCGGTATATTCCCCTCTACCAGCTTTGAAAGCAGAACTTCTTGGCCACTCATATTTGAAGAAATCACAACAAAATTTAAGTTTAATTTTTTATAATTTAAAAACCATTGTAAACAAAACAAAAAATAAATAAGTTAATTTAAAAATAAATAAATAAATAAATAAATAAAATAAAAAGAAAAACAGAACACGATAAAGTTGACACAAAAAACCCAGTAAGTCAAACTAGGCCTTGGAAGAACTAGACTAGATACAAAATGTATTTCACATAATGGTAATACAAGAAAAGAAAAAAAAATTATATTATATAAATTAGTGCTCATAATTTACATGTTATGATTAAATGAATAGAAATTAATTGTTTGTTTATTCAATATTAATTAAATTATGACAATATTTAATTTATAGTTAATTTACATTTTTTAAGGATTAAAAATATATGAAATAGATATAAATATTTAAAAATTAAAGTTTCAGCCCGATATAAAAATAAATTTTATTTAATTTTTGTCTGAAATAAATAGCATCTCTTAGTTGCATCTCTTGTTTGTAACATATATTCAGAGTAAAAATTTAAAATTCAAATTAATTTCATTTCTTTTGTAATTTTAAAAGTAAAATTACTATGATAGTTTATTCATTCGACAGAATTTTTTTTTTTTTTTTTTTTTGAGATAGACAAATATATAACCTATTATGAATAAAGAATTTACTCATGACAGTACTTTAAATTATTTTCGCAATTCAAAACGAAAGTAGCCCAAGTATTTCCCATCAGCGTATAAAAACCTTTATAGCGTTTATTGTATTCTACTAAAATAAATCTATATATTCAAACTTCACGTAAAGTAAATCATTCAGCTCTAGAAAATTTTAGTGAATAGATGCCAAAAATTTTACTTACGCTATTGCTTTACATATAGAATGGATTTCAACTACGCATGCATAAGAGTTCAAGAAAGACATTATAAAGGCCTTTATGTTTGACAAGTACCTTTCTAAGTGCATATATTATTATGAAGGCTTTCACAACAACCGCTGAAAAAAAAAAAAAAAAAAAAAAAAAAAAATCGATTTTTATATTTGTCTTTTTTCCTTTAACAAAGTGATAAGAATTCTACTGAAATACGTATCGAATAACTCTATAAAAGGATTTTCTAAGAAATGAAGTAAATATAAAGTTATGTTTGAAATATCCATTTACATTTCTATATTAAATTTAAAAGGCATTCACATTATCCATTCACATTTCCCTACACATTATCTGTGTAAAAGCAAATTAAGATACAAATGAATGTAGGTTCAATTAAAAAAAAAGAAATGTTTTTATAAACATTTTTATATAAAAACTTAAACAGAAATATTCCATCTCGCTTTCGCTTTTAAAGAAAAAAATTTTACTTCAAAAAACGTTTTGTTGGTTAAGGTCGATTTTTAATATCTGAGTGAGATGCCCTTTGAGGAATAGGAGGGTGTGTGTGTGTGGGGGGGGGGAGCCTTTCTAGGGATCCTAGCCTGCATATACAAATATTTCGGAGAAAACCACGGAAGACTCCGAATGGCTAGGTCGACTAGCGTGTCCTGTGTTCGAGCCCGGTACCGCCTGCCTTCCAGCTTGGAAAGTAGAACCCCTCATCCATTGGTGAGGCTACTTCAATAAAGGAAATTAACATAGTCTTAGTTACAATGTGATCTTTTAACAATATTCTGGAAAAAAAAAATGGTTATTTAATTACAATTAATATCTTATTCTTAAAATAAAGACACTTATATAGGTACTTAGTTTTACTATTATTTTTTTTTAAATGATGTATCCTGACAATAGGTAGATTAGGAAAGATTCAAAGTTACATGCCACTTTTTTACAGGCTTACGTATTTTTCAGAACCACTAATTTAGTAAAGTAATTTTTGCCTTGTTTAATTATAGATGGTTATTTATATGGTGAAAATTGTAACGTTATAAAACAGCAATTTTGTAAATTTCAGTTAAAAAGAAAAAAAAAAAAAAAGCATTTTTTATTATAAAAAGTTGATAAAGTTATTTAATTTCAAAATTCATGATATTTACAGAAGTTTTTGATTTCTTATAAATGGTCAATAATTTTGTTTTCCAGTTATTTTTCTGTTTAATTTCAATAATACTTTCTACATTTTGAATACGACCCTGAAAAATGAAACAAAAATGAAGACTTTTTTTTTTTTTTTTAAATGTTAGATTATCATTTTTTTTTTCTAAATAAACTATAGAAATCTGAACATTTTATAAAATATTTACATCGTCAGTTATTCCATTTAAAATATTTTTGCAATGTGTCTTTTTGATGAACAGTTGTAAAAATAAGGGTCGTAACAAAAATGATACAATTTTGCACCCTGTATACGAGTATAAGTATTTGTATATTAGGTTGAGTAATATACAAGTGGGTGAAAATATGATGTAAACACTGGAACTTACATAATTTTTCGAATATCGCAAGAAATACTTTTATAACTTTGCAAATTCGAAGTAGATGCTTGGCCACATAATTTTCAATGAAATTTTGGGTACGAGCACATTAAGAGGCCAAATATTGCAATAAAAATAAATAATAATAATAATAATAATTATAAAAAAAAAAAAAAAAAAAAAAAAAAAAAAAGTTGCGAACATCTTGTAGATGGGAATGCTTTAAATGGCCTCTAACTACATAACAGGCTTTTTTTTTTTCCCCCTGAGCCACTTATAAAACACTTTGCTCATTAGTGTAAAGATAGCTCTTACATTTACAGAAATATAAACATTTGTTTGAAAAATTCATTAAAAAAATCCGCAAATTTTTGTTTAAAACACATGGGATTTTCAACGAAATTTAATGCTGAGTAAATTGGCTAAATACTTTAGAAACAATAATATGGATTAGAATATGAATATATTAAACGATTTATGAAATATCAGCATTCGTACAAAATAATTTCTAATTGCTAGTGTACAAACGCTAAAAAAATCCGTTTGCATAATTTAATAGAGAAATTAATAAGGAAACTTGCCCCAAAAATGTAAATGAATATCCTGAAAATTCTAAAATTATCCGCGATAAAATGAGCTAAATGATTTTCTAAATGAAGTTTAAAAATCAGGAATCGTTCACAAATTGATATTTCTACACTAGTTTCCAAAAGTTAAACAACAACCTGTTTTTTCGTTTTTTTCTTTGCGCATAACTTTTTTATTTTTTATAAATGAACATGCGGACAAGAAATATGGATAAATAGTTTACTACCAAATCATATCACGTCCAGGGAGTGATATGCAGTTAGACAAACAGGTAAATAGTAATAATAATAATAATAATAATAATTAAAAAAAAAAAAAAAAAAAAAAAAACTAGCATGTCTGGGTCTTCACAAAACTTTCTTCTGTATTTTTTTTTATTTTAGTTTCCACAGTGCAAATTATTTATTAAAATTATTTTCAAGGATGGATATTTTCCAGAAGATTTGCATATCAGAAAAGTATTACATTAAATTTCGAAAGAAAGTCAATTTTGTGTCCTATCACGGCATCTTAAGAACTGCAATTTTTCAAAATTTTTTTGGTTAAAAATGAAAAAAACAAAAAAAAACAAAACCTATAACTTTGTTTTGAATTATCACATATACAAGTTTAAGCATTCGTTTTAAAGGTATTGATGCGCTCTTTTGAAAAATACACTTATAGAAACTTTACAACCTTCGTGGAGGGGGGGGGGGGGGGAGGAGGGCGATACCGATACTTCTACAGATACAGCATTTCTTCTTTCTGGTTGACTATTATTATTATACTTTTTTTTTTTTTTTTTTTAATAAGGAATGATTAAAAATAATTTTCATTATGTACCTTTATACCAAATTTTGTCCTATACGGCTATATTAAAAAATTATTAAAAACGAGATGGCAACGAAAAATCTTTGGTCATTTGTACCAAAAGTTGATAGTCACTAATTTATGTCAAGGGGAAACTACACAGAAATTTATATGAAATTCTGTGCGTTCAAATTATGTTCTAGATCTCTCAAAATGCGTAAATTTACAAAAACTGAAACACGGAGATTTTTACGAATTTTTCTACTGAATACGGAAGAAAGTATAAATACTAATTTTTAGTTAATGTACAGTGAATATAAACCAAAACAGTTGAATTTTGCTAAAAGTGATTCACAATTGCCCTACTCAACCCTAAATGTATGTATAGCTGCTAACTTTTATGCTTTAAATAAAAATTTCTACTTAATTAAATTGGTATTAAAAAAAAGGGTAAAAGTTGACAACTTTGGAAATGCAGTGTTGAATGTTGCCAGTACATTTTACACATTACCCAGTTTCTCAAAAAAAAAAAAAGTATTATTTATTTATATTTTTTGCTCAAAATATATAATAAGCGTATAAATAATACAATAATAAACAGTTGTTTTCATAAAAAAAAAGAAAAAAAAATATGTAAGAATAAAAACAGTCGTTATTTTTAATGATAAACAAGTTCAACGGCTTCATGCAGAATTTGTATAGACACCCACGAATAGAATATGCAGTCGTGAAAGTGTTAAGCTTAAAATATTCAGAAAGTTTGTCTTCAGCATACTTAAGACAAGAATAATTAATATGCTGAGTTTTCTTTTCTTTTTCTTTTATTAAAAATACCCTATTTCTAAAAAAAAAAAAAAAAAAAAAAAAAAAAAACTTGAATTACTGTATATTTTTCAAATACTCCCCCTTTTTTGTCCCCCTAGAAGATCGCTGAAACATTTACAGTGGAACGTAGGTATAGGGGAATAGTGGACTCTTTTTTTTTTCAGAAAAATTCTTTAAATTTTATTATTCACGTTTTTTAAGCACTATTCTTTACCACCTACACTACATTTTTCTTTTCTTATAAACAGTTCATCAATGAGCTTTTTCTTCAGCAAACACATTGCTTCATTTGTTAATTTTTAAAAAAAGATGTTCATTTTTACTTTCCAAACACATTATTATATAAGGAATGTATTGCAATCATCAAAAAACAGAATATGAGATTTTGGTGTAGCTATACGTTTTGAGATCTCCTGATTTTTTTTTGCTATTTTTGTAGTGATAGATGTATTTGTGCGTGTATGTGTATGTGTGATTGAATACGACATCTAAATGCTTTGTTCGATCCTGCTCAAAGTTAGTAGGTATATTAAAGGTCCCCGTCCCATGAACTGTACAGATTTTGATGAGTGCACGACTTATATCTTTTTTCACAGCGACCAACACAAAATATCTTTAAATGAGGAGCAAACATTCAAACCGTGTTTTCTCTTCCGGATACAATTTTTCAGAAAGCAAAAAAACTAACAAATAAAAAAATAACTAAATTTAAACCATTATTATCGTTTGTTTAGATGTATTACTAGTTACTAGGAAGATATGTAGACATGCTATTTTATGTTGAGTTTAAAGAAAAATCACTAACTCAATTTTTTTATTCTTGGAGAAAACACGGTTTGAATGTTTGCTCCTCAAATATGGCCTATGGACTCAAATTATGTAAAGTGCAATAGTGTCTAAACGCAGTATTTGATTGATCTGAAAGTTGATAGGTAATGTTATAGGCCATCGTTGCACGAAATGTATAGATTTTGATGAATGTACAACTTATAGTTTTTTACAGGGACACAAAGAAAAATTCTTTTTCATTATAAGGCCTGTGGGCTCAAATTATTTTAAAAGCGATAGCGTGTAAACGCCTTATTCGATTGAGATAAAAGTTTGTAGATATGTTATAGACCACTGTCGGACATTCGGTCACTGTCGTATGATTTGTATAAATTTTGATGAGTGTAGGACTTACTGTTCTTTTACAGGGACACGAAGGAAAATTCTTTATCATTACGGACTATTAATTATAAGTCTTGAATTATTTGAAGTGTGCTAGCATTTAAATTCTGCATTCGATTAAGATATAAATTGGTAGACATATTACAGAATATCATCGAAATAAACCTACAGATTTATATAAGTGTAGAACTTATAGTTATTTTTTTCTTTTACTTGGATACAAAGTAGAATTTTTATACATTTTGGTCTATGTACTCAAACTATTTAAAGTTTGTTTTAGTATTAGTATTGTTAAATTGTTTAAAACACACACACACACACACACACAAAAAAAAAAAACAAAAAAAAAAAAAAACAGAAAAATAATTGATATTGTGTGCTTACCATTTATAGTTCTGTTACAGGGACAAACAAAAGATTTTGGATATATCACGATTCATTAAACGCCATAAATCTTGGGAAGAAATACATGATTTTCTCTTTTGCTTGTTCAATGACTTCTTTCAATTTATTTAAAAAATATTATTTATTAAATGTTCGGAAAGTTGAGTGGAGTCGCTCCAGATTTTTTAAATTGACAAATCAAAATATATTAACATATTTAGAAAATTTATTATTCAATCTTTATTTCAAAATTTTAATGAAAATTCCTAATTTATTTTATGGATACAAAATACTTCCCTCCCTAAGACCATAACGCGGGAGAGAAAGCAATCCCATAAAACGGACATAATGCCAAAAGAGAAAAAAGTAATGCATACAGAGAAATTGTAAAAGTTTAATCCTCAAAGTAGAAGGCAGGCTCGTAAGTATCTAAATTGATCAATAATAGAAGTGTTCTATAATTCTTTTAATGACGCTTTTTTCGTGAAATAAAAATAATAGCTAATCTCTTATTATTATTATTATTTTTAAAGTTATTTGTACAATATTGCTCGGATTCTTCATTAATCAGTTAGCACGTTTTACAATTCAGCAGTGCGATGCATTGTATAGCAAGAAAGCTTTGATTTTAATTTTATTCTAAACCTTTTAACAAATTGTTCCAATAAAATAAAAAATGTTCTGAGTATGCATACATACATGCACATATGATTTTTGTAAAATAATATTAAAACTTAACTGAAAAAAAAAAGTATAATGTTTTTAATACATGTATAAAGAACGAGAGAGAGAAATTAATGCATTAGAATGAATATGAAAAAAAAAAAAAATTATACATTTTTTTATGTACACTGAGAAAAAAATATATACCGCCTTCCTCTAGAATGAATAAGTGACCATTTTCTAAATCCCTTAACTAGAAATATAGATTTTTGAGTTATGCGCGTAAGGTACGCAAATAAACTGAATAGACGAAATTATCTAGAACTTCTAGTGTACACATTTCTAGATGGTGAAACAATATTCTGAATCCTTTGTATTGCGAGAAATTCTCGCTTGATTTTCTAGAATTGGGTAATAAACCAAGATTATATAGGTTTCTGAAACCCGCCTCTTGTAGTCTCATTTATTTGCAGATATTTTTAAATAACTTTACCCTCGAGAATATAGGCAAACGCTCTTGAATTTTAGTAGGGGCTTCTAGAACTCGCTTTCCAAGGGGACTAGAATTTATAAGGATGACATGGAACTATTTTTTCTAGAGCCACAACTTAGATTCTAGATGACAGTTACAGAATTTTTTCTCAGTGTAAATATTTGGATTTCCACTTATATGAAAATTGTTATATTTTACACAAAACGTTATGTATATTTTTTAAACACAGCTAGTTTAAATATGGGGTAAATAAAGAACGAAAATAAAACGAATTTTTCCTTATAAAGACAAAAATTAAAGAAAAACTAGTAATTGTACATACTATATCGAGTTTCATTTATCATTATTAATATCATTTTAAAGAGAATGTTTTAAAAGTCAGATAAATTATTCTTATATTCAGAGATACTATTTCCATCTCATCTATATTAACCAGTTCAGTAGTTAAGACGTGTGTGCACGTCATGTGTTAATTGCACCTTAGCGAATATGACGCGTTGAGACGTTACGGCGAAATTAAATACTATTCGCATGGATGTTGTGTGGGTGAAGTAAATGTACTTGAATAAATTTCAAATGTATTTAAATATTAAGAGGTATTTAGTTTTAAATAATAATCGAAAGTAAATGTTTAACTACTTAATAGCAATAACATAATTCGATATCTGCCAATGCTCTCGATATTTTAACTCCACTCTTTCTTTCTTCACTTTCTTTCTTTCTTTTTTTTTTCTCTCTACTAAAAAACGAATTATTTGTTCACATGGGAGTTCCCTTGTCCTGTCAATGATTCTTCAGCTCCGAGCCCTACCATTCCTGCTCTTCAGTGTCTTTTTCTTTACTAATTTTCGTGCATTTTTTTATAAGTGTCAGATGAAATTTTTTTTTTCCCCAATTGCAATTGTGCGTTTTTTCCCGTCCTATACTTATTTTATTTTTTTATTTTAATTTGAGCACCACCCCTCTTATTTCAGGCAAAAATACTTGGGGGCTAATTATATCCCACCTTATTTAGTTCTGCAATTAAATAAGAGAAAGGTAACTATTATAAAATAGTGGTGTTAAAAAATGGGGAGAGTTAGCAGCTATGTATTTCGTGCATCTTTTATTTTGTTGACTTCCGATTCAAAGTTTACGAAGATATCTAATTCTGTATAAGAAATTTTAAGAATTATTATTACAAACATTTATATGTGTACAACCTCAACATTTTCTTATTTAAAAAAAAAAAAAAAAAAGAGTTAAAATTTGTATACTAATTCATATCTGCCACATTAAAAAAAAAAAAAACAATAACAATAACAATAAAAAAATAAAAAATAAAAATAAAATAAAATAAAAATAAAATAAAATAAAAAAGTACCACAAAAAGGAGTATCGTGAAATCTTTTCCCCTAAAACGATCGATAAGGACTTCAGTTTCACTGTCAAAATAAGATTTACATAGGACTCGGAAAATCGGAAATATCATTGCATTGAAAAGAAAAACGTGGGAACATTAAATCAAGGAACTGCTGTATTATATTTGGTAATTTAAACATAATGAAAAATTTAAAAAATTTTTAGTGAGGCTTTGAGACATAAAAAAAAAAGAAAAAACTCACCGTATGCACAGAATTATCATTAATTTTATCTAACAATATGTGTAAAATTATTGCTACTGATGCAGTTAGTTAAAAGTTTAATATTTTTGATAAGTTTTCCTCGTTTGTTTTAGCATTATGTAAGAAGACAAAAATATATTTTAAATTAAATTCAAATTATATAAATTATATATGTATAATTTATGGATTAATTTAACTACTTTAGCTATTTTTTGAAATTTCAGCATGCATGAAGCTCTTTAAGGCTCATAAGCAAAAAATTTTTCATTTTGATAGTATTACTTTAAAAAACTTAAAAATTTATTTTCAAATACATTAAAAATACTTAAAATTATAAAAAATTCTTAAAGTTCTATTACGGCTTTAGATTTGCTGTGTAATATCACATTTATTAAAATGTGTTTCATTTGTGCATATAGGATAAAAAATAAAACTCTGTGTAAAGAAACATGATAAATTACTAAAACACGCAACAATTGTTTCAGGGGAAAAATAAACATGATTTTGCATCAGGCTAAAAAAAATAGACACGAGTGTAGCAAAAAAGCAACAAGGCACTGCTTTTAAACTTCTTATTCTTCACCATTCAACAACTTTTTACTCTAATATTCTAGAACTAACTTTTGTTTCACATTGAAATTACACTGTAAAAAATAGGTTCTTAAAAATAAGTATATATTGTCTCAAAATAGCCCCGAATATATGCTTAAATTTGAAAACCCATGTACTCATTTTTGAATGTATTGACATGCTCAAAAATGGGGTTGACCAATAAGAATCCCAATATCCCCATGTTTGACATGTCAATGTACTCAAAAATGAGTACATGGGTTTTCAAATTTAAGTATATATTGTTTCGGAGCTATTTTGAGAGAATATATACTTATTTTTAAGAACCTATTTTTTATAGTGTATGAATAATTACTTGCGAGTATCATTAAAAAAGCTTACAAAGAACGCATGTGATATGTTTTAAAAACAAAGTTGCCAATACAATCAAAAAGCATTTTCACTTTATATTAATATATTGACATAATCCATTATATGTAAAACATTCTGCATGAGAATAATGGCAACATCGGGAGAAATCTTGAATCTTGAATATGTCTATCAATATCAACTTGCTTTAATATATATATATATATATATATATATATATATATTACATGTGCTTCTTTAAGCAATTCGACTATTTCCAATGTATTTCAATTGTTATAGAAAAACTGCGGGAATATAAAGTACAAAATTTCGATCATCTACTAAGAGATATATCAACTGATTTTTAGGTAAGAGCTTTCTGCTAGTGATGCATTATTGATAAGACAGGTAAGGAAGAAGAGAAAAATTGTGATGTTGGAGGTGTAGAAAAAGAAATAGTGAAAGCAATTTTTACTTCTTTTACCTTTTCAAAGCAAAGGAAAATAATGCAAAAACTAAACTGGAATTGATTAAGTATAAGGAGGAACAAGTACCAATATTGCAATTTTCTGCTTATTCTAGTAAAAATGTAACGTTCGCTGTTTAGCTTGTATTATAGTTTTTACGAGGGAGGTTATTGTCATAATTGGACATATAGAAAGCTACCAATACAGACTACTGCCAGTATTAATATTTATAGATATTCTTATAGTTTAAAACGTGTATTTTGTCACATAAAAACCTACCATTTATGATGTAATTTTTCAGGAATAATTTCGCAAGACGACTGCTTTGACAAGTTATACTTTACTATTGTCTGTTACATGGGATGCTTTTCTGCTTTTCTTTTGTTATCACAACTTTCTAATAATGATTGCTATCCTATTTAATCACGGAAAACTGCTTTAAAAATACGATAAAGATTTCTGCATGGAAATAGTGATTAAAAAATAGTAAACAAACCGGAAATCTTATCTTTGCCGTTATTTTTTACAGATATCACCACTTAATTATTATTTTTTAATTCGATATTTTTAGTTAAATACTTTGCACAAGAAATAAAGTCACAATAATAATAATAATAATAATAATAATAATAATAATAATAATAATAAAACATTTAACAGCAAATGATTGTGTAAGCAGAATACAATTATAATTCAATTGGAAGTAATGTTCTTTAGATGGTATGCATAAATTATGCTTTGAAGGTTGTCATCAAATTGAAATAGGTGCTGATTTTAAAATTTTCAATAGAAAGACGCATTTTTGACAAAATATCCATTAATTAAATAGTAATATAAACATTTTCCCCTCCAGTAATTGAAAGACATTTTTCTTTATGGATATTGTATGCTTAACTTCTATTTTTCAAAATTTGGAGCTATCGTTCTCTCTCTCTGTGACCACCAGTATCTGAGAGGTTCTGCTCTCGAAGATGGTGTAGACGGGAGGTATCGGGTTCAAATGTAAGTCTTGTTCGTTAGCCTATAGATGTTCAGCGAATCTCTTAGAAATATTCCAAGGAGGGCATATCACCTAGACCTTGGTCTTACGCGCAGACATTTGGGCAGACCCTTACACAATCAGCCCTTCTCTATCTCTCTCTCTTTTTCTTCCTTTTTAATTTGTGAAATAAAACTCTCAGTTACGAAAAAGATTTTTTATACAGGATTAAGGATTTTTGTTACAAAAAACTTATTCTCAAATCACTTACGATTTTTTTTTTTTTTTTAATGAAAAAATTTCGGCACTGCATTTAATATATTTTTGTGAAGTACTATGTCCATTTACAAATTGCATTAAATTACTATTGAATAGTTTAGAATTTAAAACAGTTCAATATTATGTGTTATTAAAGTTTTAAATCAAAATATTGATTTTGCATACATTCCTCTATTAATTTCAATCATTTGTTTCTTTAATTTGACTGAATAAATAGCCGATCTGCAGTCTAGAACACAGCACTGGATAAATTGTACTGATTGCTTTTAACAGCTTTAAACAACGTACTGATTGGTATTCATGCAACATCTCAATCTCGAATTACTAGATTTCAATTTGGAGATTACCTCTGAAATTGACTCATTTTGAAATTACTCTCATACTAAATGTAAGGAATAAAATTGAAATTTGTATTTAGGTTAATTCAACGGTGTAAGTTTTTGTTTGATTGGGATATTAGTACTAGAAATTTAAAATTCATTTTTACATGAAGATTTTCCTTTAAGCAATTTGAAAGATTAAAAAAGGACAATAGACGTTATTTTTTTTTAATCAATTTTTACAGATTTTGTTTAAAATTTTTACTTCTATTAATGAAGGAATGAGTAGGGTACTTATTCTTCCCAAATATGGAAACATAATTTGATTATTTCAATTCCTTTATATAGAAGCGATGATTTTGACATAAATTCAACAATTTAATTCAAAATAAATTTAATAAAGACAGAAAAGAAGGAAATAAAGTAATTAAGGCTATTTATTAATGCAGTTTCTTTGGTGGAAGTTAGAAGCAAGGCCATAGCTAGAAGTAAAACCCACATTCATTCTATAAATTTTAAGCTGCAAGTTATCAATGTTAAATATGAAAATATCGATTTATTTTTACTTTTTTAAAAATTTTTAAATAAAAGGAAAAAACCCTTTTCTATCATTTTAGAGGGAATTTGATGGTCAGGTATGCTTTTACTTTGGGTATAACCAAATGTTTCTTGATTCCTTGTCAAGAGAATCCCTTCACTTCATTTATTAGCGCAAGTACAACTGTATTTAAACACTTAACAAGTTTTACCCTGATCATTTTAGCTATTATTATTTTCTGTTATGTTCATTTACTGCTGTACTATTGAAGCTTTCTTTGTCTTATTTTATTGATTTTGACATATGTCTAATCTAATCATTTCTCAATACAATTGCTTAAATTATTTATGATAAAAGAAAAAAAAAAAGACAAATTCGTGGAATTTTAATATGAAATTTGAAGGATAATGAAGGATATGAAATTTGCTCACGCATAAAAATTACTTTCCTTTTGATGAAAAATTGGTTAGTGAAATACTATTGAATTCTCTGGTCTTAAAATATTTTATAATGGATGTAAAAGTCATAAGATCTGATTCCAGTCATTGAGCTAGTAAGCAACTACCTCAGCGTAACAACTTCTGCAAGGTTGCGATGTTTCTGCACTGTAATACAGTGTTCATTTATGATATCAAAAAGAAAACAAATGGCAAAAGCACTTTGTTCTGTATAAGAATGAGAAAAGTTATAACGCCCTTCATCTATAAATAAATTTATCCCGCAATACATTTCATTCTAGTTAAACAATTCATGAAGTTAAAACAGAACCAGGAATGAGAGTTCCGACTATTTTTCACAAATTCTTATGTACTTATTGTCATTCACTACGGTATGTTTGTGAATCTCAACCAAATAAAAAAATGCCTCTATTTTAAGGTAAATACAAGCTCTTTAATTGGTCTTTCCGTGGCTCTGTTGGTAAGAGCACCATATTAGTAATACGGTTGTCCCGCGTTCGATACCCTGAAGGTCCGAAGTGTTAATTTTTGCAGACAATTAGTAGAAAAGATGTCAATTGATAAAAGAAAATTTATAGTTGACTGCACAGTATTCTAAGAACTTTTGAAGAGTTTTTTTAAGAAGCCTTTTTCTTACATCTCTCTTTAGAAGCAAAAAAGAGTTTTTTGTGAACTACAAGCGCCCTCTATTGGGCGGAATATTCACTAAAATGTCAATGAAACAATTAACAATACAAAATAAAAATGATTAGGAAAAACACATAAACATTAACCAAATCAATAAAATGTTAAGTTATAATATAAAATACTAATAATAAACTAAAATAATAATAAAAAGGTGCCTCAAACGAATAATTAAATTGCAGATATTGGCCCTTAATCAGAAAATGAAATCACAAAACTTATAGGCAATCGTGTGGTGCTGCCATCTGTTGTGAATTTTAAGAAATAATTTCTCTTTTCTTACCATAGTTCAAATTTTCCCAATTTTGGTTAATAAAGAAAAAAGTTACATTTTTTTTTTCCCAATTAAATTTTATTTTAACCGAAAAGATTTATATGATACGCTATAATAAGAATTTGGGTTTTAAAAGTTTTTTAAATAGTTCACTATCACTTTATTCATATAGAAATCCTTATCGCAATTTCACAGTAATTTTTTGCGATTAAATAGGATAGAGTTAATAGGAAGAAAAAAGGGATAGTAAAAAATGTACATGAATGGACTGCTTATCGAATTAATTGTAATTTCACATTTAAAATTTTTTATCTTCATCGTTAACATAACTATATGGTGAGTTATTATGATTACATTATTATATTACTGCTACTTGAGATAGAAACTTGGAAACGTATAATCTAATCTAAGGCTAATTTCAATATAACATGTGTATAACTTATGTAAAATTGTCAGTTTATATAAAAAGCATGAGGTTACAGGATAATTTTAGATTAACCCTTAAACGTTCATTAGTTTCGTACTGAAACGAAATGTTTAACACTTTTTATGCAGAAAAATTTCAATATGTTTTTCTTGTTTTAATTGATTTTTAAGCTTTTGGTCCTTTTCTGTTCGGCAGATAGCAGCACTGTTCCAAAATTTAACAAATGATGCTTCAGAGGAAGTCACATGCAGAAGTCACTTTAAATTACTTAGTAGGCGCAAGTGTACCTTGCTGCGTTGACGATGTACTCGTGTCTAATTTTTCCACTTGATGAAGGTCCATGCTATTATTTTGACCTGAAAGATTTTCTGAGAAGTTTTGCAATTTGTAGTGCTTACTTACAAAGTTATTTATTTCTTAAATTAAATATTCTTTGAATTTAATAAGGTTAACTTATTAACTAACTTATTATTACAATATATTAAAATCACACAATCAACTGATTGGGAAGAAAATCATTTATTGAAATTTATTTTTCCGTCTGAGTGAAAATAATGCCTGGACCGGGAGTCGAACCCCAGATCTTTGACTTACAAGGTCAAGGCTCTACCAAGGCTCTGTCTGAGTGAGTAATGTCCACCGGTTGTCGGTCTGGATAGCTCAATCGGTAGAACCTTGACCTTGTAAGTCAAAGATCTGGGTTTCGACTCCCGGTCCAGGCATTATTTTCACTCAGTCGGAAAAATAAATTTCAATAAATAACTTATTATTAACTAACTATTACTTCAAACCAAAAATTTCTCAAAATTAAAAATGCTATTTTTTTCTTTTTACATATTTATGATAATCTATGCATCTAATAGCCATTTTTGAAATGAGTTTAGCCATTTTCAAAAGAGTATATGTAGTGAATATTAAAAGGTTAAAGGACATTGTTATAGGATGTGTTTTGTCACCGAATAAGATTACAAGTTATCGAAATGAAAGAATATTTTTAATAATAAAATTTCAATTAAATTCACTGTTTGAGTTATTATTCTGACTGTTTCCGTCTTATTCCTCTGGTATACTGGAAGTGAATATCAATCGCATGGAATTTTTCTCACTCACTGAAAGATGTTTCAACTGTTTTGCTGGTGAGTTTTAAGAGTTGATGGCTTGTGATGCATTATGGATAAGTGATGCAGAAATGAGGAGAAAATCGAGATATTTGAAGCAAGTTTGGAGAAAATTTTCTATTTTCATTTCGTTTCTCGCAAAGGAGAAAAATACGAGCACAAAAGATTGACGGAACGTAGAACGTTAAAAGCAACCAGTTTTATTAATGCTGCTATCTCTTTGCTTTAATCGCATGAGACGTGAACAGGCGTATTTGGATTTCTGCGAGCACATATATTTATTTATTTTTGTTTCAAAACGTGATATTACAGTTTAGAACGCTGACGAGGGATTTCGTATCATTTAAAAAGCAACAGGAACATCATTTGTTGCATAACTTGCAAATTTTAAATTTGATGTTCCTCTATTTTATGAATGCTAAATATGCAGAATGTTCAATATTTAAAGTAGTAATGTTTCAGAATATGCTAACAGTTTATTCTTTTAATATAAAGTTTTCATATAACATATTTTCACACAAGCATGGATTTTTATTTTTCATTCCTATATATTTTTATTTTTTTAAGAGCTATTGAAATTCAGACAAAAACATATACTACACAGCGATTCAATTTTCTTTTAATTTTATAAAATTTGTAGAACAGTTAAAAAAAGGAAATATCATTTTAACAATATTATTTACATATAGAAATATGTAAATGTAATGTCATAAAATATGACATTATTTATGATGATTTAGAGAAAATGCCAATAAAAATTAAGGAAGAATATGAAAAATGGGGACTATATATGAACGTCAATAAAACCAAATACTAATGTATAGGAGGAGACGAGACGGACCTAAGTCTAAATAATAACATCAAAATTAAAAGTTGTGATCATTATAGATACCTTGGTGTAGACGTTAATAGAGAAGGAAGAGACTCACAGGAAATTAAGAATAGAATCTGTCAAGGAAGAAAAGCGGTAAAACTATTAAATTCGATTTGGTGGAGTGAGGAGTTATCTAGTACGAGAAAGTATAATATATATATAACTCCATTGTAAAAAGCATATTGTTGTATGGAGCAGATGGATGGAGAATTATGGAGACGGAAAAAAAGAAACTGGCTGCTGTTGAAATGGATGCCCTGAGAAGATCATGCAGGATATCAAGAATGGAGAGAGTCAGAAATGAGAGAGTCAGAAATGAGAGAACCAGAGAAATGATGAAAATAAAGGAAACCATGTTAGAGGGAGTTAGAAAAAAAAAACCAATTAATCTGGTTTGGTCATATTAAAAGAATGAACGATGAAAGATTACCTAAAATCGCTTTTAACTATATACGAAATCAGAAAAGAAAACGAGGTAGACCAAGAAAGACTTGGATGGATAACGTAAAAAAAAGCGATGAGGGATAGGGGTCTGGAAGAAGAGTGGACCCATGACCGGAAGACCTGGTACAGACTTGTGGATTCTGTCGGAAGGCAACACCCAATGCCATAAACCGAACATACACTCCTTCTCATAATTATAAGGACACCCGTTTTTCTATATTAACTAAACACTGAACACTATTATTTAAACAAATATATTTTTAATTAATTTGAATTTCATTAATAGACTATATTTAAAAAGTTTTATCGTTTTTCTATCTTAAAAAACTTTAAATATGGTAAAAAGATGATTTTTCAGGTGTTCACAATTATAAGGACAGCTCGAATTTTAGTAATTTTTTTCAGTTATTCTTTAAACTAATATTTTATGGGGTCTCTTTTTAGGGTTAAACAGTCAGACATTCTCACTTATATATATATATATATATATATATATATATACATACATTTTTTTATAATATTCAGTTTCAATACCATTTCATATAGCATATATGATATTCTTAATACATTTAAACTATTTAAAATTGCTTTCCACTTGCATGCACTTTTCTAATATCATAAGTTAAGGTTTTTTCAACTGTTAGGCCATGGGAAAGGCAATAATACAGAAGTTTCTTTCTTCAAACTATTTCCTATTGCTCTAAAAGTAGACAAAAATGTAAGTCTTGTTGAAACAAATATTATTACCCCCAAAATCTAACAAAAATCTGATAATTTCGCGTTTAAAATTTGTGGATATTCTCTTGATGTTCATAATAATAGAAAAATTTACTAAATTCATTCTGCCTTCAGTAGAAACAGCTCCCCAGAGCACCATAGACCCACCTTTAAAATGCCCGATTCATATCTGCCTTTAAAAAATCTGCTCTGTCTTTCGTTATCTTCAGATCGTGCCAGTAACTGTTAAAACCATTTGGTTAATTAAGAATAAAATGTTTTTCATCCGAAAATGCAACATTTTACAAAATAGAATATTTTAAAATAGAATATTTTTTAAAATAGAATATTTTCTCTTAATTATAGGTAGCCCTGTATACCTTCTATAAATTATGAACACACCACATTGTGTACTATCTAGTAAATATATTCAGACTTAAGAACGTCTTCACACACCATAAAACTAATGAAAGCACTACCGGTTTCGAAAAAACGTGGCCTTTCTTCTTCAGATGCAAACACGTGCTACTGCCTTGGAGGCAAAAGCAGGTGTCTTGCCTTTGCCTCCAAGTTTGAAGTTTATAAGTTTGAATATTGATTGTACACTATTTAGTATAGTAAACATAGTTTCATATTGATAACACACAACCTGAAATACACTTCCAGCAATTTTTAGATATAGTCCCTCTATATTCTAGATCTTTTGTGTAGCCCTGTAAACGAATGGTGAATAATTTTCATATTATAATCTATGCAAAACATGCTTTTATGCATATAAAAAATATATGTCGATTTAATTTTGTTTAGTACAGCCTTTAGATGTTAAACTGTACCTACTGCAAATTTCGCCCATGGACGTCATTTCATGGACGTAATTTGAATTCTCTTAGATGTCCCTATACACAAACCATTTGCTTAACCTCAGTGAAAAGTTTAGTGTAATTTCCCTATGTGATACACATTTAGAAAACTGGATTTGCCCATTCCAGTTACTATTTGTTCTTGAGATATACTGATAAGACACACAGACTAACCGCTAAAAACACGTCTATCAGATACAGGGATCTCAAAACGTGTAAATGTAACAAAAACTCAATTTCTAAAATTTTACGCAAAAACTATATTTTCTCTACCATATATATGGGTAAGAGAAAGTGAAAAAAGGGAGACTATGATGTTCCAGGGAAAGATGGCACCGGTGTGCGCAAAAACTGCATTATTCAATTGTAGTGTGAATGAAAATTTATCGTTCAAGCTAACACTGTTTAAAACTCTCTTACAAAGTATAACGAATATTTAGTGATAATATTATAAAAAAAAATTATATTATATATATATATATACATATAAGCTGCTGAATTATTATTTTAAAATAGTGCAAGTTTATTTGAATTAATTACACTATTTTTGTATTTATCATTTTAAGAATTAATCATTCCAAAAAATAGTTAGCTTCATCATGAAGCAAGTATGAAAAAGTTGAATTTTTATTCCTATCATGAGTGAAGATAGTACTTATGTTCATATAGTATGGATCACAGAAATTTCAACTAAAAATAACTAAACTAGTTTGTATACATTCAACGCAAAAAGAAATTTATTTTAAATAATGTGAGCAAAATTAAAACCATCTCTAAATAAACTAGATCTACCAGCTCCCACAAATACTGAAATTGTTGTTGTGTGCCTAATTGATACAATTATTTACTATATAAGAACTATTTTAATTTATTTGAGCCATCAGAAATTAAAATATCTGAATATAAAATATAATATTGAAAAATAGGTGCGCAAAAATTTAAAGTATCGTATGTACTGTTTCAACTCCCAGTCAAAATCCTTGTCAGAAAAAATAAAATCCTAGTCAGATAAGTCTCCATTCTATCATTGAATTTTACTATTAAATGTTTAGTTTATCTGTTATATTTGAAATATCGCTAGAAATGAACAATGACACATTAATCTATGATTTTGGAGTTCTATGGCCATTTACTGCTCATGAGGATTTAACAGATAGATATCTTCAGTATAAAATGTGACATATGGCATAAAATTTCACGTTGGATATATTTAAAGCTTCACAAGTCTTGAAAAACGACGCTGAACATATTTTCAACTCTGTGTTATTTGGTTCAGTAAAAATACTTCATCATTATGAAGAACAAATAAGAATATAAAAAGCATTTTATTTTAAAATGCATTATATATTTTTAAAAATTTTAATGAAATACATTAAAAAATATACGTAACTTAACGTGCATAAATTGATGTTGTCTTTATTTTAAAAGGCCCACCGCATCCGAGCGGTTCTGCGCTCAAAGCTGGTAGACGTGAGGTGTCGGGTTTGATCCCAGGTCACGCTCGTCGGCCTGGTCTTTCGGAGTTTTCCGTGGTTTTCACCGAAACTTGCGTAAATACGGGCTAGCACTCCTTAGAAATACCTCCACGGAAGGCACTCCTCCTCAGGCCTAGGAACCTAGAGTTGTCAATCGGTTGTATTCCCAAAACATTTTTATTTTCAAAACAAATGAAATCAGTTCTTTCAGTTCCAAGACAAATAATAATAAAGAAGAACTAATGAATAAAAAGAACTTCATTTTATGTATAATTTTGTTTAATGAAGAATTATAATTTATTTTCATTGCAAAACGAATAATTAAAAATTTTGACTTAAGCGAACTTTTATGTGAAGCATATGCCAGTTTATTAAAATTGTTGACAACTTCAAAATTAATTTCAAGTGTGCAGGATTTATACTAAAATTAAGTACAGGGTTTAATATCAAATTTATATTAGTGAACTAAACAACTGCTATCAAAAATTTCTGCCTGGTGTCCTGAGTATATTTTCCTTTCTTAAAATAGAAACTTTTATAATTACTACATGTTTGGATTTTAAATTACGCTATTCTACCTATATAAATCGATAGTGCTGGATCAATGAAAATGTTTCAATGAAAATGATCAATGTAATTTTAAAGAATAGAAAAAAAAATTAATAAAGGAATGTACGTACAAGTAAACTTTTATGAGAAGAAATTAACTTCCCTCCCAGCCACCCTTTGAGATACTCATTCAGATTACTTCAGGCAAAGTATTCAAATCACCTACGCTGTATCGTTTTGCTCTCAGTTACTGAAGTCTTACCGCCGTCTGCAAAGTTAATGACTGTAGCCTATTAACTTTCTCTATTAAGTGCAGTGTTGTTAATTTTTCAGTCAGGAGTAGTAGTACATAAATTTAGAAAAGTTTACCATGTTATTCTAACACTTAACGATTTTTTTTTTTTTTTTTTTTTTTTTCCGCTGCTTTTTTTTTTTAACCTAACCTCTTTTAAATAGCTTTTTAAATGCTTTAAATTACATTCTTTTTTATAACTTAAAATAGAATCGACGTAATTAAAGAAAAATACTGATGAAAGAATTATGAAAACTGTAAAAATTTAAAAATATTCCCCCTTTTCCCACATAGATTGCACATATAAATACAAATCAGAAAGTGAGAGAGAGAAAAAAAAGAAATTAAAATTTTCTTCATACATATTTTTTTAAAGAAAAAAAATCTGGAATGACTCCACTCGACTTTCCGAACATTGAGTAACTAATAGTTTTGTAGATAAAATAAAGAAAGAGGAGTTGCTAAACAAACAAAAAAGAGAAAACCATAACAGAGTGTTTGAGTATTTTTCTCCATATATCACACGAGGTTTTATTTAACGCTACTGAACTTTGAGCCCTTAGATCATAAGGATAAAGAATTTTTCGTTGTGTCCCTGTAAAAATCTATAAATCCTAGATTCACCAAAATGCTTATAGTTAGTGCAACAGTGATTTATAATATTCATACAAATTTTCAGCTCAATTGAATAAGGCGTTTAGATGCTATCGCTGGTCTCATAGGCCATAAAGATAGAGAATTTTTCTTTGTGTCCCTGTTAGAAAACTGTAAGTGCTAGATTCACCAAAATCTATACAGTTGGTTCAAATGTGACCTATAACATGTGTACAAATTCTTTGCTGAGATTAATAAGGCGTTTAGACGCTATCACACTTTTAAAAATTTGGCAAAGAATTTTTCTTTGTGTCCCTGTAAAAAAACTATAAGTGCTAGATTCTCCAAAATCTATACAGATTGAGTATCTGTGACCTATAATATGTGTATAAAGTTTTTGCTCAATTCAATAAGGCGTTTAGATGCTATCGCACTTTTAAGATTTTGGTCCCTTGGCCATAATGATAAAGAATTTTTCTTTGTGTCCCTGTAAAAAAACTATAAGTGCTAGATTCACCAAAATATATAGGGTTCGTACTATGGCGACTTACAATATATGTACCAACTTTCAGCTTATTCGAACAAAGCGTTTAGACGCTAGCGTGTTCACTCACAGACATACACACATACATACACACATACATACACACATACATACACACATACATACACACACACATACATACATCATCGTAAAAATAGTGAAAACGGACTCGTTGGACCTCGAAACGTATAGAAACATCAAAATCTCGAATTCGGATTTTTGACATGATTACAATACTTTCCTCACTATAGTGTTCGGAAAGTAATAAATGAAACAAAGAAATTGTCAGGTATAAAGCGAAACATTTACAAGCTTATTTCATATGTTACCCACAAACTTCTAAATAAAATAAAAGTAAAAAAAAAAAAAAATCTGTTTAGAACTTAGAAACTTTGTAACTTTAAAACTTTTGCTTTAAAATTTAAATATTTTCATATGAGTTAGATTACAACTTTTTATTTGGTAGCAATGCTTTATAATGTTACATATTTCTGTATAAGCCGCGCTAAACTGGCTATATTTGGAGATATATAAATATGTTTTTTTATGAGAAAGTTAAATATATTTCTATGATTCATGTACAGTCGGGGAAAAAAAAAAAAAAAAACACTCGACGTAACTTTGTTGCTAATCGATGCACAAAAATGCAATAGGCATCATTTGACGGGATGTGAGTACTTTTAGAAAATGAAGTGAAATTTTGAATGGGGGTCGTCTACATATTAAAACGCGCACCAACTTTGATCTTTTTAATGGTAATACCCTATTTTAATTTTATAATTGAATTCCTGAGGTCTCGGCAATGCCAAAAAGTACATTGGTTGTATATTTTGTTTAATTTGTTATAGAATTATAAGTGTTCAAAGTTTGAAGGTGCTAATGTTAAATTCATATCTCAAACTTTCATTAATATTTTCATAAAAAAAAACTTGATAGATATAACTTTTTTTTTTTTTTTTTTACGAGATACAGTGAAGAAACACAAACATAATCCGTGATAACTTTTGATTCTGAAAAATATTTTTAATTAAGAAAAATATTAATAACTTCATATTAAAAAAAATATATGAATTATGACCTATATTAATTTTTACATAAAATGAATCCTAATGCTGAAAAATACAGGTATGCAAATTTGAAGCTCATTCCAGTTATTAGTTTTCGAGATATAAATAAATCTTTCTTTTGGAGTAGCTTACCGGGCCGTCTTTTATAAAGCTTTGCATGAGATAACGAAGAAAATCTTTAGAAATAACACAGAAAATTAAACAAAATGTTTTTAATTTTCATTTATGGGTCAAACTATATACAGTAACAACGTCAAACGCAAAGAAATGAAATAAAAAAAGATAATTTTTAGACATTAGTGACAGAAAAACAAAAATTCCCGTTGTCTATAGAAAACAAGCCCCGCCTATCATCGTTCTTCTAAACCAAAACAATATAGAAAAAGAACAGAAAAAGTAACTTTGCACATTCATGTTAAATTCCTTAATTTCCGTTCTCAAAAGTATACGCAAGTGGTGGCATTTACCTCATCGATTACTGGTGATAAATTTTGAATCCTTTAAATAAACACTAGAATAAAAAAATCAACTAAATAGGCGGGGCTTACTGCTTACACTAGAAAAATAGACGGAACGTAAAAATTGTCAATTAAAAAAACGAATGCAATTGGAATGCAAGGCAGGCATGTTAAACCGCTTCTTAACTACCGTGATAGTTAAACTGTTAATCATTTGGCTCATATATTGCTTCTTCTTCTTCTTTTTTTTATGGGGGGGGGAGAGGGAGAGTGGTTATTATTATTTTATACTCTAATATTAAAAATTACTTTTCTAAATATATTTTAACGAAGAAACCATATTTTCAAAGAAATTACAAAACAAATCGTACTGTTTCTAAAAGTTAAACTGACAAATTTGGTAAGTACGATTAATATTGTTTAATGTTTACTTCATGATACCTTACAATAATTTATATGAAAAGATTTAGTTTATGCGTTATTGTAAATATATATAGGTATATTATTTCAGTTCGTATATTATGTCACGCCTACAAAATAAAGTGAAAAAAAAAAAAAAGATTTATTGCTGATCAGTATAGCCATAATAGACACTTTTTAATTAAAAAAATATTGCACATTTTTCTAAGAGCATTGTCTGACCAATCTTAAGTGTAATATATTTAAATGTATCAGTAATGTATGTGTATTATTTAATAAAGTATTTAAGCATCTCAAAAACTGAAATCAAGGATAGCCAAGGTGTTGCAAAGATGATATTTCTATTATCATTTATTTTCATAGTTCTTTTTTTCTTGAAACATTTCCGGTGTAAAACAATAAAATTTTGTCTAATTCTTGTACGATCTTAATTTTATTTTTCTAGATTTACAGATAACCCCCTAACACATTTTTGGTTATAACTCTATAAATACTAAAGATAAAGTACACAAACTATATACTTTTTCGCACAGCCAGACTCTCAGAAATTCAAGTATGAAGTCAAAATTGGGTGTTTCGATTGAAAAAAAAAAAAAAAAAAAAAAAAAAAAATCAAAGTTGGCGCTCATTTTAATATGTAGATGACCCCTAATTCAAAATTTCAGATCATTTTCAAAAAGTGCACTTAATTTCCTGTTAAATGATGTTTATTAGATTTTTATGCATTAATTAATAATGAAATTACAGCGGGTGTTGGGTTTTTCTTCTTTTTTTCCCCCGACTGTACATTACTATCATTTTTTTTTTTTTTTTTTTTTTTTTTTTTTTTTTTTAACTGTGTCACTTAGCATCTTCCAGTTTTCATAAAAGTTTATTTCTACAAAAAATCTCAATAACTGGATTTTATCACTATAATAATTTTAATATTTATATTACTATTAAAAAAAAAAAAAAAAAAAAAAAAAAACATTTGTAGCAGAGAATTCATTTTAAAAACGCAACATTCACAAATATCACATGAACACGCAGAGCACTCGACATCGCGTAGTTCTCGTATCCTTTCCCCCATTTTGAAAGAAATTTTTACGAAAAGAAAATAAATTTCCTGAATGTTCAATGAACCGAAAGAATTAAATTTTCTATCCTCCACTTGCTCTTTTTCTGCCTCTTCCGTAAGAAGAACGTGCGCATGCAGTATTCTAACCAATAATGCTGTACCAACGATCGTGTGATTTATTAACTGTAAGAAATTGTTTGTCATTGTCTGTAAGAAATTAACCAATTCATGTCTGATTTGCTTCAATTTTTCCTGATTTCAAAATGAAAATTAATCACAATGCCTAGGAAAACTATGAAAAAAAAAGTAATATATCACACAAATAATCGTAAAGTGACATTACTCAAAAAAGCGATTTTTTTGTTATTTTACGAATGTGATTATCCCTTATAAATTAGTTACTTTCAGATTATATATGATTACTATCAGGGAATCACAGACTATTTCGTAACTTGTTATTAAAATGCGTTTCAATATGTTTAAAAGCAACCAAACTAAAATTCATTTGATCAGTTTTGCACATATTAATCGCTTACTGCCAACAAATCTTGACGTAACTGGATATATTGGAAATTATATGGAAGTAAATAAGTTACATTTGATACTAAGTGTGAAACTTTGGATTATATATTTCCAAACGATATTAAATAAAGTACGTTTTTTTATAAAACATAAAATAGTTGTTGAAAAATAAATTTTTAGTTCTATAATGTAATTACTAAACATAAAGTTTGAAAAATCTCAAAATCAGCACATTTTATTTATTTTTACTTATTTGTTTCTGAAAATGAAATCTTCATAAAAAAAATAAATAAACAATCCTATATGTTTTTGCGACATTATACTTCCATTCAAGACAAATGAAGGTTAGTCAATATTTTTCATTTTTTGTTTCATTTTCCAGTTTGTATTAAAAAAAAAAAATAAAAAAAAAAAAAAAAAAAAAGTATTTATTCAGTGCGAAAAATAAAACTGCACTGATGTGTCATATTTCATATGTTTTATGGATATTATATTTTTATGTATCATTCGAAAATCAATTCACTTATTAAATAAAATGAAACGCTAAAGTATAAAAAAATAAAAACCTCGAGAAAAAGCTGACATGAGAAGATGAAATAATTAAAATATCCATAACATATATGTCTCGTATTGTCTCCAACTACCTTTCAAATCATAGACTTGTCTAAAACTAGCAATTTCTGATCTTTGAAACTATTAATTTAACCAGTTCAATACACCAATCATCGCTTCCGAGATCAGGACGAAATTTCTAGTTCTTTTATTGTAGATGTGTGTCTATAACCCTATAATATCACTTTGCACATTTAGAAGAAGCACCAGACATCAGCAAATGTTATTCTTTTTCTTTTTGCTGAGGATAAGTAATAGATGTTTTTTTGTTAGTACTGGAGTACTTGTGCAGATTTTCTTTGGATGTTGACACTTTTGCTAACAAGCAGTCATTTTTATCATTAATGTAACTACCGTTTTTCCCAACTTCATATCATAAAGATTTCCGAAAGTTTTTCTTTTTTCTTTGTCTTTGAAATAAAATTACTGACTATTTCGACATTCTTGACGCCTGAAAGCAAGATTTCTGAGAAATAGTGAGCTTAATGTATAATTACTTTTGAACTATTAAATTATTTTATTTAAGATTTGTGAATTAAACTATGTGAATATAAAATTGTATAAATTTCTTTTAATAGCTTCTTTTGACATATTATACTTTTATTTACCGCAATGTAAAAGAAACAAAAAATGCATTTCAAGTATACTTTTTAGTTACTTAAGATGAAATTTTAAAGATATGAATAATAGTAATTATATAAATCACCTCATTATAGTAATTAGTTAGGATTTAATAAAAGTCGAATAAAAGATTGGAACCATGAAAAAAAATGTCCAAAATTTTAATTTTGATAATCTATATATTATTTTAAAGACTGATGATTAATTATAACACAGATTAAGGTCAGGAAAAATAGCAATCAGAAACAGCAACTGAACTCTATGACATGTCTTGTTGAACAAAAACAGTTTCATGGAGAGTCTAGTAACATGTAATGAGTTTAAAGTATATACGTTCGATCCTTATAGATACCTTCGACATCATTTTATAACTTTGATTTTATGCGCATTTTATTATAAAGCGACTTTAAAGTCCCTTTGATAAACAAACAATTAAAGAAAGACTTCCAAGTAAAGAAAAGAACAAATTTAACTACATGTAAAAATTACAGTAAAAAGCTTCGAAAAATTGGTATTGGTGTTAAATAATGAAGAATCAGAAATTTGTAGACAAACACAAACTTACAACAGTTGTTTCGGATCGAAATAAATAAGCATGGTCCTTTATCAAGAATAATAGATAAGAATGTAACGTGAAAATAGCCAAGGCACTAAGTGGTCAATAACCATATTTATCAATTGCATATTGCAATATAAGAAGATATTTTGAATGCGAATTACCAATCTATCTTCGTTAATTAATTAGAAATGTCAGTTAAAATTATGTCATACAAGTGATTACACTAACAATATCGTGCATAATGAACATTTATAACATTAAATATTTACAACATTCTTGAAATATAGGGAAGAGTTAAAAAAAATGATGACATGTCTAGGTAAATAACTATACTATATAGAACAATTCTGAAAAAACACAAGCCATTAAATAAAAAAGAAAAAATATATATATTATTTTAAAAATTATATTCTTATAAATCTCCGAATGATCATTTTTATTTGGTTATAAAAATCTTCTCCCCTCACATTTTCATAAAATGTATGTTTATATACTTGCATGTGAATATTATTGCAATAATTAGACTGAAAAAAAAAAATTAACTACCGTAATTTCTGGTAGATACTCCGCAGGTTATATAATCCAGTTTTGCACCAGAAATTTCAATTAATAAATAAATTTATATTTGTACGAGCTCTTCCTTCGAAAAAGTATAGATTTCTCTAATAAATAAAATTTCTGGTGGAGAAATGACACATCTTACCTGCGGGTTACCTACCAGAATTTACGGTATATGCTTGTTTATGATAAATTTTTATTCTTTATTTATTGTTTCAGATTTTAATAATTTATTTTATTTATTTATTTATTTAATTTTTTTGTGTGTATTCTACTATCTTTTATTTAATATTTAATTATTTTATGTGTGTAACAGTATCACTTATTAATCCCTACTGTCTTTAATATTCTCTCTCCCATGTAAAATGTTTAAGGGATACTTATTGAGTTCGTACGTCGAATTTTTACGTAACAATGTTTCTCGTACTGTCATTTGAATTATTTTAAGTGCTTTCACTGATTTCGATCGTAACAATGCAATTGAAGATGAATATCAAATACTTAATGCTTCGACCACTCACTGACGAATGTTTCAACTGTTTGGAACGTGAGTAAGAGCAGATCGTTCGTGATGCATTATTGATAGGGCAAGCAGAAGTGGAGGGAGAACTGAGATATTTGGAAGTGTTCTAAAAATTTTCTTCTATTCTGGCCACAATACGCCCGCTGTTCTTTTCACCGCCTCCAATTTTATTAACTTTAAATAAACTTGTGAAAAATTCAGATATTTGAATGGTGAATAGTGAATGGTAAACGAGCGCAACATAAGTATATAAGTATTTGTTTAAAAAAAAAAAAAAAAAAAAAAAAAGATTTTGCTAAGCCATTTTTATTCCTTTTTAACTTTGAAGATTAATACTGAGATGATTTAGGGAAATGGGATTGTTTTTTGTTTTAATGACAATGTGTGGTGAAATTTATAAATATATAAGTTGGAAAAGGGAGGATATACAGGGTGTCGAGTAATTGGCTCCAATTTTAAATTTAAATTACTCCTAAACAAAGATAAGTAGAAGAATGAAACAAATGGTATGTTTATTTTGAAAGCTGTAAAAATCTTTTACATGAGAATTAATTTTTTTTTACAAATATTGCCAATATTTGTAAACAGGTAGTTTTCAAAACAAACGTGCCGTTTTTTTTTTAAATTCTTCTATCTATCTTTGTTTAGGCGTAATTTAATTTTAAAATCGGGGGCCGATTAGCGGACATGCTATACATAAGGGTGTGTTGGAGTTTGGGAGTAAGGCCGATTGACTACACGTGGGTCTTACACCTAGAATATACGTAAGGGAAAATAAACTTACATAGCCATTCTGTTAAAATCGTATAAAGCACAATATTCATATATTACTGTGTAATATATCAACTGTCAGACCAACTCTCTTTCAATGACGACAATGAAAAATACCTAAATTATTTTAAACCAGAAAATTATATTAATCTATTAACCCTTTTAATTAGTTTCGCACTAATATGAAAACTTTAATACCTTTTTTATACAACAATTTTTGAATATTTGATCCTTGTTTCAATCGATTTTTTACTTTTGTTTCTTCTCTTCTCGGTAGATAGCAAAACTATTCTGAAATTTTAAAAATAATGTTTTAGAGGAAGCCATATATAGAAGTCACTTTCAGTTTCTTAGTAGGCGCGAGTACATCTTGCTGCTTTGATAATGCACTCTTGCCTTTTTTTTTTTTTTTTTTTAAAATCCTGATAAAGGACCGTGCTACTGTTTTGATCTGTAACAACAGCTGCAAGTTTTTGTAATTTGTAATGCTTACTTACAAAGTTCTTTATTAAATAAATTAATTATTATTTAAATTTAATCAGGTTAACACATAGATTTTTCAAACCAATAATTTCCAGGAAATTAAAAATGCTACCTTTTTTTTTTATATATATTTATGATAAACTACGTGTCTAGTAGTCATTTTTTAAATTAGTTTAGCGCTTTTCAAAAGAGAATATGTAGGGAACGTTAAAGGTTTAATTATTAATGAAATGGTTAACGCATGTGGACAATTATTCAAATATTAATTTAATTTTTCTTGTAAAAGAAACTACGCATCTTAAAGGTATAACCACCGTTTTAGAAAAGAAATATGCATATAAAAATGTCGAACAGATGCATACTATAAGGTTCCTGTACAAAGTACATTTATTTAGGTACTTAATGAACTTTTAAATGCAGTAAATGTACTTGTAAAACCAAGTTGCGCTACAAAAACACTGCAATATATATACTTTTGGAAACTATCGTTCAAATTATTTCACGAAAATTATATAATCTTTAATTTCTTTTAAACTTTAATTGTTAGATATATTTTCTTTGTAATAAATATAATAAATATAATAATAGTAATTATTATTATTTTATTTAACTAAACGAATCTTATTTTTAAAAAGCATTTTACAAGCTATTCTAAATTCTAAATTCTGCATTTAATGCTGTTTTAAAAATATTCCCATTTGTCCCATCAAGATTGTTTGTTTTTCCAAATAAAACTCACAGCATAATCTCAATCTTTTTCCTTATTTTTCTGTGTTCTAATATAAATATATCGCCCTTTTTCAACAATCTCCCAGACACATAAGGGGGCATTATAATATAGTTGAATGGAATAGGGTGCATTGAACCCCGTACTTGTGGAGCATATTGATTAATTTTTCTGTCTGGCTGTCACTAGATTTCAGAGCGATCTAAAGTAATAAAAATAAAAAGAAGAAAATAATGCACCATTATTTACATAATTAATCATAAAAGTTTTAGTAATTTTTAAAGTAAATAAAATAATTCATTAATTACTCTAAAAAATATGTTTGGATATCGCGCATCTGAACATAATCCATAATGGAATTTTAATATGGCTTTTCACGGATTAATGCAAAAATAGCACATTCAGTGTAGTATTTTAAGTTTATGGCTACTTCGTGCCACCATCGCAATCTAGCGTAATGACTTTCAGTGACATCCTTTAATGTACATAAAATGTTACAATAACGAGAATGCGATATTATTGCGAACTTTTTTAACCTGATTTATGACATCAGTTAAAAACTCTTATTGTTGCTTATCAAATGGAGGTGCTTTTGTTTCATAATGCTTGAGCGAATAGATTAGGTAGAAATAAATTTTGTGAACAATAATTTTTGGCCAATTTAAAATTTTATTATTAAATAAATTTTAATTTGATAAAGACAATTTTTTGAAGATTATAAAAAAAATACATAAACGTATTTTTAAATAAATGTTTAATATAAGTAAAAAAATAAAAATAAAAATAAAAATAAATAAAAATAAAAATAAAATAAAAAAATAAATAATAAAAAATAAATAAATAAATAATAATAATATTTTACCTCATTACATACACATATATCAGAACTCTCAACATATACAAATTTTATACTACTATTTTTGAATAATTTTTACCTTATTTACTGCAAAATATAATGCAAAATATTTCTATTACAAAAATGGTGGGGCTTCTATAATTTTAGGCTGTGCAATATGGAAAATGTTTGATAATAATTCAAAGAATACATTAAAAAACAACATAACTTATTCACAAGGACTCTCTGTGCTAGTATACACCTATTTTAACTCTTTCCGAAAAATGCATGGTATTTTAGTAATCCTTAATAATAATAATAATAATAATTAAAAAAAAAAAAAAAAAAGAAAGAAAGAAAGAAAGAAAGAAAGAAAAAAAAAAAAAAAAAAAAATTGCAATACTCATACTTTATCCCACCCGTAACACGTTGGATTACATATTTGAGCGTTCTGTTGAAAATAGTTTTTTTTATAATTTATTTAAAATCCTTTTATAGAAGCTTCTTAGTAGAAACAAACTGTATTAGAAAAGTCTCAAAAATTGGTACTCTGGCTTATTGAAGGACATAAATTAGGTTATGAGATAAAACTTGGATATATATTTTGCAAAAAAATAAAAATAAAAATAAAATAAAATAAATAAATTTGGCATCCAGTTTAAAATTGAAATATACTTCATAAATTTATCATATAATTTAAAAGTCGATATCATTGAGAACTAATTAGTATATTTTCATTTTCTTTCTTTCTTTCTTTTTTCGGAAACAACTGGAAGTTTTTATTTTATTTTTATAGAAGATTGTACATTCTCTTTCGCTTCTTCTTCTTCTTCTTCTTTTTTTTTTTAATTTTGGTTACTAAAAACTGTTTGTGATATCGAAATCTATCGTTAGAATTAACGTTACTAAAATCGGATTAATATGATTAGCAAAAATATTGGATGGACATATTTTCTGATACAATTTGGCTGCTTGAATCATTATCACCCTTTTTGAAATGATTTTTATCTCCGAAGATTTTTTTAAAAAAAGATATAATGACGTTGGAATAAATGATTGAATGTTTAATACCAGAATACAATCCTAATCAAAAAAGATCTTTATTAAATTTAAATAGACTTTTTTACTTTTACGATAAAATACTAAAGGATAATTTTATTTTTAAGCTGGCAAAAGGTAAACAAAATGTTTGAAAAATCTATGTGGACGCATACTGGTCTGATTCGTTCACTTATGGCTGGCTGCATTCACCAATAACTTCAATTCCCGGTTGAACCTGAAAATTGAAAAGCGTATAAAGTCAGGTTGTAAATTTTCATTAAAATTTGATGCGTTGCTTCTCTCTTCTAGCGGCATAGTTATTTTCAGATTTTTTTAAACTGATTTTTTTTAAACACTTCCAATCAAAAATTATATGAAATTTTCGAGGCTAGATGGCAGAAGCATATTGCCAAATGTTGTTGGAAAGCTACACCCTGACTTTAGACGCTTTTCAATTTTTCGTGTTGAACCGCGAGTTGAAGTTAATGGTGAATATGGTCGTAAATCACAACGCAGAGTTTTTATGTCTATGATATTTGATCTCTTGTTTATTTTATGTCAGAAATTCTAATTTAACAAAAAAAAAAAAAAAAAAAAAAAAAAAAAAACTTTTGATTTCTTACTGAAAACTTTAATTTTTATTCAAAAATAAAATAAAATATTTTAAAAAATGATAGAATATTAATCATGACATCAAAACAATGTTGTATTTGAAATCTCTCTCACTTTTTAATATGCCAATCTTCCAAGAATCTTCAGGCAACTTTTTATTCATGGAAGATTATATAAATTAATTTCTGGATTTTTTTAAGATGTAAATTTTTATCCCGTCTAATGATAATGTTGCATGCACATTTTAATTATTTTCTCAAAAACTAATTGATAAATTTCAAAACCCGTCCCTAATTTTTTTCAAGTAGGTTCTATTAAACACCCTCTCCCCCCCCCCCCCCCAAAATATATATATTAAGTATTTTCTTAAATATCTGCAGAAGTTTTAGCATTTTGAAGATTATGAATTCATGAAAAAATGCAAACTGAGAAACCATAAGAATTGCTGCCTGAATATATATTTTATTTAACAAACTTAATATAGTTCAATTTATAAATATTTAATGGAAATGTAAGCTTTTATATGAAACCTATTTAAGTGGTGCAGTAAAAGGTGTCAAATCCCCTTAAACAAAGCCGTAGTCAATGGAAATTTCCTCTCCAAAATTTTGCAGTTTTGTCGAAAAATTTTGAGTTATGCTTCAGTTTTAACACTCAGCATCATGTACTAAAATCTGAACTCCTCCTGAAAAAAATTTCTGGCTACGGCCTTGTGTATAAAGCATGATATCCTAATTTACGTGGTGGGCATAAACGGCGATGCCGATGGCAAAACTATTCACAAATGAATTTATTTGTATTAAAAGTATTGTAATACCTCCACCAGCTTTTTGGTTCCTATAAAGTTACTATTATCATCACTCTAGGCCAGAAGTGAGGAACCTTTTCACCATTAGAGGCCACATTTAGATCAGGCGGTGATAAGGGAGGCCGCCTAAGTTGATATACCTATATGTGTGATTTTCGTGAAATTATTACATTTTCTGTAGTTTTGTTTTATCAATATTGTGCATTATATATAAATAACAATAAAAAAAAAGTCAGTTATTATTTAACTATTTAACATAAAATGTTACAATATAAAACATACATGTATTATTTTAAGGGTAATAACTTGTTATAACTTAAATATTTATCATTATTTTTTAATAAACAACTTGATATTTATATACTATTTCAAAATAATAACAATAATAAAGTTGTAATACTTTAAGTAAATTTATTACATGATAAAGAATCACTATAGAAAAATAATAATATTACGTAGAAAATTATTAATAGAAATATTTTAAAATAAATTTATTACATTATGTGCGAAGTAGAGGTGCTAAGTTGATGGGAAAAAAGTACTACAGCTGTTTCCGTTAAAAACATTCCGCGTTCTTGCGCATGTGTTAGATCTGCTTTGATTTAATTAAAGGTTTGACAGGAGAGATAGAGATGAATTTATATATACTTTGTATTAGGATGGATTCAGCTATTGATTTTACTTTATTTTTATTTTATTTTTTTGAAATAAAACTTTGCTTTAATTATGAAAGAATTGCTATAACTTTTTTATTATTATTGGAGGCCGCACAAGAAACTCACGAGGGCCGCATGTGGCGTTGAGACCGCAGGTTCCCCACTTATGCTTTAGGATATTTTACTTAATGTTTATTTGTATACATATTTTTTAACATCATTATGTTCCAAAATAAAAATATCAAAATTAAATGAAAATTTTGCACTAATTGTTTTTATTGACTTACCAATTCTATCATGGGAATAATAACAAAAATAACAACAACATCAGTAACACTTTACTGGAATACTTAAGATGATTAACAATAACAGCAGTTTTAAAATTCATGTAAATGTGTTTTAAACAAGTTTTGTTTCTTTCCTTTGGGTAGTTCAAATGCAGTCATCTGCGCCTATTTCGGATTTTGTCATTCACTTAATATAGAGAATTGTTATAAGGCTGTTGAAGTATTCAAAAACTCAGCAATTCCGTTATAAAGAATTTTATAAAGCAGTATTATAATAATAATGATAATAAAAAGTTTTTGATTCTTTTAATAATTTTATTTTGTCAGAATTATTAGTTGCTGATACTTAATTAATTTTCAAGATAATTTATTTTGTCAGATGACTATATTACACAATTTTTTATACACAGGTTTAAATTTTTAACCTATTTTTTCCTAGCGTTAATCGTAAGCACGTGTAGGACCATCTAGGTTGGATCATGAATATTCCCAAATATTACATTTTATTACACTATTCATATAATAGCTTTATTGATGTATTATTTTACTGAGACAATAAAGTACTGTATTTGTACTTAAAAGATAAAGATCTCAAGTATTGTAACAAAGTAGTAGAATGCAGAAAAACATGGTAAAAAGCCACTATAATTCATAAGAACCAAAATAAATTACTAAATAACTAAATTAAAAATAACCAGTAATAACTTTAAAAAAAAAAAAAAAAAAGGAAAAATTAATCAGTAATAATTTTAATAAAGATATGAAAACAATCACAATAATCATAAGAACATAATCCCCAAAAAATCTCATAAGTAAAAAAAATAAAATGAATAATTAGGTCTATCCATAACGTTTTTTAACCCCTTGCCAGTGTCGCCCGAATTTAGTTCGGGCAGTGACCGCATCCCACGTGTATTTTTCCTTTAATATTTCAGGATACATGAGAGCATTAGCCAGTATTAAACCATTGCCTTCTAAACTAGATGCCTTCCGCGTGGCTCGGAAACTTGGCGGTTATTCAGCAGCCACCAAAATTTTTTAAAAGTGGGATTTGGTATACATAAAAGGCGAATTCGATTCATAAAAGGCGAAACGTCGATTATATATATCATATATCACTTCTTAAAATTATTGGTGACAGTTGAATAAAAAAGTCGCGGAATCTGTACCAGGTGGTACTGTCTACCGCTTGAATTGTTACCAAGTTTCCGAGCCACGCGGAAGGCATCTAGTTTAGAAGGCTATGATTAAAATATGAAGTCTTTCAATTCAAGTATTGATATCTTAATATCATTAGCGCCTTTGAATGATTAAACTATATATATATATATTTGGAAATATGTACAGAATAAATATATATACTATTCATATATTTATTTTCAATCTATTTTTTTTTTTTTTTTTTTTTAAGTAGACAAAAATGGGGATCCTATAGGCATGTCTTTGAAAAATATGCCACAGTTAAGGGTTTAAGAAGGAGGATCTTATAAAGAAATAGATAGTAAAATTACTTAAGCAAAAATGAACAATAAAACTGAAATATTTGTTTTTTTTTCTCCGAATGTAAGATGGTCAACTTATATGTGAAATTTATTTACAGGGAAATATAATAGGATATTTAACGGGGAAAAAGGTTGATAATAATTAATATGGGTAAAAAAATATCCATTTTTTTTTCTTTCCGATTCTGGATTTTTTTTTTGCTTTACACCGTATAAAGGAATGAAATTTATCATTTTCCATTTCCAATTGTTTGGAAGGAATTTCTATATTAAAATATTTCGTAGGATTTTTATGCGAAAATTTCTGGAATTACTTAAGTTAAAACACGTAAAAGTTATCGTGTTTGAGGTAGAATCAAATAGCATACTTGCCAACATCGTAATTAATATTCCGTAGTATAGTTAGTCCCGCCCTTTTTTTCACACCAGTAAATTTTTAGAGTAATATTCTTCAAATGCATTTGCGATTAAATAAGAAGAAAAATACTCTAAAAATACACTGGTGTGAAAAAGAAGGCGGGTCTAACAATACTGCGGAATATTAATTAGTATGTTGGCAAGTATGCAAATAATTAGTAAAAAGTTTACCTGAGGTTTGCTTGGAAACTTTTTTTTACTTTTTCAAGTTTCAGAAATTTCGTTATCCAGTCATCTCATCAATTAGAGCATTTCTTACGTTTATATTATCATTAATATTTTTAACTAACTATGGGACCTAATTTTATGTTATTAACCCCTTGCCAGTGTCGCCCGAATCTAGTTCGGGCAGTGACTACGCCCCACGTGTATTTTTCCTTTAATATTTTAGGGTACATGAAAGCATCAGCCAGTATTAAACTATATATAATGTATTTGGAAATATGTACAGAATAAATATATATATTATTCATATATTTATTTTCAATCTATTTTTTTTTTTTTTTTTTTTTTTTTTTTTTGTTTTTTAAACTAGATGAAATTGGGGATCCTATAGGCGTGTCTTTGAAAAATATGCCACAGTTAAGGGGTTAAAGCATAGCTACCAATATTTTAATTTATTACGGAGTAATTTTAGCCCCGCTTCTAATTCTTACCACTTATTTTTTGAAAGTAATTTTTTCTTATTTTGTCGGAGTTATATATTGAAGAAAATTTTTCTATAAATAAAGTGGTGCGAAATAAAAGTGGGGCTGAAAGTACTCTGGAATAAATTAAAATATTGGTAGCTATGGTTAAAATAGACTCCTTTTTTTTTTTTTTTTTTTTTTAAATATATATACGTATATTAAGAGGGTTGGGTGGTGGGGTATGAAAATTAAGACCGATTATTTACTTGATGGACCTAGTACTGGGTAGAATGCCTTACGTGAGAGTCTTTCTAAAAGGTCATAGACTGTATTCTTGCAAAATTCGGAGAAAGCCATGGAAATCTCCGTGTGAATAAACCAATCTAGGTTTAAACCCGCCATCTCCCGTCTACCATCTGTTTAAGAGCAGACCTCTTGGCCACTGATGGGGAAGAAAAAGGGATAGAAGAGTTGCTATTTTAACCACACATATATAAGTGTAATACATAAATGTTGATACATTACTTTAATTATGTATAATCTTTGACGTTGCGCTTGAAAAGGGTGCAAAAATCAATACAATAAGCTTTAGTAAAGATTAAATGAAAATGAGTTCTAAATGACAATGGAAAATTTGCTAGAAAAAACTATAAACATAGAAATGATTTAAAAGGAGAAAGACAGCAAAATGTTTATTGATTATATAAGTTTCTTGAGCTAATTAATGTACGTTACATTAGATAATCAAAGTAATAGAGGAATGTCTGAAAAGAATAAAGAAGTAATTAACAGAAAAATTTCAAGACTACGCTTTAGCTTTATTAATTGATTGCAATTTTTTTTTCATATTTCGAGAATTTAAAACAGTTGAGTATATTACATTCAATAAGTAATCAAATAAAAATAAATAAATGAATAAATACATAAATTAAAAAAATAAAACAGAAACGACATAAAATCTTTGATATTGCACGAGATAATAATAATAATAATAATAAAAATAAAAATAAATGGATAACGGCACCTAGCTTCTAATTCTTATTTTTATAGTTGAAATATAAATAAAGTTCTGAATTTCTTTCAAGCTTTTTGAAAACTATACACTTCTTTCTAAGAAAAAGTCACTAAAAGAGATTTACATTCTAATACGCTTCCATAAAACACAATAAGCAGAAATAACTGTTTTTTCAAAGTCATTGTTTGGCATTAATTGAAGCATAGTCCTAATAAATGTCATTCTAGCACTCTACGGTTACAATGCAAAAACGTATATGACTTCCATTTATTTCACTTCTCTCAAACTCTCATTTTTATCTGGAAAAAATTAAAAATATTCTTAAGTTAAACTTTTAGATTATAATACTTATAAAATAATCATTTGGGCTGAGATAACTTTAGATTATAATACTTATACAATAATCATTTGGGCTGAGATAACTTTAGATATTTTTTATTTTGTTATTTATAATTCTAAAGTCAAAGTAAAAAGTCATATCATTATTTTGCTTCATGTTTTTTGTATAGTATAATACTGAAAAATGTATATTTAAGATATATAACCTTTTCAAACATATCACACGAAATTATAAGAAGTAATAAATTTATAAATTGAGAATGCTTACACGAATTAACAATAAGAATATGTCTATGTGTAAAGACATGACAGGATAAGTCATAATATACCATAATTAAAATAAGATTCTAAATAATAATAAAGAATAAAAATAGAAAATCTATAATGAAGACATTTTGTATCATTTCAGCCAAGCAGACAGGAATGTCTGCAATAAATAGATATAATGTAATGTTTCGATATACGAAAAGTTTTAAACTTAATAATAACAATTTAAATAAATAAATAAATATATTTTTTAAAAAAAAGTAGATTAATTAAGGAATAGGGTCGCCCTAGAGAGAGTAATCAAAACTGACCTCATTTACAGGGAGATCCTGTTAACGGCGTAAATCAATGTATTTCGAATTGAGTGGGGGGAATTAGGAAGCGTGACATTACAAGCGACAGTGACATTACATCAGCATGACTTTATATCTTGTAATTGACTGTCAATTTAACAAACTTAGACAAATTCCATTAATGCATTGTATAAAGAATTGTATTGTAGAAGTATCGGGAATACGGATACATAAAAAATTTGAACAATTATTGATTACTTTTCGATTCAGTGCGGGTCATTCAATTTTTTCCATTCAAAATATCACCTGGTGGGCATTTTTTGAACTAATCCATTCGCCAGTTCGAGCTGCAGAATTCTGTTTATAGCGAAAATTTTAATCACCTTGTACTCATACATGTATGCCTAAATGGCGGAGCACTGTAATTCGTATGTTTATGCTTACATACATGGCAATACCATACTTATATAGACTGCTGTTTCCACCAAACATACGTACGTAAATAATATTAATATAATGCAAATGTCATACATGGTTGTATGTGCACAAACATACATACGTTCACGATTTACTCACTAATACATATGAAGGCATTTTAGCACATATGTGGGTAAGGGGTACGTATTTTTATGCAATAATTTTTTTTTTTTTTTTTTTTTTTTTTTTTTTTTAGTTTAGCCACGTTTCTGGTAGAATTAAAAAAAAATGTGAATTGTGACTTTTTATGTAAAAAACCCTAATTGCTTTTTTCGAGAAATAATAAGCAAATACTAATTTTTATTTCATGTTTCGAGCATTATAAGAAAGACAAAGAAAATGATAGATTGCAGATATTATTTTCGAAATGTAATGTAATAATAACAATATTTTATTATTATAATGTTTAAAAACCAATAAATAAAACCGTGATAATAAATATTAAGAATTAAAAAAAAAATAATAACCAACTAAAAATAACGTATTAAAATATTACATATAAAAAAAAATTACATATTAAAATTAATTACATATTAACTAAGAAATGGTGAAAATATAAGAAATAATGAAAGGATAACGCTGAAAAATCCTCCTAAACAGCGTGTTCAGGGGAAATTATAGGAAAACTGTAGAGAAAATTATGAAGTTGTTTCTGTAATGGCCATATATATTTTTTATTTTACTAAATTTCAATTTTTTAAAATGTATACACAGGGTGTTCCAAGCAGATTGGAGTGCGGTTTATTTTTTTACTTATTAGAGATACACAGACAATATCTTTTTTACACAAAGATGCTAAATTCAAAATACGAGAGAAAGTCAAAACGTAAGTTATACTTGAGTGAAAAAAAAAAAAAAAAAAACATGGAGATAATGATTTTTTATTGAAAAATATGAGCAGAAGTCTTTCTTCAATGCATTTTTTATATGAATTGAAACATTTATCACATTGCACTATAAGGTTTCATCGCAATAAAATATAAATCTTCTCAAGACTTTTCCAACCCATTCAATACAACCAGATTTATTTTTTCATCGGTTCGAAAATGTCGAGTTGATTCTTCATTTGTTGAAACAAATGAAAATCGCACAGCGCTAAGGTGGATGGTGTCAAACTTGCCTTCCCATTTCTTGTACATTTTCGACCAGACTACATCGCTTCGAAATAGTAGACCGCGATGTTGCACGCGTGCCATATACAAGGACAGTCTCATGAGGAATATGAATATAATTTAAGCGTTTACCTCATAAAAATACTTACAGCTCTTCTTACTTCTGATTTGGAATACGGATAATGACGCGCCTTTACGAACAATTCTCCAAAACAGGTTCACTGACTATATACGAATAATTACCTTTCCTTCTGAATATCTTATATCTATTCTTCGACCTCACGAACTATTTACAATACGTCACCAACTGATGTCAAGTGTAAATTTCTTTTTGATTTGCCCATGTATATTCTAAGTTCTAAATGTATGTTTTGCATAATTATTAAACTTTAATTGTACTAAATTTTCAAAGCAATTGTCAGTTTTTTTTTTTTTTTTTTTTTTTTTAAATTATAAAGTACATTTTATAAAACATCTGTCTGTCTGTATGAATAATATTTTATTTATGTGTTCCAACTGCGAAACCGCATAAAATATAATCATGCATCCCGAGGCTTACTTAGGGGATGCATGTTTTATCCCCGTCTTCACTGTTCATCACTGGTTGCGGTTGTGGTTCCAGGATTTAGGCCTAGATGGATTGTACTTCATGGGGAGTCTTTCTAGATTATCACTGATTATCTGTGACTATATTTAAGTACATTTGGGATTTCTTTGAGACATGTTATCGTATTTTTGTTCGAAAAATTTTCCATATCAATTTATACATGATCCCTGTTTTCACCATAAAAAAGCCTTTTAAGTGATACGGAAAAGTGGCATAAGTTTTTTTTTTTTTTCCCTTGGTCTTTATCACGATTAAGTTGTATTTAAAGATAAAATAATGAGATTTTTTTTCTAATGGTCTTTTTTGATGGAAAATAAAACATTTCTAAAAGACCAAATTTACATATGGGATCGTATAAAAATTTAAAAAGTTTAACTTTTTAAAAAATAACTAGCGAATTTTTTTCTTGACATAATCATCTTTTCCTACCTTATTTTGCACATTTTATCAAATTAAATTGCCCGTTTATCTCAATCAGGTAAAGAATTAAACTGCATTTTAATCTTTTTTGTGACACCCTGTATATCTTTAATAATAAAAAAATATATGTATTACGGCCCTTAATTTTAAATGTGTTGTATGAGAAAAATCCCTGACGTATATATTTGTGTATGTGTGGTCATGTGTAATATAAATTATATTGTAATTTCTGGGAAAAATGTCTGTCTGTATTGAAGTTATGAAGCTGTAACTGCTTTTACTTTAGCTCTTAACGACCCTCTTCACTTACCGTCGCCGGAAGCCCGAGCCAATGTTACTCTATGGGAAATTTTCTTTACTTATAACTAATTAACTAATACATATTTTTAAATTCTGTTTTCACATTCAGAAAATTCCCAATTGTTAAAGTGACGCACCTTTTTTAAAAACGTATTTTTTTAATTTTTACTATTTTTTTTTGAAATATCAAAATGGAGAATTTCACATACTGAAAATTCGTATTTTACAGCTTCAAAATAAAATATTAAAAATTTAAAAAATACATTTTTAAAAAAGGTGCGTCACTTTAACAGTTGAGAATTTTCTGAATGTGAAAATAGAACTAAAAAATATTTATTACTTAATGAGTTATAAGTAAAGAAAATTTCTCATAGAATAACATTAGCTTCAGTTTATGGCAACGGTGAGTGAAGCTGGCCCTTAAGGGCAGTAGATTGACAGTAGATGAATTTATTGATTAAAAAAAAAAACAAAAAAAAAACAAAACATAGGCAGTACTTCCAATATTTATTAGGTTCTGGGGACACAGCGAAAACTTTTACTTTTGTTAAACCACAAGGTCCGTTATTTAGTCCGTTGTTAAGATCAATTTACTATACAGTATAACAGTTGCGAAATATTTTACTTTTTAATTTGTTGTGCCTTTTTAATCAGTTTTATAACCTGTAAGTTAATTCTTGATTTGGTGATTAGGAGGAGGTTTATTCCGAGCGCAAATTTGGTTTTTCTAGATGAAGGCATTTTGTACGTGTTATTTTTTTGTTCCAGTATTGTTTTTATTTTTTCTTTCTTTCGTTTTTTTTTTTTTTTTTCCCCTTAAAAAAAAAAAAAAAAGTTGTCATTTTTCGAGAAGTTATCGTATTATTTATTTACTATAATTTGTTTACACACAAATAATTTTTAAACATACCGATATACCATACACTTTTCTTCCCTTGGAGAGATTTTATAAACACCAATGAAAGATAAATAAATAAAATGTTCTTCAACCTAGCAGATTCAAATGTTTCGATTACTTAAAAACTATTAATCGGAGTTGTTAAATGGTTTAATTTCATCCTATTGTTTAATTTCCGAAGTTTTAATTAAAACGGAAAGCATACAAATCAAAATTATTTTTAATCACTATTTAGGGAAGCATGCAAACTTTAAATCAATTACATTCCTTTCCTTTCCTCTGTTTGTTCAAAGATCAAGAATTCCAAATAAGTAGAGAATGCGCATACATTAACTTAAACAAGATCTCATTAAAATCCAAATTATTGGTAGTCGCTACTTGGGGGCCTAGTCTCTCTCTACGCAAACATATCCTGAATCAAATCCAACATATTATCGATCGACTGAGAACATTTTTCACTTCTAGACTACAGAGTTGTTTAGTTCTATCCCCCCCTCCTGAATTAAAGTGTGCTCTTCCGTTTCCATGGTGATATCGAGCGATTCTTCACCTGAAGGTCTGTTATTTTCGCACTGAGTGCATGCTTTAGTTGTGTTCAAATTTTGGCATATTCCAAAGCCAATTCACATAGCTCCAGAAATTCAAAAACTCGTATACCAATTAAAACCCCAACCCTGCCTAATACTTTTTCGCCCAGTGCGGCAAGGTACGTTCAGAGCACTGCCACTACTCTCCGATGCCATTCACGTAAAATTTATTCAAATAAACATTTAAAAATCAACTAATGATAACTTTTAATTACGAGTAGAATATTGTAAAGCGATTAAAACTTTAAAACATAAAACAAAAACTCTTTCACCGGAAAGTTGCGTGAAGTAAAAAAAGGAAAAAACAAATAATTTACCCAAACACTTTTTTCACCAAACTCTTAAAAGATCTTTCTTACCACGTGTCACTTTTTGCCCAAGGAGGAGTAATTATCCTTAATTAACACATTAGTCGTGTTAATAGGGTAATTAAAAACAACAGTTACTTTGACTGTGCTGCCATCTACCGAATCAAGAATCAACTACACAAAGCTGGATGTTTCTTTAATAGTTTCAGAGTATAGTTTTGATATATTGTTTACGGAGGAATCTACGAATTAGGCATCTGAAAATCCGTTTTTCGTTTTTCAAAAAAGATAAGATTTTTATTGACAGATTCAAAATATGAATTTAAAACTGATAAATCATTTTTATTCCAATTTTTTTTTTTTTTGTTTTATAAATAGTTTGCGGAGCAATGGAAAATTTTGGTAATTAATAAATTTATGATTTACTGGCAAATTCCATACATAATAATAATAATAATTATTTTTTTTATGAAACATGAATAAAAACACAGAAAAAATATATGTATCGAAGAAGTTGTATTATTTTGTGTAGCTTAGAAAGAAAATAGTGAAATTTTAATTTTTCTCTTATATGTGTTTTATTGATTTTCAGGAATCGCGGAAGAATGTGGTTTTACACGGGGCAATTTTTCGCTACCACGTTTCTGATTATACATTCATGAAGTATAAATTATTTATTCTTTTTTTTTTTTTTTTTTTTTTTTTTTCTTCTAAGTTTTTGATTTCTTTCTCTTTTTTTCTTTCTCTTAAAACATTTTTTTTTTTTTTTTTTTTTTTTTTTTTTAAAGAAAATGTAATGGAATAATGAAAAATGAACAGAATTCGAAAGATTTCTTTCGAACCAAAGTGTGCTATTTAACTATCTTATAATAAACGGAAATGTATATAGCAGAAGTAGATATAAAATAGTTTTTTAATATTAGAGAGAACAAACAAACAAAAACTACTTTATTTATTAAATTTATTATAACCTAAATTTTAGAAATATTTTGGACAGGGAATATATATATATATATATATATGTGTGTGTGTGTGTGTGTGTGTGTGTGTGCGAGGAAGAATAATATAAATTTGATTAAAAAAAAAAAAAACGTATATATATATCTCAGTTTTTATAAAAAATTTATTTATCATACATAGCTGCCAAAATTTCTAACTTTTAAATCAGATTTATCACTAGGATTTTTAAAAAGGAATCAGTCACATATATTTTCAGTGAATAAATGAAATTAAATAAACGGAAATCATTTATAAAAACTTTCCGGTGTGAAGACCTCATTGAAAATAACGGAAACTTGGCACCTATGATTTTACAATTAAATAATAATAACAATCGATTTGATTATTATTATTATTATTATTTTAATTTAAGATTCCGATTTTTTTAAGTAAAGATTATTCAGAAAATAACGGAAACAGTAAAATAATACAATAATAGAATTTTGAAAAAGATTGTTTGAGACTCAAAATTATTTTTAATTCAAACTTTTTAAGAATATTAATTCATATCGCAATAAATTTAAACGATATAATAAAAATTAAAATTAAGTATTTGATTATGCAAAAGTAATTAATATAATCTATAAAGGTTTGCATAGTAATATTACTATTAATAAAACCTCAGCTGCAAATTAAAATAATAATAATAATGCGGTTTTAATAGTTATTGGAAAGTTCTATCTTGGCCAATTTTTTTTTATTGAAAAATATATGTGGATTCATGGCAACATTCAGGTTAATTTTAAAATGTCATTATTATCACACAAGTAACAAGTTTCTAATGTGTTAACGATAATTTAAACGCTGTCACATATCTTGATGTTTTAGAGTGTGTCAGAGGTGGACAATTTATTAGGTATTTGTAAATAATATTATTTATTCAATGTATAAAGTACGTTTTACAACATTTAAATAGTATTTTTTTATTGAACCTAACATTTTCCCGTTGTACACCGTATACAGATTTATGGTTCATCACCTCGATTTAAAGAGATTGACAAGTTCTGTTGAAAAATACTCATATTAAAATTTTACACTCCAGGGGAAGGGAGGTAGGTAAAAATAGTTCTAAGTACAGTTTTTTTTTTTTTTTTAAATTCGTATTAGCTATTACTATTAAAAAATAAATAAGTAAATAAAAAAAAAATAATAAATTTCAGAATGATGGGTAAAGGTAATCACTGTTGTGTGTATTTGTGCGAAATTTTATCCTGTGGTGCCATATAAAAAAATAATTGAAAGACCAGACTACAGCGCCAATTGTTGTGAGATATGCACAAGTTGATGGACATCAATTTGTATCAAGGTACAATTAAATATAAATTTTCATGAAATTCTTTGCATTAAACATTTATCTAATGCTGCCACAAAATTGTTTCTCACAGATATCATTCCGAAAATGTTAAGACATGTTCAGGAAACCTTAAAACGTTTAAAACCGTTAAAATCCAGAAATTGAAAAATTTTACCAATCTGATATTTTCTTTTTATGAAGGAAGGCAAAAGTAATAAATAAATAATAATAATAAATTGTATTTTACTTTATATTAAAATATGAAAAATGAAATTTAATGTTTTTTTCTAACACATTGCGCAACATTGCCGTACTAACATTTTTTCAAAATAATTGTGAATGTAATCATACTTGCTTTTTTTTTTTTTTTTTTAAATGAAATAATGACGATTTCTGAAAGGAATTCCGACCTTTCAAACTCTCGAAGCTGGTAGATAGAAGGTGTTGGATTCGAACCCAGGTCACGCTCGCTGGCTTAGTCGTTAGCAGTTAATCTTGGTTTTATATATTCATTAATTAGCGCATTTATTCTTTAAAATAAGGTATGAATGCATTTGTTGTGTGAAATTAGAAATTTAAAAATATCTACATTTGCTAGTTTTGTTCGTTACGGAATAAGCACACTTAAACTACATTTATATTTTTATTAAGGAAAAAGGTAAGAAGAAAAAAAAAAAAAAAAAAAAAAAAAAAAAACATGAATCAACAGAATTTTTACTTAACGTTTTAAAACGAATTCTTTCAGAATGGGAAACAATTAATTCATATTTTATATTAAGTAGTAATATATATATATAAAAAAAAAACTATTATTAAAAACAAACTAATTTATTTTTGAAAAATATGTTTAAAAATAGGTCAGGGAAAAAAAATTAACGTGTGTAATTAAGTACAGCACACACACACACAAAAGTGAACAAGGTTTTTTATTGATAAAACTTCAACAAAAATTTTGTTACCAGAACCCGAATTTGTTGTTTTAACCAGCCGATTTTGGTGATCCAATCAATATTTGTTTAAATCAACAAAATTATTTCATTGATTTAAAAAACAGTTATGTTGAATCAGTACATCGTTCGCTCATAGGCTGTTTACCGAGAAATTTATGCCGTAGCGTATGGAACTATCCGGTGACAATTCTTCTTCTTTCAATCATATTCATTTGGTTAATCGAAGCAAGCTGATTTGGTTAACTGAACAAAATTATTGTTAAAAATAGCAAAATAAATCTAAAAATCCGTCAACAGAATAAATTTGTTTTTTCAGCATAACATTTTTTTTCAGTGAAATGAACGCATGGTTAAGTTATTTTATTAATTCTTCTTAATTATATATAACCCACCACTGACTAAAAGGTTTTACTTTCAAAGCTGGTGGATGGGAAGTTATGGTTCGAACCCAGGTCGTGCTTATTGGCTTAGTTTTTCGTGATTTTCTCTAAACACACGTTAATACGTTTTCGGAAGGGTCCCTGCGGAAGGCATTTCACTCGGGGGTAGAAACTTAACAGGTCTTAATTCTAAAACTGTACAACACCACGCCTAATCATTTATAAAATGTTATTGTTTAGATCTTAACTCTCCATTTCACGTGATTGTTTCATTCATTTGTAGGAATCAGTTTCCAATGGATACACTCAGTTTACATTAATTAATGGTTTTTCGGAGTTTAAACATATCAGAAAACGTATCAAATGATTAAAACCAAACTAAATAAAGATGCTGTTTATTTAACATGCTTTAAAAAGCGTCACTGGATGAAGAATAAACATATACCTTGCACGCACGAAGAGTATAAAGTTATACATTATCGATTTGTAAATTCGAATAACATTTGACTTTTAAGGTTTGTCGTCATCTTTCTTCCAATTTATTGAACGAATTAACATGAATGAAAATGTGACAAATAATTCATAATTCATATTTATTATTATTCTCTGTCTCTCACACACACATACACACAAAAGAACAGGAACGGCAACAACAATAAGGAAAAAAAAGTCAGGTAAACATCTAATTTAATTCTTGATTACAAATAACAATCGTAAAAATGGGTTATAACAATGGGCTTCAGACACGTATTTGTAGAGTATCACTATTTCCAAACACTAATCATTTTTAAATATTTCATAAAGATGAATAAGGGAAATATTCTACTTAGAAAATAGTACCATTGAAACACTAGGAGTCCGTGCACTTTAGTTATCGTAGTAATTGTTCGATCGAAATAATTTATAGAATATTCATGTAGATATTTCAATCATTTAATAATAAAAAGAATATTCTCTCCCCCCCCCCCCATTTAATAACAAGAAATGACGAAGCAAAATCAATATCTAAACAAAAGCTTTAGATATTAATTTTTTTTTATATTTTTTCAACTAGTACCTAGTTTTTTATTAACGACAAATTTTAATTTTTAATAATTGTCATGCACTTTTACATTATTTTGATAGTTAAATTTTCTTTTAATGATCTATATTAAAATAAAATTTTTCATCTATTAGAATTGGATTTTGTCCATTTGAAACCTTTGAATACACGATTTTTAAGCAAACTACACTTTACGACAAAATCTTTATTGTGCTTTCCCAAGTAACTGGATATTTGCCTAATAGTATACTATTTGAAATGAAAAATGGTATTTTATTGAGTGAAGTAGTCTGGTGTAGCAATTAAGGACAATTGACTGCATGAGGGTCCTAGACCTGGATGGAATGTTCTTCATGAGTGTTTATAAGTAGTACTAGACAGTACTCGTATTTACGCGAGTTTCGAAGAAAACCATGGAAAACGTCGAACAGCTAGGACGATGAGAACGAATTGGGTTTGGCTCCGGCACTTCCCTCGTCTATCAGCTTCGAGAGCAGAACCTCTCAGCCACTGGTGGGCCATTGCTATTTGGAAATGGAACATTTTGGAATTTAAATGACAGATGTAAAAACTGTCACTAAATTTAAAAATATTAGTTGCAAAAATTTAGAAAATGGAGATTTTAAGAAATTTAGAATATCAATGCTGTAGAAAATTATATATAATTAAAAAGATTTTTAATTTATTACAGTAGGAAAAATTGGTGAAAGATTTACAGCAGTAACGAAAATTTGTGTTGAAAGATTTAATAATTGTTCTTTAAGAAGGAAAGAGAAAACACTCTACTATTACAAGAACTGCTGTAAGTAAAAAAAAAAAAAAAAAAAAAAGGTTATTTTTAAGGAATTTTGTTAGTATGTAGTACTAAGCACGTGCTTTAAGTCTGAAGAAAAGTTTAATCATTTAAATGTTAAGTTAGTATATTTAGTAGTACATTTTACATTGAATTTATAAGAATTTTTAACCGACTTCAAAAAAAGAAGGAAGGTTCTCAATTCAAACCGTATGTTTTTTTTATGTTTGTTAGCTCATAACTTCTGAACGGATGCTTCGATTTTGATACTTTTTGTTTTGTTGAAAAGGTCTTGGTCTGCAATAGGTCCCATTGTAATATCTTTACGATCTAAAGAAAATACAGGGTGCCCAAAAAAATCAGTCCCAACTCTTTTAACTGCTAAACGGCTGCAGCCAAAACGATAAAAATGGTATGTAAGTATAGTAAAGTGGCCCTGCAGTACAAGGTTAAACCGCTTGCTGCGCCACCTGGTGGAAAATAGTGGAGTTAGTGTTCCTATCTCGAAAACGGTTCTAGAGAAAAAAAGTTAATTAGAAAGTTGAAGATTATCATCGATTTAGTACAAAAAGATAGTTTAGACATTCATGCTAGCATTTCTATCTCGGAAACGGTTCAAGACATGGAAAAAAAGTGAATTATACGCGATTCAACAACCTAAAGCGCCACCTGGTGGAAAAGAGTGGAGTTAGCGATCCTATCTCGGAAACGTTTCAAGACCGGGGAAAAAAGTGAATTATAAAATTGCAGAGCATCATCGATGTAGTACGCAAAGGTAGTTTAGACATTAATGCTAAAAACAGAATGCTTAAAACGTGCATTTGGTTGTTCACAATTTTCTATTTTGTGCACACTTGAAAAACATTGCATATGTTGTAGCGTAGCGGGTGATATTTATGCTATGTAAAATTCAAAGTATGGTTATTGTAAGCGGTCACATCGATTAACGCATAGGCGTTTTAAGCCGACTTCATAAAGGAAGAGGTTCTCAATACAAACCATGTTTCTCGTTGTTGTTGTTGAAATTTGTTAGCTTATAACTTCGTAAGAGATGATTTAATTTTAATACTTTTTTTGTTGTCGTAATGATCTTGGCCTGACATAAGTTTCATTAGGATTTCATTAAGATATAAACAAATTACAGGATACTCACAAAAGTCTGTTCTCACTCTAACTGCTGAACGCAAGCAGCTACACTGGTAAAAGCAGTGTGTAAGTATCGATGTTGAAACTTCTGTTCGTCAGCTGCAATGCATAATTTGCTCTTTGTTTGAACTTTACGCTGCGCAATTTCCAGCGCAGCGGGTGACAGGTATTTACTATAAAGTTCAATATATATGCCTAACAGAATTTTCGGTTACGAATACAGCGTATCCTTTCTTTACATTTCTAAAGACTTTTTAATTTAACGTATGTTCGTTCAATAGATAGTTTTTTGGTCATATCCGATAAACGCAAGAAATATGACACAATTTAAAAATGCAGCATTTGAGAAAAATCAACTTAAAAATAACTTCACTAGAATAAAACTGGCACAACTGTTTCTCGAGTGGATAACTTTCTAGATGGAGATGTAACTTTTTTGTTCACATTGGGTGCATTTAACGTATTTTTCAGTGACATAAACCATTTTTTGAGTAATGTCACTTTTCTTAGAAGTTGTGATTTGTGAAACTTCCATCGAACGTCTTCTGATGCTCTGCTATATAAATAAGTTTTCACTGAAAAGAGAAAAATAAAATCTTTTTGTAAAAAAATAGAACCGACTCCAAAAAGGAACTACTATTCAAACAACTAAAAATGAAAGAAAATTGGCAGAAAATGGAACTGTAGATTGCGCCTAAAAGTATAAAATAATTTCCTTCGCCAAACAACCTATAACACTACAATTAATCATAACTTTTGAAGTCGGCGCAAAATTAAATAAAAATTGATACCTGTATTCAATACAAAAATCAAATCCTATTCAAAATACACGTCTCACATTGTTACCTGCAAAACGCAGCCGAAAACTACTTTTATTCAAGAAAACAAATAAGATTTCGTAAGCAGCAAAAGTTGGCGAAGACGCTGGTATCTGACGTCCTTGGTGAACGAAAAATCGCAAAATTATCTGGCAAACATATTTAATTTTTGGGATATCATGATTATTTTAATAAGGTATATCAAGAGAGTAATCAAGAATATGAAACAACACATCGTACAATATATATTATGAAAATATACATCTTGCGTGTATATTTTTGCCTTACGTTTTATCGCCAAATTCAAAAGCCATCAAGAATGATCTAACTTCGTAGAAGCATAAATACCGCATTGTGAAGAATGTTCACTGTTCTAGGTAGATGCTACTAATGGACCAATTGTATACAGTGATAAAATAATAAAGGAAACATGAAAATGGATCATTCAAGACAACAGCATTTGTTGCTACCGATCTAAAGACAAACCTTTAAAAACTAATTAATTTTTTTAATTTTGCGCCGACTTCAAAAGTTATGATTAATTGTAGTGTTATAGGTTGTTTGGCGAAGGAAATTATTTTATACTTTTAGGCGCAATCTACAGTTCCATTTTCTGCCAATTTTCTTTCATTTTTAGTTGTTTGAATAGTAGTTCCTTTTTGGAGTCGGTTCTATTTTTTTACAAAAAGATTTTATGTTAGTATGTAGTATTAATCACGTGCTTTCTGTCTGAAAAAGAATGATTTAATCATTTGAAATACGTTGTACTTTTTATTGTTGAAGTGGTATATTTAGTAGTAAATTATACATTGTATTTAAAATAATTTTATTAGTATGTAGAACTAAGTACATACTTTATGTCTGAAGAAGAACGATTTAAACACTTAAACACGTTGAACTTTTATAGTTAAAGTAGTATATATTGTAGTAAATTCTATAGTGTATTTAAGAAGTTACATGGTACAATTTTTTTGAGAGAGTAAGTTTGTTTTATAGTGGGTACAAATACATTACCAATACTATCATATCAATGTTTTCTAACATTTATAAAATTATGTAAAACAATCACTGAAATCGTTAGAGAGAGAATTCTCTAATATTTACAATTCATACGTATCCAAAAATAAACATTATATTATTTAACTAAAATGAACGAATGGTATTTAAATATTGTTTTTAAAAAAATACAATAAATCCTATAGATTTAAAAGCAAATTTTATTACATAAAAAAAAAAAAAAAAAAAAAAAAAAAAAAACAGTTAACATCATCATTTATAATATATAGTATTTTTAATATCCATAAATCCTATTTCTAAGAGACATTACCAAAAATAAAAAGATTTCATGGGTTTTATTTAATTTTATTTTTCTTTACTTTTTTTCAAAATTCAAATTGCTTTCAACAAAATATAATTGTGCAAAAGAAAAAAAAATCGCTTCAAAATACCACAATTTCCTTTTTAAAGTCACTAATATATTAAGCTTCATACATGCAGACATCTTGAAAGCTATTGAGATTCAACTATGTCTCAAACTATAAGAGAAAATCGAAATTCGGGAAGAAATTATATAGATTTTAGAATATTTATCTCTAAAAAGAAAATTTAGATGTATCCTAATGATACGAAAACTGAAATTAGTAATGGTGTTCCATACGCTAGAAGTTCATTTAATTAAACAAAGTTTGAGAAAGAGGAAAAAAAAAATTCATGATAATGAGAAAAGCGTAAGGATGCCTTAAAATCTTTCTAATGAGAAAGGAAATTAGAATGAGCTAAAATAATTAGAGCCAAAAGAAAATGAAATTAAATGTATTCTTTTTTTATTATTTTAATGAACATACCTTTTTGTTCTTTTTCAGAAGTTTCGGAGATTTTATTTTTAATGGGAAGATCTTTAGATTAGCTTTATTTTTTGTGCGTCTTATAGGCTGCACAAATGGGAACTCTTTTCTTATGTATTGAATTGCAGTATTTAGTTACTGTCCAAGTTTTATTAAAGCAATTAGAGAAATACCTATTATGTATATTGATCAACGCTGAAATGATCTTAGATATTTATATATTCAGAGAAGTATACATGGAAATAGCGACTTAGAAGTGCATATAAAAAGATTCTATCAGGCTTTTTTCTTTCCTTTTTTAAATTTTACAAAACTATTCGCCGAAAACTTTTCATATTAGCTTAAGATGAACTTAGAAAGAGCCTTTTTTTAATCTAGTGTTGTTGTTTTTTTTATATCAAGGAATAGTATTTTGTCGTTATTTAATTTTAATAGATAATTGGAGTTGAGTTTTGAAGTACGATAGATATAAAACTTTTAATAGCTGATAGTTAAAATTTTGTTTTATAATAACTAAGAATTTTATATAAACATGCTATACATATTTATAGTAACTTGTACTATGTACTATAAAATTTGCATTATTATACTATAAACCATTTATTGAATAATACATTGAAAAGATATTTAATAAGTTTATTACGTGTTTACATAATGAGTTGAAATGATAGTGTGATATTTAATACGACTTTAATGTTGATATACGTTAATGCATAAATTCGTAAATTTGCATTTAAAAATTTTATATACAGACAAGTGTTATTCTTTTGAGAAAAATTAATTAATTTAAATGTTAGAAACGTTATGAAATAAGAAAGCGGGAGTACTTTAGACTCGAAATCAGAGATGCGTTTTTAACTTCTAAATTACGAGCGCTTATGTAAAATCAAACAATTTAGAAGTAGACCGCCTTTACTCAATTTCTAATTATCATTCGGAAATTATATTATGATATTAATTCATAGATTAACTTTTTTTTTTCCCCCAGACACAATACATTTTGGTAAACAAAGATTAAAATCCACTAATCTGAATAGCACTAAGTGCGTTAAAGTGCACTAAGAAATCAATTAGAAAGGAAAAAATCCGGAATCTATTAAATTGAATTAGTAGGGTGCAAAGTAAAATTTAAATTTTACGTTTATTGAACTGCAAAATTTAAAATAATCAGACATATTGCTGGCGATTTGCTCAACGGAATCCATTTACAAGGGTTCTGACGGTAAAGGAATTCACTAATCAGTCTAAAAGATTAAATATATATATATATATATATATATGTGTGTGTGTGTGTATAAAAAGGTATAAAATATTCACATAAGAACAGGAATCTAACTCTTTAAACTATAACAACACTTAACGAGACTAAGGAAAAAAAAAAAAAAAGCAGATTTTTTTTGATAGTAAGTTATGATTTATAAATTTAACTTGATTTTGGGTCTTATTAAAAAAGATTAGGTTTCTCGCGCTCTCTTCTAATTGTATATTATATAATAGCTACTATTGTAAATAGATTAATCTGCCCGCTCAAAAACATTCTTATTCATAATATAAAACCAAGAAACAAATGTACTTTTATATAGTTATGTGGCCCGTGATAGAATTTAAAAATCAACTTTCTCATGCAATGAATGTGCTTTTTGTGCATTATATATATATATATATATATATATATATATAATGAAACCAAATTTACGACCAAACAAGTGGAAACCTTGCTCCCAACCTTTAGCCGTAAATTATACACTAAGCCGTAGTTTTTTATACTTTATTTGCAGTATATTTATATATTTAATATTTTATTTGCTATATATTTTACGGTGAACCGTAGATTATACGACAAAACGATTGTATTCTGATTTACGGTCATTCACCGTCACAATTAACGGCGAATAAACTGTAACCTTCACCGTTATTTTTTACAGAGTGGAATGCATAAAATTTACATAGAATCAAAGTGAGGTGTTTCCGAAATGAATGTCAAACCGTTTAATTTCTATTACCATGAAAATAATAACAATAAAAATAAAGATTTTTTAAATTAAATAAATTTTTACCGCGTGCACAAATATTATTTATTTATATTAGTATATGCGTTTCTCCGGCAAAAACTCTCTTTTACCAGCTTAAAGATTATGGTGAAGTTAGAATGAAGGCTGTTTCAAATGAAAGTCATGTTTATATATATTTTCAGTAAAATTAGTCACGTTATTTTATTCAAAGAAAAGAATATTTTAATAGAGATTATATAATATTTATTTGCGTTTTAATTTTATGCCATTACTATTATTTATTATCAAAATATTTTTACTACTATTTGATTACTAATGTTTAGAAGTTTGAATACTCATCTAATTTATTGATAAAAATAATTTGCCTTTTTCTGAAAAAAGTTTACTTCTACGCACAGTGGATCCCATTTTCGCCAGTTTCTACACCACAGTTTACAAACAATAAATTTTTCCTTTATTTAACTGCAGAAAAATATTATAAAAGGTCATTATAAAAATAGGAGTGCGATAGCTGCACTAGAGTTTGACTTTTGTACATATAAACCAATCCAAAACTCACCCTCTCATATGAATTATTTGCTTCAAAATTAAAATATGTAAAATTTTATTTATGTTCGAATGAAAACTTACTCCTGATTGTAATACGGATATTGTTTATTTGATAACAGAAAAGTCTTAAATAAAGTTGTCTCTTGGAAGCGCTAACTTACAGCCAAATTTATTCGAATGAAATGTATGCATAAGTTTCGCAAATGTTGAGAAATGATAAGATAAAAAACTAAATATGAATACATTATTTAGTAAATAGAAAATGCAGAGAAAATCTCGCAGCTTTCTATCTGCAAATTTACACCGCAGCATGTAGAGACACTTTGACTTTAGAATATTTCCTTCAGATGATTTAATTAACATGCAAGACCTACATTAGTATGCATAACAGATGAGGGAATAAGACTTTTAACCTCATGGTAATAAAAGATCATTCAAGTAATTAGTGAATTTTTACTACTTAAATGCTTTCAAATGAAGCACAGCAAAAGGTTTTCAAATTTTAGTAAGGATATGTTAATTCAAATTAAATAATTACTCGTTTTAGAATTAAATACTTTTTAAAGAAGAGTTTTTAGAAAGTACTGAATTCAAATAATGCGATATTTTAATGAAAAAATTAATAAGATATTATGCTAAACAGACATTATTTTTTATTTTTATTAGAATAAGGCATATATACTTACAAATAAAAAAGATTTAATGATATATTAATTATTGCTTTTTTTTTTGAGTTAATAGTACAGGAAAGATATGTAAATTTTAATTCATTAGCAATAAATATTAAATAATTGAATAGACAATAAACGATTATTCATTTCATCCACATTAATATTATCAGATGTTTAATAGTATGTTTTTTTGCATTTAAAGACAACTTTAGAGCTAATTATTTATTGAAAAATATTTTTTCACCCGAAAAAGGTTTTTTTTTTTTTAATACACAAAACTGAATTTTATGCACTGGTGTGCGTACAAAATTATAGCCACAGCCTGTTTTCTCGTTTTCCTGTTTTGTTCATAATTTTTAAACAAATAAATATATGAACAAGAAATTTTGGTGTCATGTTCATTATCAAATCATTAATTCGATTTAATGTAACGTTAATAAAAATAATCATTTTTAAACTGATATATTACTTCAGTTTTTCTCAAAAGTAAGCTTTGGAAAAAATGAAAAATTTAAACTATTTTAGAAAAGAAAACTAAATGTAAACTATCCATTACAGATAGGTAAAAATACAAAGACCGCCAAATGTTAATGTTAACCCTATTTTATACCTCTGTATTAACTTTTTTTTTCTTTCATAATGGACATTATGTATATATGTATAATTATTAATTTGTAAACTATGAACATTGTAAGAATAATAAAGATAGAATTAAATAATGTTATAACATTATTTAATGCCATATTATTATTTAATGCAAGACTTATACAGCCGATATTGGCGGGCTAGGGAGTTGATGCAGTTGACATCCAGCGACTAATTTTCTTGTTTGTTTATGTTTCCACAGTTTTGATGTATATTTTATTTTATGTTTATGTACAAACTCATGCATCTGTGATGCATGGGAGCCTATGATGTAAAATCAAGTGCTTTTGCAATAATAATAATAATAATAATAATAAAATGTTATAACGAACAGATTCTCAGGATTTCACGTTCGTAGGTATATTTTTAAAAACAAGTTATTCACATACTGTAAAAAGAAGAAAAAAGAAAGAGAAGAAAGGTGAATTCACGAAGAAAAATCCAATTTTAATTTAATATATGGAAGCATGTGTAACTTTGCCTATCTTTGATGCGTCCTTAACACAATTTCTTTTTTAATTTTCTTTTCTAAAACTGTTTATTTTTTTTTCCTTTTATCCAAAGTTCTACTTTTGAAAAAAATTGAATCAATATCAGTTTAAAAATTATTACTTTTGTTAAAGCTATATAAAATTCAATTAATGATTTTATAACAAATATAACTTCCAAATTTTATGTGCATATTTTTATTTGTTTAAAAATTATGCGCAAAAGAAAACGAGTAAACATATTGCTGTTTTAATTTTGTTCGCTTGTTTAGTTATACTTCGATTTATAGAAAGAGGGGCCATATATAATAATAATTAATTTTTTTTTTAATGCAAATTTATTATTATATGACTTTGAAAGTTTGCATTCAAAAATTTTCTTCTTCGTGTATCTTAAGGATGTCTTCTTTATTTCTATCAAAAATATTTTTATTTATCATTATTATACAGTGTTCGTACACACACGAGTTTTTTTAAAAGACTCTTTTATGAGTATTTTCTAAGAATATATATATTTTGTTTAATAAAGTCCTATTTATACCAAAGACTACTATACAAAATCAGTATACTATACAAAATACTATACAAATGCAGAGAAAATCAAGCAAAGTATGAACTCTGTTATATTTTAAAATTTACTACTACTAACAGTAATATCCTTGCAAAGAAAAAAAGCCGTTTTTTAACATAGATATATCATTTGAAAAAAAAAATTGAATCTGGGAAAAAAAATTGAAAATATATTAGACAAAATTTTGGCACTTAAAATTATTAAACGTAAAAAGTATCGCATAATTCCTTTTTTTCCCCATGTTATGTATAATATTAATTTCCTTATAACACTATATAATTATAAAAAAAATTAAAAAAAATTAAATAAAAAAAGTTAAAATGAATTTAATTACGATTCAATTAATTAAAAAACACATGTAACATTTGCTATCTAATTGTTCATTTAGGTTGACTAAGAAACACATAATTATCCATACAAATTTTTAAGAACGCGCTTAAATATATGCCTGAGTGACTATAACACAAATAATTTAAGTTCATGAAAACTCTGAAAAGGAAAATAACGTCAATTCAAATGCCGAAAATATATCATAATCATCTAAATATAGGTAATTTATAAATGGAAGATAGATTAAAATACCCTTTTTAAATGACTTAACTCATTAAAAAAAAAAAAAAAAAAAAAAAAAAAAAAAGAGTGTTTGTCCAATATCCTCCGCATTTTGAATTTAATATTAAACTAATATTGACCCTTTTCCCTCTGAAGCTTCCTTTTTCTTTTTAATTTAATTGCAAGGCTGATTTTTAAATGCTCTGCACACATCGATTAAATAGATCCCTCATTTACCACTGAGGTTTGCATAACATATTTAAACAAATAATCGCCCCTTCATCTACATTTAAATTACACACGTTTCATCCTTTTCAGTTCAAACAACGACTTTTTAATCGTCTGATAGCTTTAAAATAATCCCTTATAATTGGCTCTTATGCTGGTAACGATTTCCTCTCGGCTTATCTCAGATGTTGTAGTATGATTTATCAAAAATTTCCTCTTAATCACTTCCACAGTAGCTGAATTTTTTCTAACAGATTTCCAATTCAGCGCAATTTTAATCTTTTATTGCCAAAAATATCATTTATTTTTAATGACCCACATTTTCATTCTACCCCCTTTTTTTTTTTGTCAGAAAATCTTCATCGAATTTTTATCTTTGCGGATTTACTTTCTTTCCCAAGTTCACAGCCATTTACTGTAATGGTGATATAATGTCATTTGAAAATCACCAGCTACCTAATTACCTCACCTCATGGTCGAAGAGAATAATCACCAATTGATTGGTTATCAGAGCTGCTGCTTCTAAATTTAAATTTGATGTGCCAGTAGGGTGGGAGGGATATATTTCAGTTCTACGCGGTACTTATCGTTTTTAGGCAAAATAACTCTTAAAGATAAGGCTATTCCCCGTCGAATAAATCACACCTACTGAAATTCATAATTTTGTTTTCGTGGTTGCAAATTAGTTTTCTATTTTATTTTAGCTTTCTAAATTCGAAGAAAAATGTCTTTTTGTTGAAAATCTTTTATCGTGTACTTGAGGGAGCATACACAAATTGAAATTAATGTTTTTTTATCTTCTTATGCTCAGTAAGGAATGAAACAATTTGTTAGTGAAAAAATATATAAAAACGATTATTTTATTAAAAAGTATTTATACAAACAGAATGATTTGAGTGACTGATTATGTGCTTTGTTTTTATTTTATTTTATTTTATTTTATTTTATTTTAACTTGTACAGTTTTTAGAACCAATTGCTAGTCAAAATTTAGTTAAAAAAAGAAGATTCTAAGTATTGATAATTTTAACAAATCATTAGACTGAAAAAAAAGCTTATTTTAGTCACCAACTTTTTTCCGATTTTAAAAATATTTAACACAGAAAAGTTAATTTGATTAATTATATTTTTCAAATCCTTGCCTACCTTCTTCTATCGTTTAAGGCATTTTGCAACGTTATAAGACATAAAATACTTAATTTTATTAAATTTAGAAATATTTGTACATTAACAAATCTCTTACAATAAAACTAACGAACGCATTAGGAAAGTGGTCAGAAGTTTAAAATGATAAATAATAATAATAATAATAATAATAATAATAAATCATCATAAATATCCAATCTTAATCAGAAGAGTTCGATCTTGAAAAAACTGTGCATTATCTTATTCATACCTGCCAACCATCTCATTATGAAGTGTAAAATTTTAGTACCAGCCTTCTTTTTTAAAACAGTCGTTTTTTAGAGTAATTTTATTTTTATTTAATTGTAACAACATTTGGAGAGAATTACTCTAAAATAAAGTGGTGTAGAAATGGGGCGTTTTTTCATGGGGCGTTAACAATTGTACGCTTATTAATTAGATGGTTGGCAGGAATGATCTTATTTTAATGGTTATCAATTTTTCGATTACAGGAATTTGAATGTAGCATATGGAGCAAGTTTTATATCTGGAGAAATATTAGGAAACAGAATAATTAACACTTTCCCGACCGCATGCTTTTGTCTTTTTGACAGTAAGGTCCACCTGTGGGCGTTATTCTTCCAAGTAGCAATATTTCACAACAAAATTTTCTGTATTCACATTTATATTACAAATGGATATACATTATAATCATACTCTTTCTAATTAAAATATATGTATCCATAGTCTATTAATTGCACAAATATAAATATTGGTATATTTTTAAGACATAAATAACATACTAATTGTGAAAGAAACGCCCACTGGCGGAGTTACAGATTTTCAAATGACGTGAGTCTACGTCAGCGGTCGCGAAGTATTAACTAGTCCTTCTAACAAGTTCTATATTTAATTATGGTTTTTTTTTCTTTTGTTAAATTTTTAACTTTGATTGTGAATGTGTAGAATTTCTAATTTCTTCAACATTAACCCGTTAGTAGTCGCTATAAACAGCGCCACCTATTACAGATTACGCACTTTTTATTTAACTGTCACCAATAATTTTAAAAAGTGATGTGATCGACGTTTCTTCGAGTTTATTCGCATTTTATGTATATCAAATGCCACTTCTAAAAATTTTTGGTGGCTATCGAATAAAAAATCTGGCAACACTTAAGGATGGGCGGCAAACTGACCAGCTAGCGACTACTAAGGGGTTAAAAGACTCTATTTTATATTTCATGCGAACACCAAGGGGAAATTTTAATTTAACTGGGCCGGCAGTCTAATTCTACGTTATTCTACGAAGAAATTTTGTTTTATAAATTTCCCATTACTTAATGTAGTTTTTAAAATTCTGTTTTCACGTTTAGAAAATTCATAATTGTTAAAATGGTTCTCGTTTTCCAAAAATTGATTATTATTATTATTATTTTTTTTTAATTTTTAAATTTCATTTTGAACCTATAAAGGGCTCTTAGTTAATTTTTCGCATTTTACAGGAATGCTTCAGGAATGATTTCATAAGGATTAAAAAAAAAATATTTTTTTCATGAAATAAGCAGTTTGAAACACTCTTCGAAAAACATCTTTGAAGTGATTTCTTTTGATAAAAACGCGTTAAAAAAGTTTAGAACGTACTAATATATCGACGTTTGAATATGTTTAAGCTTTATTAAAAGAGAAAAAAGAAAATAAAACAGATTAAAAAAAAAGTTTTAGTACAGTTAATCATTCGCATACATAAATTCTTTTGACACATTTCCCGTTTAAACGAATAAATAAATAAAAATAAATGGTTAAATTAAGCTGTTTGAACATACTTCAACTAAAAACTGTACAGTAAACTACTAAGCTCAGGAATATTACAATGTAATTTACCTATGTGTATATCCTATAATGTTCAAAAATCGCATCGTTAAGTTAAATAGACAACACTATCTTAATCACAAAAGAACTTCTGTTTAAGAGAATTTTAAATTAATTTCATTATTTTGGTAAGATTTTGGTAAATCAGGAAAAACTGCCATCTTCCTACTGTGAGGTCCTCTTTTTCCTGATTATGAAAATTCTCTAAAATGTTCTCTATATGTAGTAAACAAAAAGTTCCATTTTATATAAATTACAGGTATTTTAAAAAGTTTGAATAATAAAAATTAAATTATTAAAAATAATATTTGAATTAATAGTAATAATAATAATAAATTTTGAAAAATTCTCTCCTGTTTGCTGATAATTCTCAAATTTCTATTAAGTGCAAACTCAAATTTCATTTTACAGTAACTTCCATAAGGAGAGTAAAATAATTTTCGAAAAAGCATGAATGACGAATAAAGTGGAAAAAAAACGTACAAGACAACAAAGAAAAGTAGGGAAAAAAAAAAAAAAAAAAGTGCATCAAACGTCTCTAAACAAAATGAAAAACAAAAAATCCTCGATCATTTTTCTTCTTTCCGTAAAAAGAATATTTGAAGAAAGTTTGACCAAAACAAAAGCCGCTAGATGGCCCTGTAGACTGCAAACACATAACTTGTCGACTGAGTGTGAAATCAATATCCTTGCAAATTTTGACTGAGAAGCAGTCGACTTCAATACAATCGTTTAGTTCCAAGTTAAAAAAAATTAAAATTTAATTTGAACGCTATTTAGTAAACTCATTTAAAATATATTTAAAATAAATATATTTTGTTTTAAAAGTATATAGTACAGATAATTACTCAACTTTAATCTATTTATTATTTGATATATAAAGTAAAAAGATAAATTTATACTTCAATGATATTAAAAATTAATTACGAAAGACAAAATATATAAGTATAGTTTTCATTTTGATAATTATAATATTCAAAATAAATAAATTTTAAAATAAAGTAAGTAAATATCACTTATTATTGTTTAAATTTTTACAGATGCATTTTTGATGTAGCATTTCGGCGTTCATAATAACAGTTGTCTCTATGTTTTTTTAAACAAGCATTATTAGGATGTATACAGCAAATCTATATTTTGATTAAAAATACGCACTTCTTAAACGTGACTTGATATGTATAGTACGAAAAAAGAAATTATTACATCAATGATAAATTTTGCTAAAACTAATATAAAAAGGAAAGTACTGTTTTGGTCTTCAGAAATTTCTTTATAAAGTCATGTGCTTTATTTTGTTTAAAAATAGTCATATAAATGTTAAAACAATTTTTAACATTAAACTATCCAATGGTTAACTTAAATTTTATTGCTGCACGAAAAAAAAAAAAAAAAAAAAGTTCGGGAAGACACAAACTGCTTGCAATATTAAAGCAATATTAAAGAAATAATGAGATCTCGTTAGATTAAAGAAACAGTAACTAAAAAATGAAGCAATCAATGTTAAAAGACTATTAAAACATAACCAAAAATAAAATAAATAAATGAATAAAAGTTTTTTTTTTTTTAATAATTTTTTTTTTATTGTCATTTTAGAAAAGCCGAAACCGAAGATGATTTCATAACGTGCATGGATATTTTAATATTCTGAAATGAATTTCCACTTGAATATTAATTAATCATGCGATTATTGAAAACTTTAAAACTGAAATATTGTATATTAATCATATATAGTGTAATACTTAAAAATTAAGTATTAGTAAATTTAGACAGTGGCGGGTTTTAATAATATGTCATCATGAAATACAGTGCAATTCTATAGCATGCAAATGAAAATATTTAGTAGTCATGGAGAAAAAAAAATGTAGATAATGAAAATTTCTTCCACAAATAAAATGTTAATAAAATTTTATAAGATGATGAAGGACATTTTATAAATAAAACAAGTTATGAAGATATGAATTCTGTACAAATTAAAATCAGAATCTATGATGCTATCTATGATGTGAAAGTGTCATAAAATATATATTAGTATCTATATAATAAGAATGATATTTTTAACTTAAAAATTAGTTTCAGCCAAAAAAAAAAAAAAAAAAAAAGAAGAAGAAGAAGAAGAAGAAGAAAGGCAATATCACGTTTTAAGTTACAATTTTGACAAATAAACAGCTAATTAGCATAATAACACATTTACAGATGCCAATGTTGCTAATTTATTCCGGAACATTGTTAGTACTACCCCTTTTTCACCACTTTTTTTGAAGAGTGTTTTTTCTTATTTAATCGTAATTACATATTGGAGGAAATTACTCTACATATAAAGTGGTGTGAATAAAATGCGGGTACCAAAAAATGTAACAAAATAAATTAGAAATGTTGGCAGCTCTGCACAGTAACTGATGAATAAAACTTGAGGGTGTACCATTCTGAAAAACATTCTGTGGGTATATCATTCTGAAAATACCATGCTGAATTTTTTGTTTTTATTTATTTTTAAGTATATTACTAACTTTTTTTTTTTTTTGTCTCAGAGAAGCTTCAAGGCTCAACTGAAATAGCGATTGATTAATGCCAGTGAATGATCGGATGTTGTTGTTGGTTACAAGGTTTTAAGGCCGATTGACTACGCTAGGGGTGTTTAGGTCTGTGGGTGGAATGTCCTCCGTGGGGGGTCTTTATAAAGAGTCCTAGCCCGTAATTACGCGAGTTTCGGAGAAAACCACGATAAACTCCGAACAGCTAGACTGATGAGCGTGACATGGGATCGAACCCGGCACTTTCCATCTACCACTTTAGCAACAACTTTTCGTAATATTTACGAAAAATTAAGCATTTTTTCTTCAGTTATTTTAGTTAAGTACAGCCTAATATATTATGTAATTTTACGAATATTTTGTTGCATTCTAACTAGCCTTATGTAAGTGAATATGAATCTCTAAAGGAAAAGAAGACGTTGACGAATACAGAGGTTGTTTTAATATTTAATTTGAAATTACATTTTTCTATGTACACAAAATTGTAATGATAAAATCTGTATTGCAAATTACATGACACTTCTGTTTTTGTGTACGAATTGTTACTTTTGGTACAAGTACATAAAAGTACTATTATTTAAAAACTGTCAATAATATGTATTAATATTAAAAATGTTTTCTTAATTTTAACCAAAAAGTTTTTGAATTGTATTTTTTATTATTACTTTAGAAAGTTAATAAAATGAGATAATTTACAAGGCGGGGGGGGGCGGCTAAGAAATAATGGCAAGATAATATTTCCATAAATGTTTAAACCAAATGATTTAACCCTTTGAAGGGCAAGATCATTACGCTCATTTAATATGGAAAGTTCCGAGAATTTACAAAATAAGTTAAAAGAAAAGAAATAAATGACTTTTCTTCGCTAAATTATGAAAGGAAAAATTTGTCGACAATTTTCGGAATGAATTTTTGCAGTTTGGAATTAATAATTGGGTTCTCGTTGCAAGGACGCTGCGCGTTAAAGGGTTAAAACATTTATTTTTATTTATTTTTATTTTTTGGTATTTTATAAACTGAAATTAAGATTAAAGAAAAGTATACATTTTACTTCCTTGGCTATTCATTAATTAATTGTAAATTTAAACAATATTTTTCCACAATGACTAGTAGCTTGTTATTATTTCAGTAGGGTATTCATTAATATGAAGAAAATTTCAAGCGGCGATTTATTTCTGAATTTATGTAAGAATAACTGATATTTACAAAGATGTGAAGAATTTTTGATAGAAATCTATTTTAGTTAACTAAACCAGCAAATATAAAGTTATTTAACTATATGAAAGTTTAAAAAATACTATATTTTGCTAAAATTTTAATTTATTCCATAACTTTTAATACTAAAGACTTCGCTTTAGCATACATTTTAAGTTAATAAATTCAAATGTAAATTTAAATATCGCATTGGTTTTATTGACAAGTAAAAAAAGGACGAGACTGAGATAAATGTGTTTTGATTTCGTATTCTTTTTCCATATTGTTTTAATTTTCTCCCTCAATTATATTAGTAATATAACACTGTTGTTAAAGAATATATTTGAGGTTTATAGATAATATTGTTAATTATACTTAAAAAAAATTACCGTTATTATTTTTACAACTCAAAAAAGAGAAAATAAATATATAAATAAATAAATAATAATAATAATAGCAGAGTTAAATCAGAGCAGTTTTAACACGAATTTAAAGAATGCTATATATATATATTTAATTAAAATTTTAAAATAATCAAATCTTAAAGCTTTTATTGCGTCAAATATAAATTGAACTTCATCCAAATGATATGTCTTAGGTTAATATCAGTCTGAAACTCGTTTATTCGTAAATTGAACTTCGTCCAAAATAAAGTGATTTTTCTGAGCTTAATATCGGTCTGAAAATTGTTTATTTCTTATGTTTTAGATACACTTTTATATAATTAAAAAAAGTATAATAAATTTATTTACTGTCACTAAACAGCTTTTGTAAATTTTTTTTGGAGACATCGTCCTGTGATATTTTTATGAACAATGGTTCCTCGCAAATCAGACAGGTTTTCTAAAACTAGTTTAACTAATATGGTGAAACTTTTTCCAATTGGAAATGTGAATTGATTATCTACTTAGCATTCTTTGAAAGGAAAAGTTGAGCCATATCCTTGTAAATTCTCTTTTTTATTTGGAATGTTATAATGTCTTGAATTGAATTCAGATTCCAATAACTTTCAATCAGAAATATGCAGTGTGTGTGTACATGCCTTATCATCGTTGCCAAGAAATATGTACTAACAAGTTATGAAATTTGGCAATTATGATTAATTCCGCAGCTTATATGACTTCCTAAATTTATATTTAAAACTTTAGTTAAGGAATAGAAACATATTCGGTTTTAAAAAATATAAGCACTGTGTAGGGTAAGTGCAACAGTGATTGATACTTTTAGAGCAATATCTGATGTTTTTAATGTTTTAGTCATCAGAAAATATTTTTAGAAATCTTAAGTTAGTCCCTGTGGTATGAAAGACATTCAGAACCACATATATGTTAAAATATATACATTTGATAACAATTATTTTTTTTAATGAATTTTTATTTGACACCTACTCAATGTTCCAGTAATTGACACTGCCATTTTTTAATTTTATCAATAATTGGCCCCCTATGTTCCAGTGTTTGACACTGCTAGTTATTCATTTTACCAGTTATTAGCTCCAGTGTTTGACATAAAACGTTAAAATTCTTATATGTGAAATATATGACTTTATTATTTTTCTTATTTATTAATTATTTCGGGATAGATGTCAATTACTGGAGCACCTATCCTATATAATGTAAAAAAAAAAAAAAAAAAAAAAAAAATGTATAAGCCTTAGAATTGCAAAATTGTAAAGTCATATCCTTGTTAATTTCTCTTTTCTATTCGGCACGTTAGAAAGGCTTAAATTGAACTCAGATTACAATAACTTTTAATCTGAAATATGCAGTGCGTGTTCACGTGCGTTGATCATCGTTGTCAGGAAATATTGGTTTTAAAAATGTGTGAAATTTGGCAACTAGGATTAATTCATTGCTTATATATCTTCCTAAATTTTGAATTATATTTAAAACTTTAGTTAAGAGACAGAAATATATCCAGTTTAGAAAAATGTAAGAATTGTGTATAATACAAAGTTTAAAAAATAACATGCTTCGCAATTGGAAAAGTTATTTCAAAGATTTACAAGTAATGATTTTTTTTTTTAAATTCTGAATAAAATTATGATGCACAACTTCTGATAATTCGTTGTGCTACATCATTGAAAAAATAAATTTCTGCTTATAGTTCTATATATGATATCCTGTTTTTGAGATTTTAAAAGAAAGTGCTTTTTTAAAGAAATTTTTTTAAAAATAATTTTACAACTGAATAAAAAAGAAAATCAGTGATTATTCATAGTAGCTTAGGTTCTCATTCTATTTAAACAAATTTATTAAAACATTTTAAAGGGAAAAAAAAAAAAAAAAAAAAAAAAGCAAATAAATTAAACCAAGAAACACACTGACTTATTTTTAAGCGCAAGCACAGCCACCCGAGGGCACAGTTTTGCAGAAAAAAATATTATTACTGAACTAAAAATGAAGGGTTGTACGGTAAAATAACGGTTAAAAAATGATTATTGGTCTTTATTATTCCCCCTCCCTCCTTCTTTTAAAAAGAGCATCTGGAATACTGCAGATTTAAAAAGATTTAGTCTGTATTAGAGACAATCTCATAATCTGCTCTCGACTTTTTAACAATATCTCGTAATTTACAATATAAAAATATCTCGTAATAACAATATCTCGAGATTTTAATAGAAAAATAGCGTGTTGTAACATTTAGTTTAAGCAGTATTAAAGTACGAAAGAGTTGAAGAAAATCTTATACAGTTTAATACTATTAGTAAAAAAAAAAAAAAAAAAAAAAATTCTCACTGAAAAAGAGAGAGAGAGAGACCCTCACAAGGAGTTAAATATTAATATACCATCTTATTTTTCAAAATACCGTCATATTTTAAAGATATCTTGCAATAAAAATGAAATATCAATACTCAGAAATTTCTTCGATTAAATTTTCTATTTCAGTGTGGAAAAGAAACTTGTATAAATCGCTTGAAGATCATGAAAAAAATAAAAAAAGTACCGAAAAGATTATTACAATTTGTAACGTTTTCTAAAGTTTCAAGAAAAAAATCTTTTAGTTTGCATGTGTGGACATAATTTATATTTATGTGAGCGTTAAAAAAAAGGAACACACAATTTATGCAACAACAAATTCTAAAAATGCTGATAAAAGTTTTATTTTTTTATGATTAAAATTTTTCTGGCTTACAACTAGACATTATTTAGAAATATTCCCATACAGTCATAATAACTGCATGAGAATCATTAGAGTAGAAACACGCATAGTGTTCGAAAATGAAAATTAAAAAAAGTACAACAATACCATAAATAAATAAGAATTCAAATGCTCTCCTTAAACTAACTCTTTGCAAATTTTCATTTTAAAGAAGTACATTTCCAAATAAATGCAGACCTACTTTGCTCACTCCACTTTAATAATCGAACAAATAAGTGAGCTACCTTTAAATGTATTTTTAAGATATTTTGTAATTCAAAATTTCAGAAACTTTTCATTAAAAGAAAATGCCATGATTTAAGTTTCTGCACAGTTCACCGAGTACAGACACAAAGAAAAACATTTCCTTTTTACTTGATTTAGAAGCACCGAATTTAACAAGTCACCTTTAAGAAATCTCCAGTGAGTAAACAATTTAATTGAGAATAGTCATTTTGCAGGGCATTAGTAATTTCAGAAAAGAAGCAACGGAAAGATAGAAGAAAATCAAAAAAGAAAAATTAGAAGTCACTTGTTGCTTCCCGTTAGAAATCGCTTTAAATTAGCTGATTAATTTATATTTTCGGGAAATAATAATTAATGTTTTAATGAAGAAGGAATTCACACATTTGAAATACAATTTCTCTAGAGAGAAGGGAGAAATAGATTCTCATGTTTGTCGAACTTTTTCAGCTATCAAATATGTAGAACCTAACAGAGTTTTGTTAATTTCGTATAGATTCCAGCCTTTGAGAGTCTGTCTGTTTGAAGTTTTCCGGCGCTTGATTTGAAGCGTAAAAATTTAATTAATTTACTTCCAGAGTGGAGTGAAGACGCAGTCTATTACCATGGGGTTGTTAAGAGACATATTCTGTTTAAAACTAGCGGATCAAATAAATTTATTTACTTCATTTTTCAGAAAATGTGAAAGAGAAGCTGAATAAAAATGCGGTTGAAAATTATTTGTGTTGTGAATCTCGCGTAGTTTATGTTCCATAAAGAGAGTATAGAAATGAGTTGGAATGTTATAAATAGTTAAGTTAAAAAAAAAAAAAAAAAGGTACCATTTTAATTTTTTTAAAAGCTATTAAAAATTGACGTTAACTTTAATGCCATACCCAAGAAAAAAATATTCTAAAAACTGAAAAAAAAAATATCTTTTGTTTATTCAGTTTATAATAAAGCATCATATTTTGATATGTCAAGTTATTTTAAATCAGCCCAGCTTAGAAGCTGTTTTGTATAAGTCAAAGTTGGATATTAATTTAAAAAAAAAATCATAAGACGTATTTGATCTTTTTTTCTATAATACCATTTAACGTTCAGTACATTTTTTTTTTTTTTTTTTTTTAACTGCGAAGACTATTAGACACAGAGCTGATCATAAACATGTAAAAAGGAAAAAAAAAAAAAAAAAAAAAAAGCTATATGAAATGACTAACGAGATCGAGTTACTTATATACTGAATTTTCTTTCTTTTCTTCCCTATTTTAGTACTGTTAGTAATAACTATTATAGAAACTAATGAAAAAAAAATATAACAAAATTTTTAACAGTTTTATTTTATTTAAATTTAATATTTTAATAAATCAAAAGTTAAGTGCTTTTAAGTTATATTTGCGAAATACTAGGAGACTTTTGTGTTTTTTTTATATTAAAATACCAGTTTTTACATTTTGGGTTCACACATAAAAATTGGTAACTTAGTAGTTATAATAACATTTTTACATATTTTATTTTATTTTATTTATTTAACTCAATGAGACATTTAAAAATTAACTCATTCCAGACGTTTTAAATGCAATTGAATACATTAAATTGGCAATTGCATAACAAGCTTTCAAATAGGAACATTATGTAAAAAAATATTTTCAGTATATTAATTCATAAAACTGAAATATTTTTGTTTGATTATCTTGTGAAGTGTGAATTATTTAGATTGATCTTTCTAAATTTTATTTAACTATGAATATTAATGTTTTTATCCCCCTTATTATATAAAAATAATATGCATATTTTTCGATAATATGTGTAAATTTTGTAACGTTAAATACAAAATACTTATTTTACTAAATTTCTTTTTAAAACCAATTTAGAAATCTACGCTTACAAAAACTAAAAAAAAAAAAAAAAAAAAAAGAAAAAAAAGAAAAAAAAATGAAAGTCGGTTTAAAAAAATCTCTCTTGGAATAAAAAATAAGTAAAATTTATTAAAAATAAAATAAAATAAGTAAATACATGAAAATCACTTTGAGTTTTATTATCAAGCATCTATCTGATGAATTCTAAAATTAGTAACATTATTTAGTATGAATACAAATTTAACTATTAAAATTAATATTTAAGATAATTTTTAATTAGCTTCATTTTTAAAAAGAATTAAAACTTAATATTTTAATCACATTAAAAACTGAGATAGACAATATACATTAAAATGTATATACAATTTAAAACATTAAAAACACAAAACATAAATTTAAACGTTTCGAGCCTTTTGCAGGCTCCTCATCAGTAAAAATATCAAATGTAAATGCTGAGAAGAACAACAGACTTTCATTACGATACTACAACGTATTCAGCGGGAACTGCGCATGCCTCATTAAGTAGAAACTGACCATTTACCTGATTTTAACAATACAAAAATAATCATATCTAACTGTTTAAATTATCATTCAAGAATTTTCATGGAGGGCTGGTACACAAATCAACATTTTTCACCACTTAATGAGGCATGCGCAGTTCCCGCTGAATACGTTGTACTATCTTAACGAAAGTCTGTTGTTCTTCTCAGCATTTACATTTGATGTTTTTACTGATGAGGAGCCTGTAAAAGGCACGAAACGTTTAAATTTATGTTTCGTGTTTTTAATGTTTTAAATTGTATTATATTTTTGGTGTATATTGTCTGTCTCAGTGTTTAACGTGATTAAAATTTAGTTTAACTACGAGACGTAATGATTTATAAATATTTTAAATAAAACTTAATATATTTTACAATCCCAGTAAACTGGAACTATCAGTTATATCAGACGTATATATAGACTTCATCTGCTACTAAAATGTACACCAGTGTAACGTTTTGTATTACGAATCTTTATTTATTTATTACATTACAAATTAAAATATTTTGGTATATTGCTGAACTACTTGTAAAAGAAATTTAAATATTTAGTAAAATATCCCGCATTCCATAAAAAAAAAAAAAAACCTCCCCTCAGAATAGATGCATATTGAGAAAAAAAAATATATTCTGTATTATAAGATTTTATTACTTTAAATAATTCTTCCAAAGTTTTTATTTTTTCAAAAAGTTTAAAAGGTGTAAAACAATGATAAAGATTGAAATCCTCAACGCAATATTCCCCCCCCTTAAAATACTCAATAAAGGGAAAAAAGGAAAGAAAATAAAGTAAAAGATACAGGCTGATCATATTTGTTTTACTTTATAAATAAGAATAATCTGGTGTGTCACTCACACGACTTTCTCTTACCCTGAAATTTAATACTATAAATACAGGTTGGAGATTAAGAGGTAAGATAATGAGTACTGTTATGTAAACCTATGTTAAACAATTCATATTAGGCTTCTGAAGAGTTTTATATGATAATTAGTACTGTGTGAGGGGGGCTGCCGCCCCCCTCAACCCCCCGTTTCATTAATGCACCTACATTTATATAGAATTTAATTCGGTTATTAAAAAATATTTCTCTTTTTTAAAAATAATTTATTAAAAGTATTATTTTAAAAAATTATCTTTTATGATAAGGCAGACGATTTCCATATTAGAGAAGTAGTTTAACACCAAATATAAAAAAAAGTCCATTTTATTCTCAATATTAAAAAAAAAAAAAAAGTACGATTTTTTTTTTCTAAGTTTTTTTTTTTCGTTAAAAGTAAAAAAAAAATCGATAACTTTGTTTTAAATTATCGCAGATCGATGGTTCAACCATTCGTTTTAAAGGTATTTTCGAGCTCTTTTGAAAGATACCCATCATGAAAAGTTGCTCCCCTCGAGGGGGACTTCCCCCCCAGGGGGGGGGAGGCGAGGCTCCTACATACACAAAAAAATTTTCCCAGTTAACTGTCTCTATTACAAAAAATATATATTTGTTTCATTTGGTTTAGTGCAGTCTATAGACGTTAAACTCTATTTTCCTGCAATTTCCCCCATAGACGTAATGTATTAGAATTCTCTTGATTGTCCCTGTGCACGAACCATTAGCTTAATCTTAACGAAAAGTTTACTGTAGCATCCCTATATGATACACATTTAGAATACCAAGTTTGAACTTTCTGCCATAATTTGTTTTTGAGATATGCTGATAACAGACAGACACACACACAGACACACACACACACACAGACACACAGACACACAGACCATTTGCTAAAAACATGATTTTCGTATTCAGGGGACCTCAAAACGTGTAAATATGACAAAATCTCGCGTTCGAAAATTTGAGCCAAAAACAATACTTTCTCTACCTTATGGGTAAGAGAAAGTAAAAAGTTAATATAAAAAATGATTAAAAATTAGATTATTTATTTCTTAATCTGAAATAACACGATTATAAATGCTAAAAAAAAAAGGAAGGAAAAGAAATACAATAACTTTTGTTTTAATATTACTTTTTTTTCATACGTCGATGTTTATATAGTATTTCTGAAGTAATACATTTTAAGAAAATGTCAAAAAGAAAAAATATTGCTGAAAACAAAACTGCAAAAATCTACATTCACATTTCTCAACAGAATTCTTTGAACATGAATATTTTATCAGTTATATTCAAGAAGAGCATTAATACATTGAGTGTCAATCGATTTTTCAATGACTCTATTTGACTGCTTTTCTCTGTCAAAAGCTTTATGCCTTTAAGATTGTGGAAACATGTTAAAAAGATATATATTTTTTTGAATTTTGTATGATAGACATTAACGCGTAATTCCACCAGATCAAGAAAGCAAATATCCTGCAAAGCTTCTTTGCATTATACGAAAAGAACTGTTTAAAATACATTAAAATCTTTTTTTTCCCTCTTAAGCAAGCTCTATGCCGATTTACCTTTCTCAAGGAAAAGAAAGAAAAGTAATAAGATATAAATAGAATACGCTCTAAAATATATGTACTCATTTTCCAGTAGAAGCTTTTTACAGTTATTTCTGTATTTTTAATAATACGTTAATAATATTTCTTATCTTTATTTTGCATTAAAAAAAAATGTTAGCTTAGTTTAACAGGAAAAAAAAAAAAAAAAAAAAAAAAAAAAATTGCCCTACTCACACTTTTTAGGTTGATTTCTTTAGAAATCGACTTATTGCAATCACTTCGTTTACCTCTCTATCTATCTATATATAAGGAAAAATTTTTCATCACGATAACTTCCGAAATAATTCTCCAAATCGAATCAAATTTTGACAGTGAACTTATCTTATAAATATATATCTTATATATTGGATGCGTTCGTTAACCAAGTTGCTCTGGCATTTTGTTTTCAAGTGGCCGCCACTTGAAAATTTCAAATTAACATTGTAAAAAGCGTATTTAACACTTGATTTGCTTGAATTTTGATGTATACATATGCAATATAAAGGTCTCAACCAAGTTTATTAATGAAATTTATCCGTCATTTTTAACAAAGTGGCGGATATCGTAAACTAAGCGGGACAACTCGAAATCAGGGTAGTAAAACTTGAAAATTCATAATCATGATAACCTTTTAAATTTTGAATCAATTCGAACCAAATTTGGACAGTGAACTTATCATAGAATTATCTTGGATGCGTTCACTGGGCAACTTGTTCCGATATTTTGTTTCCAAGTTGCAGCCACTTGAAAATGTGCTATCGCGATAATTTTTGAAATATTAAACTGGTTGGTTGGGTTTAATGTTGCACTAGTGCTTCGGAATGAAAGTCTAAACTGATTCAAGCCAAAGTTGGAATGTGATCTTACGGTTCAAATATCTTGGATTAGTTCACTGATTAACTTGCTCAGCCATTTTGGTCCAAGTGGCAGCCACTTAATTTGTCGATACGATAACTTTTGAAGGTCTGAATTAATTCGAACTAAATTTGTCGAGTAGACTTATCTCACTAATGCATGTGATATATTTGTTTGCCAACTTAATCTGCGATCTTGTTTCCAAGTGCCGGGCACTTGAAAATTTCAAATTCACATAAAAAGGTATTTATGAACCGTTGGGCTTAACACTCCATATATACATAGCCCACATCAATATTTACATTAATAATTTGTAGCCGCCATTTTCTTTTCAAAGTGGCGTCTAGTTGATAAGAAAAAAGAAATCAATCTACCCTTCCGACTGAGCCGGGAGGGATTGTTTAATTATTAAAACAAAATACAAAATAAAGAGCAATTACTAATAGCATTGGTTTATAATTTAAGGCCGATTGACTACGTTAAGGTCTTAGGTGGGGGTGAAACGACCTCTGTAGAGAGAGGGGGGGATCTATCTAAATGATCCTAGCTCATATCTACGCAAGTTCTGAAGAAACCTGCGAAAACTCTAGGCTGATAAGCCAACGAGCACGACTGAGTTCAAACCTGGCACTTCCCCTTTGCCAGATTTGACAGGAAAACCAACCAGTTACAGGTGGGATGTAATTTTTTATAAGTTAAAAGAAAATACAAAGTTTTATACAATTATTATAAACAATGTAATAGGTACGATATTTAATAAAAAATAAAATGTAAACTTTAGGCAACATTTTCATCGAGTAATGATGACAAATGGGATGTAGCAATATTTTTTAAATAAAAATAGTTTGTATTTGCTTTTATGTTATTAAAATTATCTCTTGAGGACAGAACAAGAAAATCTTAATATTCACTACATGAGTAGCATATAATTTTTACACTGTTAAAAAAAAAAAAAAAAAATAAATAAATAAATAAATAAATGATGCAGCAAAAGAATGTTGCCAATTTATCAGTAACCAATATTTTTAGAAACGGTACTGACTTTCACAATTTTAGAAGTGCTTTTTATTACTTTTATGCCATTAGTAAAATGGTAAAACTTAGTATTAAATTTCTGGTCGCAGCTAAATCTTCTAAATTTGCGTCATTTTTTGGCTGACCATTAAGCTTTATTTTTAACCTTGTACACTAATATAACAACGGGGGAATTTTCATAATTAAAAAAATAGGTGAAGTAGTGGTTAAAAAAATAGTTTTTATTGCTTTTGTAGATGTATTACTGTCGGAATAAAATCTTAACATAGTAATTACAACCGCTCAGAAATATTTTATGCAGAAAGTTTTTTAATACGCGGTTGTAGAACGAACTCATGCACAACAGCTATAAAAACTATGCTTGATATATATATATATATATATATATACATACATATAGGAGTATATTGTGAATTCTATACCACTAAAAGTTATAAAGAAAAAATTAGTATGCTACTGAAATTCAAAACTAAGAATAAATTAGTTATTTATCTTTACTTATAATAATTTTTAACTTATTACAAGTTGGAAATTTCAAAATTTTTTCCTTTTCTGTAAATATCAGCAAGACTATGAACAAGCTTAATTTTTCCTTCCTCAAGATCTGTATTTTGTTATATTACTTAAATTTTGCGCATTAATTAATCTGAATAATTTTTGTGTAAATATATTTTACATCAGCTTCAAATTTAATGTTTCATTGCATGTATATTACATAATTAATACAAAACAAGGTTTTATCATTTCATACAATTTAAGTTACTGCGAATTTAAACCATGTCTTTGATATTATTAAAAAATAGAGTAAAAATAATATAGAAAAATGCTTATTAAAATTGCAATTCTAATTTACTTTTATTTTTTAAAATTTTCTTATAACTTTAATCCAAATAACGTTTCTAAGAGGAATATTATACTAAATACTTGATATACGAGACCGCCTAAAACTGAATCACGTTACAAGGTGCTTTTACTGCATTAAATGTTCGTTATTTAACAACTGAAAAAGCCCCGGTTTGGGAACGAACCGAATTCTGAATGCGGGAAAATTTTTAAAGTCAAACTCGAAATGTACAAAACACGGCCAGATGCTGCTTGCGTGCCAATAGATCAAAATTTGTTGATGAAATTATTTTTAAATTTATAAAATCAATGAAGGTAGTGAACCAACGAAGGTTTTGCCCGCTTCGCTGGTCACTATATTTAAAGGAAACTTTTTTCTGTATCACTTTATTAAAAATAAATAATAATAATAATAATAATAATAAATAAATAAATAAATAAATAAATTATGAAATTGCTCTAGAGCCCGCTTTGGTTCCCCGCTGCCTTCGGCAGCAACCCGCTCATTCACAGACTCTCGGGTGCCTGTGTCTATTGTCTGGGACAATAGCTTACCAGTGGGCTTCCATTTGGGTGCTTATCAGATGACACTTTGGAAACGGACAGTGTCGAAAAAATTGAAGTCGCAATTTTATATTTGAATCCCAGTTACATATGAACAACACTATACGTGGTGTACATAATATTTTCTTTCACGTTATTTTCTATATTTAATTGGTTTATTCGATCAACCATAAAATTACAAAAATTTCGCGTCAAATATAATATTACAATGTGCTGTGATTGGTTACGTCTATCGCATGAGACAATGTTTGGTGTTATAATAGTAGGTGGTATATAGAAAAATAAATAATGAAATAATGAAATAATGAAATATGTAAACCTGATCATGGTACAGCCTTAATATAGCTCCCCTTGGTGACTTTTGAAATGTTATCGCCACTTTAGACAAAAATACATACTTTATATGATTATTTTTTCTGTTTAAGTCTTTTCTTTTCTTTTTCCATACCTGTTCTTTTTTTTCTGTTTTTCAATATTTTATAATTTATTTATATTTTTGATGCGCTACTTGGCTTAAAGTGACTTTTGCGAAAGTGGAGTCCTTGACGAAAAAATGTCCGATCTATTTCAGCATAAAAAAAAAAAAAAAAAAAAAAACAGGATTAAGTAAGCTCTTTAATGTAATGCTGAATTAGCTTCGATGCCAAGCGCGATTCATCCGTGACAAAAACATAGTATTTAAACAAAAGGGGGAAAAAATCTAAAACTGAGGTATATTATTATTATTATTATTATTATTATTATTATAATTATTTTTACTCCATTTTCATATATACATATATATATTTCATATGCATGAGCAAATTTAATATTTTATAATTTTTCAATTTTCGCGTGAAGGCATATTTCATTTTATGCTGGGAAAAAAAAAAAAAAAAAAACTTACAATTTTTTTCTTATTTTTTTCTTTGGTAACAATTAAAAATTTAAATGTCCAGTTTTAAAGCTTTTACCAGGTTATTATTTTCACATTTTAATTAGTTTTAAAAAATCTAATCAAACTTTCGTTACAAATAAGATACCAAATGAAATGAACAATTTTTCTGAATCCGTTGAATTAATTAACTTATCGATTGGACAATTAGATTTTTTTGAACTAACTGAAGTATGAAAATCTTGTGGCAACTTGCGTCAACACGCGGACAAATAAAGTCCAAGAAAAATCTATTAGCCGTTTATATATATAGAGATGAAAGATTTTTCTTAGCAATAAGGGATATATTACAAGAATAAAATTACAAAATATTCTTAAAAATAATATTTTGTAATATGGAATATACGACTTTTAAGATTTTTATATCCTAACCAGCTTTTATATTCTTACACCATGCTTTAACTGCATTAACGGATCGTTATTTAACAATGAGAAATTTTTCTTAGCAATAAAGAATCTATTACCAGAAAAAAAAAAAAAAAAAAAAAAAAAAAAGAAAGAAAGAAAACTTCAAAGAAATATTTTGTAATATGGAATATAAAATTTAACACGTTTATATCCTAACTAGCTTTTATATCTTGATAATGTGCTTTTATTATTCGTTATATAACAATGACAGATTTTTCTTAGCTATAAGAACTGTATCTGAAGAATAAAATTACAAAAATACTTTAAAGAAATATTTTGTAATAAAGAATACAATTTTAACACTTTTATATCCAAATCAGATTTTATATACATACTAGCTGGCTTCGCCCGCTAGCGGGTCAGTATTTTCAAATGAATCACTAAAAATAATGAATCACTAACAGAAACTTTTAGTGTTAAGAAAAGAAATAAAAAAAAAATCATTTCTGATTGGGTAAAAAGTCGGCCCGGGTCCCCACGCGCTGCGCGCGTATTCCTTCCCTGACCCTTCGTGCCCCCTAAAAAAAATCATTTCTGATCGGGTAAAAACTCGCACCGGGTCCCCACTGCCTTCGGCAGTGCAGTCCCGAGCGCGCTGCGCGCGCACAACTTCGGGGATACACGAGCTGCGCGCGCGTATTCCTTCCCTGACCCTTCGTGCCCCCTAAAAAAAAAATCATTTCTAATCGGGTAAAAGCTCGCACCGAGTCCCCACTGCCTTCGGCAGCGCAGTCCCGTGCGCGCTGCGCGCGCACAACTTCGGGGATACACGCGCTGCGCGCGCGTATTCCTTCCCTGAGCCTTCGTGCCCCCTAAAAAAAAAATCATTTCTGATCGGGAAAAAATTCGCACCGGGTCCCCACTGCCTTCGGCAGCGCAGTCGCGTGCGCGCTGCGCACGCACAAGTTAAGGGATACGCGCGCGGTGCACGCCTATTTCTTCTCCACCCTTTCAGGCCCTCTTAATTAACCTACGTATACCAATTTTGAACGATCTAACTCATTTGGCTGAGATGCAAAAGTAAACGTAATCAGGACACCTCGAAACGTGTAAATCTGGTGAAAACTTTCGATAATTTAAAAGAACTTTAAAATATCTTTCGAATGATGTATTAAAAATAATTGAATCATAATTAGAAATTGAAATATTGAAATTTGAAAATATTACAGCGCCATCTGGCGGTACAAATTTCTGTGTTCCACTGTTTGATTCCAATTCAAAAAAGCTTTCTAATGATGTCTTACTTATGAAATTATTTTAATTATAGCTGAGATGCAAAAGAAAACTAATTTAGGACACCTCAAAACGTGTAAATCTGGTGAAAACTTTCGATAATTTAAAAGAACTTTAAAATATCTTTCGAATGATGTATTAAAAATAATTTAATCATAATTAGAAATATTGAAATTTGAAAATATTACAGCGCCATAAAAGAAAAATGATTCAGGAGACCTCAAAACGTATAAATCTGGTGAAAATTTTCGATAATTTAAAAGAACTTTAAAATATCTTTCGAATTATGCATTAAAAATAATTTAATCATAATTAGAAATTGAAATATTTAAATTTGAAAATATTACAGCGCCATCTGGCGGTACAAATTTCTGTATTCCACTGTTCGATTTCAATTCAAAAAAGCTTTCTAATGATGTATTACTTATGAAATTATTTTAATTAGTAGCCGAGATACAGAAGAAAATTAATTCAGGACACCTCAAAACGTGTAAATCTGTTGAAAACTTTAAGTAAAAAAAAGAACTTTAAAATATCTTTCCAATGATGGAGAAAAAATAAATTAATCGTAATTAGAAATTGAAATACGCGCATTAGAATATTGCAATTTTTAATCGCAGAAACAATACATGTGACCTCGCTGTTTTTTTTTTTTTTTTTTTTTTTTTTTCTTAGCTTCCGTGGAGAAATGAACCTCTTTGAACAGGTTGCTATGGTGATCTACATTATTTGATTATGGTTTTCATTTCCGAATGAAGTAAAGCATTTGCAATGGTTTTTTCATCGAAGACTGCCGCGATACTGAAAATTAAAAAATTTATAACTCATTCAGTTTTTGAAATTTTCTCTCAATCTTTTGGGAGTTAAATTATGAAAGCGAGATGTATATACAAAAGATAAAAAGGAAATGATTTATCTCTAAACGCTTTTGAGTTATAAAATATTTTGCGAAAAAATCGATGTTTCGTAAAATCTAAAAATATGGATCGGTAATCCGTATTTTGTAAAAATGTTTATATGGTTCGAAAGAGGATTAAATGGCCTTTCTTTATATACCAGTTGTTAAGAAATGGAATTGTTACCCTGTCGTACAGGGCGTTTCAAAAAAGACGACCGCGAAAAAACGAAATTTTCGACCCTTTTTAAAACTTTTTTTAAAAATATAAAAAATCCGTATTTAAAAAAAAAAAAATGTACCGTAAGAATCGGTAATAAATGCTCTTTCTCCTCGTACAGGTGTATTTTCGATATTTCCAACAGATCGGAAGCGATCGCTTTTCAAAAACCCACGAAAATTTCCCTCATTGCTTTTTCTTTCGAGGTAGGCTCTTCTGTGTAACAAAATGGCGGTCGCCCGCAATTTCGAATCGTTTTTTCGTTAGACAATGGTCGAGATTTTAATTGATATCTCCGCTAATTAGGGTCGCATCGTTTAGCAAATTAGATAACCCAGATCTGCGATAAATTCTCTGTCCGACGGTACCTGTTCGAAGTCCGTGCGACCTTTAGCGGCGGAGCCTTAGCCGCGTCAAGCCGTTTCTCACAGACACACAGATGCACAGACACACAGACACACACACGCGTACAGATTTTAATAATATAAGAGATAATGTTTTTTTATTATATTGACTGTTCGTTATTTAACAATGAGAAATTTTTACTAGTAATAAGAAATCTACGACAAGTATAAAATTGAAAAATAAAATAAAAATAAAAATAAAAATATTTTGTTATACGGAATATACGATTTTAACACTTTTATATTCTAACCAGTTTTTATATTCAAATATGCTTTTACTACATTAACTGTTCGTTGTTTAAAAAAGATATATTTTTCTTAGCAATAAGGAGTTTATTACAAGAATAAAATTAAAAAAAATACTTTTAAAGAAATATTTTGTTATATGAGATTGGATATGTAAAATTTTAACACTTTTACATCCTAATCAGCTTTTACATCATGATAATGTGCTTTTGCGGCATTAAGTCTTCGTTATTTAACAATGAGAATTTTTCTTAGGAATAAGAAATCTATTACCAGAATAAAATTACAACAAATACTTTTTTTTAATATATCTGGTAAGTCTAATGACTTACCAGACTGCCTATAAGTTTATATAAATTACTACAATATTAATTTGCTTCCCCAATAGAATCTGTTAAATAAACATATAAGTAGTTAAAAAAAAAAAAAAAAAAAACACTAAGTCTATATGAGGCTAGCTGTTACATATGACTTGGCAGGAAATTCATAAACAATTTAAATTGAATATAATTTTATTAAATATTAAAACAAAACTTTGAGATTTTTTTTTCTAATGCTCTTTCCCAACACTCTGGTAAATTGATTTAACATTACGAATGACATATTATTATTTTCGAAATTTTACAGAACTTTCTTTTATTATCAAAATGAGTCTGAGAATATATATATTTATATACACATTGAGATTTATTTTACAGATTAAAACCAAACTGCAGAGAAGTGATGAATTAAGCTAAATGATTAAAAAAAAAATATTATTAAAAATAAACAAAACTAAACCGGAAAAATTACACATGTGTTCTAATACACTAATGCTTCTGCGATAGAAGATGGCACAAAAATGAGAAAATATATCTATTAACTGCATTTTTTAAATTCATTTTCGTTACGTTATACATTTCGGATACTGAAGTCAAATATAAAACCAGAGAATAAATGGAGCTATTTTGAGTCAGAAAAATACGAGAGTCTTTGGGGAAAAAATAAACCTATATTTCTCAAAAACGGATTTTTCCTATTTTTCAAGGAAGAAACATTTTCAAGGTCTTCTTCGGTTTCTTGAGAGCATTTAAGAATAACTTGAAAAACATTTGATAACGCCGAAAAATGTTATCGCGTACGCTATTTTTGCATGCGAAAATAGAGATAAATAACAGAAATTATACAGTCGCATTCAATCTCATAGAGCAAGGCTCGCATGCTCATTTTCCCCTCACTTAAATACGGTAATAACACCATTTTTCAATGGAAATGTTCGTCTTATTTAAATAGAAAAAAATTATTACAAACATTTTATAATTGGAACTAGAATTTAAAAAGAAAAAATGAGCTCGCAAAAATTTCTCCAAGAGAATTCAGAAATGTTGGCAGATATCCTCTTGTATTATTATTTTTTGTCTTTTTCAGTTTTTAAACATTAATCGTGGGCAAAAATATGAAAATTTGGGATTTAATCTTGATCTATAGTCGTATTATTGTCGAAATATCCTTAATAAAAATATTTAAATAATTGTTAATAAATGTAAAATGCACTAGAATAATAAATACGGATATAAAACACATATCGCTTCTGCATTCTCGAAATAAAAGAAAAATTATTTATTTTATTAGAAAAATAAAAATATAATTATCCTTCAAAAACTTTTTAAAAGTATTCGTTAACAGTAAAACAAATACAAAGGATCGTTGTTTTTGTTGATCAATTATTGTGCAGCTGAGTAAACAAAATACCAGCATGTATTTAAGAGAACTAACATAAAATCTAATTATTTAACATTAATTTATCTAAATAAATTGGGCAAAAGCTGCCAATAATATATGTTAGAAAAAGTGTTGAATAAACTGGTTAATTATGTCAGCTATACAGGCTAGCTACTTTTGAAAGTTCAAAGAAGCAGAGGAAAGAAGTAATTCGCTAATTAAACAAAGAACAGACTAATTACCTTTTCTGAACTTCTTCATGAGTTGAGACGTGTTAAATACTACAGTGTTGCGAAAAAGTTCTACTCACGCTTATAGAGAAACTGGAGTCACCAAGACATAACGCGTTACGGACAATTTGTACCGCTTTGTCAAAAACCATTAATGATACAAACCTTAATTTCTTGAGCTGAAACAGTGATTATTTGATTATAACTAACATGCTATTAAATGAAAAAGGTATTCTTTTTCATTTTTCAGGAAGTCGCGATTCGATAGATAATTTGAGACACATATTATTATGACAAAGTTTATTAAAGGAGTGGCAAAAAACAAGTGGAGACATTTTAAAGATGAAAAATATTTGGGAATCTGGAATGTTCGTTTTATATAGAATTTTCGGTAGTTACATTACGAGTTTTTAAAAAGTAGACACTAACAGTCTGTTCATTTTGGTTGAGAAATTATTTAAGATAATTTTACTTAATCAATAGTAAGCATAAAAATTGCTTTTTTGACGTTTTGTTATACATGTAAAAATAATTCAAAATTTTGTAAAATACCTAAACTTTTATAATAATTTATAAAGTAAATGAATAGGCGATAATGAAGGAGTTAAACGTAGGGAAAAATGATCGTAAGTGTATATTATTAGTTTTAAAACAATTTAGTCTCTAAAATTTAAGACTACATTTTCATACTACTTATGAAAATAAATCTATATTGTTATTAACTTAAATAAAGGGTTTAATTAAGAATTATTTAAAATTTCTGATTTATATGTGTATAAGGAAATTTAGACAATGTTAACAGATCATTTAAACTATGCAATTAATAAAAACATAATTCTGAAAATTAATTTTTAATCCATGTAATGATAGGTAGTATCTTAAAAGATACTTATTAATCGAACACATTTAACTTTTGATAAATTATTGAATTTTACAGTTTTAGAAGGGAAATTAAATATTTAAATTTACTCGCTGATGAGGCATTGGATTTATTACAAGTAAAGCATGTGTAATTTATCAGTAAATTCTCATGTTTTGTATATAGGTTAGCAAAAAAGTAATAAAAAATTTGCCAATCTAACTATTTAGAACGTAAAAAACATTAGATTGAGAATTTCTGGATATTCCTCATAAATTTCAATTTTAAAAGTACGATATATCTGTATCTGTATAGTTTCATAATAACATCTAGAAGCACATATTGATTAAAAATAAAGTTTTTATTTTTACAATAGATTTTTTTCACTAAATATTGACACTAAATAATCACTTAACATTGACAGTTTTCGATTGAAAAAAAAATCATATTTGTACAACTTTTGGTTGCAGTTCAAAGGAATTGAAGCATAATTTTATGATAATGTTTTAGTAATTTAAGACATTTTAACTTTTATTTATTATTTTTAAACAGCTTCATCAAATTATGCATTTCACGAGCAAATATTTCAATGCTGTTAAAGTTTGCAAAATATTAATAAAATTGTTCAAGTTGAACTTATGCAAACAATGTTAGTTAATCATAAATAATGTTTGAAACTAACAATATTAAGGAAGAAAAGTATTCATATTTTTCTTTTGCATAAAGTAAAAGTATTTTGATAAAATAATGAAAAAATAAAAATAAAAATAGTTAAAATAAAGAAATAATTCAACAGAAATGTTAATTAAAAAAATTTTTTTTTTCAAGAAAGTTTCTTAGTATAATTGTTTTTTTCTCGTTTCCTTAAAAAAAAAAAAAAAAAAAAAAAACATTCCTTGAAATTAACGGCTGTATCAAATTGTTATTTTATCAAAAATAGTGTCCAGCATTATGTATATACTTTCATTATGAATATTTGAAAAGCATTCGCATTTTTTAAAGACAGATAAAATAATTTTGTAGATAAATATTTTTGATGTATAACAAAAAAAAAAAAAAAAAAAAAGTTAAACATTTTTATATGAGTTTTACAATAAATTGAGCAATTAAAATTTTAATCGATACTGCTACAACATTTTTTAATTTAACTATTCAGATAATTTTCAATAACTTTATATACTATCCTTTGGTACATACCACTGAATTTCTTTAAATATGTTTTCTATACATGAGCACTTTGCACTTTAAGTGAGTTTTTTTTTTTTTTTTTTTTTTTTTTTTAAATGCGAATGTTATTTATTTATTTATTTTTGAAGATAAAGATTTTTTCTATTTATCAACCTGAAATCGTTCACATTTAAATAAGTTAGTCAACATAATTAAAATATATACATACATATATTTCTTAAGAATTTTGGCATCAAATTTTACTATTTCAGTAGTTCTTTTAATAGTCTTAATGACAAAACTTGGTCGTAGTTTACTTAATCTGAATGTTCGACTGTTTAGAGTCTTTAAAATGACTGTTTAAATATTATACTGAAATGTTAAGCAATAACTTTTAACAACTTTTCTTTTTCGTAAATTATATTACGAACGAGAGTGATGGGAAATAACATTTCCCAGAATTTTAAATGCTATTTGTGTACTAGAAACAGCAAAATATTATCATATTCCTTAGATAAAATTATGTTAATAATCAAACTTAGAATTATACTTTTAAAGAAAATTGAAAAATTGTTAAATGGTTTTTAAGAAGATAACTTTTACATTTTAATTTTCTTTGTAGGACAAAATATGATAAGAGGATATAATTTGCTTACATTGAACTATACATTTTTTCTTCTTTTTTCGGCAAGTTAGAAAGAAATATAACACTAATAATATTACTCTGAAACATTGTTTTATGTTACCAAATCGATTTTTCATCACAAATCGGCCATCTTTCAATGAAATCTTAAGGAAATCACGACAATTAGTTCATACTGGCTAGAAGCACATTTTACCTAAATTGTAGCGAAAGAAAGGACTTCCTTAATTATGGTTAATAATCTTTCACGATTAAGGAGGAACTACCAAAATTACAAATTTGTCTCCTCTTTTTTTTGCTACTCCTCGTTAGCACAATGTTCTATAATAAAGTTAGGATAGATCTCAAAGTTAAGCACTTCAGATTTACGCTCCATTATTCAAGCCTTTACAAGGTTAAATATCAAATTTTAAGAACTTAATATTTATTAGGATCGTTTCAAAATATTTTCAAGACACTTCAAGAAATGCTTATCTGATGCTTCACATAGATATTTTATTTTTGTAAAAATTATTAGTTACTACTATAAGTAATAATGAAAAGAAAGTGAATGGAAACACTGAAGTAAGGTTATATAAAAACTTGAGAAAAAAATTTCCTATATATTTTCATATAATCGAAGTTATAAAATCGAACATATTACTTAGATTCAGTAATGTGAGAAATATTTATAGAGCATTTCATTATTTATATATTAAAAAAAGCAATTTTTCTTGTATTTGAATTCCCATACCTTTATTACATATTTAATGTCTCGTAGCAAACTTGAATCATTTTGATGTCTTAAGGAAGACCAAAAGTTTATTTAAATTTAGTACAAGTAAATATATTACTTATAGTTGAATTAAAATAAATGTAAATATATTCAAATCCTTACGTATGAGTTTAGTAAATGATAAGATGCACTTAAAATTTTTACTGATGAAATACGTATGTATGAAGAGTCATGCAGGAACATTAAGAGAGTTATTGTTGCCCATAACTTTCGCCAACACAATTTTTGCGTAGTTATCTTTATTTTATTCAATCGTATAAATATAATACAAAAGATCTTCATTTATAAATACTGGTGGCGAACGTTACGGGCAATGGTATACTCAGTATTAATTGGAAAGCAATTGTAAAAACAAAAAAGCACAATATTTATAACATGAAATTGAGAACATGCAAAACAGGTAAAAAATCTTATACTGATCATGTAAATTAAGGATTTTTCAACATATCCACATTTTTTTTTTTTTTTTTTTTTTTTTTAAAGGAAACTAGATATTTTTATTAAATAAATTGTAAGCACTTAGTTTAGAATAGGGAGACTTCCACTTAATTAAGTAACAATTATTGGTTGCGTAAATAATTAATGTTTTTTCAACGTACATTCATAGAGAGTAATTTGACATTTATAGAAGGCAAAAATTTAAGTTTCATAAGCATTTATTTTAAGTAAATTATTACAATATACTTTTATTCACTGATGAGACTTTATTGATAAGATATAACAGGCTTAAAAAAGCAATTGATTTGAAGAAGTAATTTAAAGTGGAACTTCCATGAATAAAGTATCCCTTTAGTTAAAAGTTACTGGAGTTAATATCCTTTTTGAGGTCTTATAAAAGGGACTTAATTGCACGTTCCTTCCAGAATCTATTTCATCTACTTTAATCCATTTGTTGCTTTACGACATTTCATTTTACATTTTGTAGAAAAAGGAAATTAGAACAAGACCTATTACTCTTTTGGGAGGAAATATAAATTTTTAGGATTTCTTTTAAATATTAATTGTAATTTTTACATTTCTTTATTCGTTAAGAATCATAAATTGAAAATGCACCCATGTAATAAAAAAAATATTGTGTTGGAATCTTATCGCGATAAACTTCATTTATTCGAGCTTTTGTACGTATTGAATCTTAGATCGAGACGTTATTTATATTTCAGCATAAAGTGATACCTTATATAATTATCAGAGTGTATGTCAAAATGTCATCACTGAAAACATTGCTAGCAAAAATAATTTTAAATGAAAAAGAAAAATAATAATAATAAAATAGAAGTTTATTCATTAACTCAGTTTTGACGTTTGTTTTTTTGACATTTGTTTCGATTTTTGGAATTGTGCCACGTGTATCACTTAACCAATAAATTCAGTAAATCACAAAAATCAATAATCAATGAACACTGAAATCAATATACAAATTATGCGATAAACTTTTTTTTTTTTTTTTTTTTTTTTTTAAATTGATATATTATAAAAAGGTAAATTTTGAATATAAATATGTTGGATGATGAAAATAATTATTTGCATGAACTCTGAAAGACTTGTTGAAATAAGTTTATCGCGTCGTCACAATTTCAATAAATAGTTAACATACATAAACTTTAATATTGGAAATAAATTATAATTTCTTATCGGAATAAGTATTTTGCGTAATTTATTTTATAAAATGAAACTAAATAGTAAAAATACTGTTACACAAATGATATTTAAACAAAATTAATTAATTAATTAATTAATTAAAATTGGACGAAAAAGAGATTTCGTTCCGAACTTTTTCAAATATATTGTCAGTATAAATTTTACCATCTGGTGATGTTTTTGTGACGTCGATGTTTTTTCGGTGAACTTATGACGCTATACTCCATGGCCTCATTTCATCCACCGACTTTCAAAAGTGTCTAGATTTTCGATGTTATTTTTGGATTTTTTAACCGATGCTTCAAAAAAGGAGAGAGACAAACTACCTTACATTATTTTTGGTCAATAATATTGAATAATATTGAACGACTTTATTTTATATTTGAGATTGTAAAACTCAAAGGGAAGTAAATCATATTACAAAAATTGTCCTAAATAAGAAGTGGCTATCTATCTATAGCATTCTACAAATTTCTTACAATATATATACAGAAGAGCAATACAAGTAACCAATTCATTTAACAACTGGTTAAGTAACATCAAAATTTTATAACATGTTTTAATTGAGAATGTCATTTCTGGAAAATCCCTGATTTCTAAATATATAAGAAAATGGGAATTACATTACTTTGAATTAAATGCTTTAATTTATTTAAAAAATTGTATGAACTTAAATGTTAAATTTTTAGTTTGAAATTCTAAACTGTCAAAAAGGACATTTGAACTTAATTATATGACATTAACGTGCAACTTTTTAAAATGTATTCATACGTTGCTAAAGTACATTTTAGATTCAGTATTAGATAAAACATTCAAAATTTATTACGTAGACTGATAATCTTTTATTATAGATGTCCTAAATAAAGCTAAATTATTAATTGAAAATAATAATAATAATAATAATAAAAAAAACATTTGTACTAGCTTACTTGTGCATTTTATGAAAAAATAACATGATCAGTATAAGATAGATAAATATATATTCGGATCAAAGAGAAATAAATTTTCAAATTTAAACAATGAAATGCAAAGACTAATAATTTGAAACTCACCCATGCTCGAGAGGTCTTCCATCGGGCATGTGTGGTGGCACGTGGTGTCCTGTCATTGGCCCCGGGTGGGACATGGGCGGCGGGTGGTGGTTCATGGGCATACTCATAGGCATTGGGGCGTTGGGTGGTGGTGGTGGTGCGTGGTGGTGTGGTGATGGGGCGGGGTGGTGTGGGGGCGGTTTCCACCCGGCGTCCTCCAGGGCCGAGGAGCCTCCCTGTAGTCACGCTCGTGTCCCTCTTCCCCGCATCGCGCAGGTGGACTTAGCCCTGCCGCGGGGCTTACGTGTCTGTAAAAAATAGAAATAAAATTATTAGGATAAATTGTGATGAAGAGATTTTTTCTTAAAAAGTTCTTATAAGATAAAATATAGAACTGAATAATAAAACATTGCATGAGTTATTAGGAAAATACAATAAGGTGAAGTAAAAATTAACATCCCATACTGATTGGGAAATAAATCATTGCAAATAAAGCCAGACGCAGTCTTTGATATTGAGATTATACCAATGAAATCTGCAAGGCTGTAACATTAAATTTTGAGAAAACATTTTAAATCTGTAAACAAAATTATATCTAGGCATTAAATTTCGTATCATGTGACAGAAGCCATTTAGAGCGTAACTCCAGAGTACAGAAATGTCATATCCGCATCATGTTCAAATGTCGATTAATAACTAGCAAAAAAATTAAACTAAAGAATTTATTTTTATTTTATAAAATTAGTATCATTACTGATTTCGTAAAAAGAAACGTTAACTACATAATTCAATTTTTTGATTACTTATTAATCAAATTTGGAGCATGTTATTGACATGACATTCGAATACTGTAAAACCTCCCTAGAGATAAATTTTACTTTTTAATATTAAGTTATTTTTACACGTTTTCTTGAGTATTTCCTATAGTGAGAATATTAGCGCATTGATTTCTTTTAGGAACATGTTACGGATAATACAAACATAAATTCATAAATTTTTTATTTTGATAATTAAACAAAAATATGAATTAAAGTGAAAATTTTTTATTGTCCTAAGCTTATAAATAAGTATATATACAAAGTTTTGATATTTTTCTTCAACCAATGGTTGAGTGAATTTTAAAAACATTAACACATTAAGGGCAATAACGGGTAACACATGTCGGAAAATTTTGTCATGGTTATTTAATCTATTACCGTATTTTAAATGTTAGAAATGTACTGCAATGTGCTTTTTTATAAAATTGTTAAAAACTAGTTAAGTAAGTAGAAACAATATGAATAGTCATCAACCATTGCGTTGCATATCTTGAAATACGAAATGTTATATAAATTATTCAAACAATCATTTCTACACTGTTAAAAACAAAATACTATATTTAACTTGAATAATATTATAGTTTTAAAAAATTAAAGAACACGCTTTTATAGAAATGTGAACTAAGAAGCACAAAATATCTATCTTAGTATTAAAATGCAGGGTAAGAGAAAATCGCGTGAGTGACACACCATAATATTTACATACATTTAAATCTTTAATTAAAATAATTTAGAATTAAACAAAAACCATTTTTTAAAAATCTCCCCTGACTGGGATCGAACGATAGACCTTTAGGTTCGTAGCGCGGAGCTATACCTGAACGCCACGGCGTTCACGTAGGGAAAGTCTTTCTTTACAATATATATTTTTTGTTTGCTCCCAGAGCGGTTACAAACATACAAACAAACATACATACATACATACAGGTGAAGCTAATAAAAGCGTGTTAAAAATGGTTCCAGTTTATCTGCAACCAATATTTTGGTGTAATGTTTCACCATTTTAGTGGTGCCGTTTCAGTAATAAGCACAACTGAAATGTTGAAACTTAGCACCAAAATATTGATTGCAGCTAAAAGTGCCTATTTGGCACCATTGTTTTGTGGAAAAACTGATCTATTAATTTTAACACTATGTATGTAAAGATTATTTATAATTTTCAATTAGTAAATTTAGAGGTTGTTTGTGTGATATCAGGACCATTTTACATAACTGTAACCTATACCCGAAACATAATCGAATTCCATGTTAATTTCAATTGTTTTACCGAAAAAAAAGATGGTAACATTGCAATAAAAATGCACCAAAATATGAATGGAGATTAATAAAAACTTTGTGTAAAAACAGCATAATTTTAAAAACGTGTAGGGTTGAAGTAATTGATATCTGCATTTTCAAAATGTGAAGTGGTAATAAATACCCCAACTCCATGTTCAAATCTAACGTTAGCTTATTATCTAATTAGCTTATTTTAAAGTAAAGCAGAGGTAAAAACATAAATGAAAATACATACAAGGGTAGAAATTTTAAATCGAATAAAATATTCGAAATTCTACGAAGACGAGATAATTATCTTCAAATAAATAATCATTAAAATCAGAGCACCTCTTTAAAAAAAGTATTTGTGCCCACACACAAAGTATAAATAATCACCTAACCTGTTTCATTGAAGTCTGTTAATGAATATGATATAAGGGAGTAGAAAAACATTAAGCTCATAAAATTTCTTAAATATTATGGAAGAATATTAGAAACATATGACTAAAAATTTCTAACCAATTGAAATTAATACAGTAAACACTGGATAACGCAACATGACAGTAACGTGTGCGATATGTAAATATCTTTCTTTCAATATTGATAGTTTTATTGAAATGAAGAACCAAACCAATGAAGTGCAAAACATACAACAAAATGATTCTACGCTTTTTCTTTTTCTTTTTTCTTTCTTTCTTTTCTTTCCTTTTTTTTTTTTTTTTAAATATTTTGAAAATTTCGAAAGCGCTAATCTCTTTCTTTTCTTTCTTTCTCTTTTCTTTTTTTTTTTTTTTGAAACAAGTATTCACTAAAATAGTTTTGGAGGAATATAATTTGAGTTAAGAAAAAAATAGTTCGGTAAATATTTGAACTACTTTTTGATACAATTTTTATAATAATTCTGCGAATGTATAAAATAATAAGTTAGTTTAGTGTATTAAGATAAAATATAGTTTAATAGTACTACTAAAAGTAATTCATACAACTTACATGCATATACAGAGTACTTGAAGAGTTGTCATTGAATAAAAAAGTCTAAACGTTGTCATTGTCTAAATTTTATCATGTACAAAAGTAGATATCCAAGAGTAAGAAACCCAGTATGAAATACGCAGTAGTAAATATAATGAAATTTTAACAGGTTCATTCATTTAACACTAAAACCCAAGGAAATAAAAAAACCTTTAAAAATCATACAAAATACATAACCTCTTTTATAATATGGATTTTTTGATTAAAAGAGAGTTTATTCAATACTTCAAAGTAAAGATTATAGAAAAAGGTTTTGGTAATCATTTCATTAGTTTTTTTTATGAGTTTTTAATGCAATTTTATTCCTATTAAAATTATATTAAATTTCTTTCTTTTCATTTGAGACTGACGTCAGAAAATATTTATTCATTTCAAGGAAAATAGATTTTATTAAAAAAATCCCACTTATAATAGTAAGAATTAATTATACATGTATTTCTATAAACGTGCATACAAACACACGCGTAGATTCACTTCCTTTAACATACATTTACATTGGTTTCATAAAGAATTTCTTTGACTTTTTTCAGTATCTGCAAGAACATCTTCATAAAGAAAAGCATGCATATAAAAAGTTTTATTCTGACGCAAAAAGATAGACACACAGAAGTATACAAAAAACACTACTTTTGACAATTTTTTTTCCAAAGTTGTTGAAAGAATCTCGAAGTAAGACGAGTGTTTCTTCCGGAAAGTAGACATCCACCGATTTTCCGGAAGAATTGATTCGAAGTTTATGTTTCTCTAGACAAAACTTGCTTTAGATTCATAGTAAGATATTTACTTAGTATTTTGCTGAGATTAAACTATCGTTATTCTTGTTTAACAGGTAAAGATAAAACATGTTAATTGTTCAGAAGACATGTTAAAAGATTAGTGGCTGGTTTAATGAAGGTATCAGATATTTCTTTTAGCTTCTTCAAGAAATCTGTGAAAGTTTTTTTTTTTTTTTTTTTTTTTGAATTGATGGATTTCTTTAGGCGTATCGATTATTTAACGTACCAAACAATTGAAAATAATGCAATTAAAATTTCAAAAGGATCTATATTTTTAACTTTTTTATTAATTAGAGGCATACACATGGCTCATAACTACAAATCTTATTTGCTTTAAAATGCGTGTAGAGCGTTTTAAAAATATTTATTGAGTAATTATGAGGCATCAAGGGACAGGGAACTTTGTCATTATGTAATTGTTCTTAAAAATTAAACGAAATCTAAATAAGGATTTTCAATAAAGAATTTCAGTCTGTTTGATTAAAGGGTATTGAAACTTTAATTGAAACTTTTCAATATCATTATTAAATAAGTTTTTTCCATGTTTTCAACTCCTACTATTTGCATATACAATAACAATAATAACAACAATTTGAATCATACACTCATTGTGTAAATCCTGTGTGTATACAAAAATTGTTATAGGACAAATACTAACAGAATATCATAATTCCCGTGTAAATCTCTGAAGTTATAGTTACAAATACATATAGAAAAATATTTTAGAACAAACAGCCTCATTAAATTCACATCCATAACTAATAAAAAAAAATTAAATTACTTTTAGCATATTACACAAATCAACTGTTACAAGAGCTCTCTGTGCATTCTGAAATGCATTCTGAAATGCATACTAATATGTTGTTATATGTGAATATATCATGCATGTTATTTATGATAGCACAACACTAAGATTCTCAGACTTCCTTATTTTAGAATAAAAGTTTTTTAAGATGTATGAATTGATAAGAAAATCCTTTTATAATCCTTGAACATTATAAGTTTATTCACGGAATCACTCAAATAGCCAATAGAAAATTTAAGTTATGATCGCAAAAATGCGGTTTCAGTCTCTTCCCCCCTTTTTTTAAAGGTAAAACGATGATATATTGGTATATAACAGCGTAAAAAATTATTATTATTTAGAATTATCGTCAAGTATTTCGCGATTTAAAGTTTATCTAACCAGAACTGATATAAGCAGAATGTCTCAATATTTAAAAATGTATGTGATAACAGTGATATAGACTCAAGTAAAGAGGAATATCTATGCATTTAAATTAAAGAGATATATATATTAATAATATTACTGAATATTTTTATAGCAATTTTTTAATATTTTACAACTCTGAAGATAAGACATAACAGCATGTAAATATTTTTCAGATTGTGAAAATGCTAAATATATACACGCTTATATAATATTATATATGTAAAGTTATAAAAACGAACATCTAGACTAATTAACGTAAATAGTTTTCCAATGATAGACGAAACAAATTTATATAGTTAGTATAATTTTTAGATATAATATTTATATGACATTCATAATGTTAAAATATAGTCTATAGTTTATTTTATTAATAAAAAGTTATTAAGATAATATATGAAACAATTAAAAAAAAAAAAAAAATCTGCTCAAATTGGCTTGATATTTGCAGAAAATTTCTATAGGAATAAAATAAAGTTTCCACCTGAAATAGGAATAACTATGATTATTGTCATTGGTACAGCGAAAGTTAAATAGACGTCGTCTTTAACTATTCGTCAGGATAGCTGATCACTGCGATCTATCGTCAGTTCTAACTATTGATGCACCAGTGATTAGTAAAATTTTTAAAAAGTACCAGGTTTGAAATAACTTTTTTTTTTTTTTTTTTTTTTTTTGAACTGCCTATATACTCAGAATATTTATGATTTTCTTAATTGTTGACACATTTTGCGATTTAAATTTGATGATTATAAATATGTGAGAATTTTTAAATATTGTTACCTAGATTACTTATTTTTAGTTTTTTAAGCATATCTTAAATATAATTAATGCTTTATGCTTATAAAACGAAGATTTACTTCTTTTAATAGAGCATAGTACCTCAAAATTTTCGAAATTTCGTACGTACATTTTGTAAGTACATTTCGTAAGTACATTTTGAACACCTGTTGCTTATTTCTATCAATATTCATTTTAGAGAATCAATAACCATTTATAGGATCAATTTCTTGCTGTGTTTAATATACAGCATAGAATTTTTTTTTTATCGAAAAATATTTTTTTGAAATAGATATCCAAATGTGTTCTGATGCTCTGTTTCTACATTTTAACTAGTATTTGTCTTTTTCCCCCCATAGCTTTTCTAGTCTGAAAAACTGTCATAGAAGAAAGATTTTTGTTTTGAAATCTGTAGAAAATTAATAAATCAACAATACTTTTTTTTAAATATAGCTGATCACCATTACCAGTCTTTGAAATTCGGATTAAAATATATACTAAAACCCAAATAAAATACTACGTCAGAAACGCCAAAAGAAAAATATTTGCGATGCATACAGCTGTTTCGGTAGCCTTAAGCGTACCGTCTTCAGTGCAAAAAGAAATTCATTCTTTTTGCACTGAAGACGGTACGCTTAAGGCTACCAAAACAGCTGTATGAATCGCAAATATTTTTCTTTTGGCGTTTCTGACGTAGTAGTTTATTCGGGTTTTAATATTCCAACGCCAAGTCTCCTGTTATTAAAATATATACTATTATTAAAAATGTAATATTAAAAAAATATATTACTATTGTTATATGCAATATTATATATATATATATATATATATATATATATATATATATATATATATATATATATATATATAACTCTGTAAAAGATGGGTACCTTTGGAAATAATATTTGGAACGTCAATGTATATATTTAGGTTTATTTATGTCAAAACGACAAGACAAATAGAGGCTTAAAAGATCTTAATCTTAGAAATAAAAAATTTTGTATATGCTATAATATAGAAAACTCTCACAAACAAAGTGTGTAAACACTGAAGTCTTGAGAAAACTATTTTTAAATGACACAGTGGTTTACCTGTACTCTAAATAATATTAAAATAACAAGAAATGATCTACTTTCGTAAAAATTGTGTATAAAATGTGAAGCATTGAGAGAATATTGTAATGGAGGTATATTATATGTAATAATGAATGAAGTATTCGGTTTTAAATAGTTCAAATACTCTGGATTTTATGCCATTATTGTAAGCAATAAATTAATTCTATAATCGTGAACAATATTTCTATTATTGTTATTTAAATAATCTTTTATTATTACACTTACATTATACAAGTGTTACTACTATTCGAACTTAACCCTTTAACGTTCACTACTTAATTTATTTTAAAAATTACTAAACTAATTTTAAAAATGGCTTTTAGACACATAGCTGATCATAAATATTTAAAAAATAAAAAAATGGAATTGTTCCTGTTTGAGAAATTTTTGGTTGGAAACATCTATAAGTTAACCTTATTAAATTCAAATAATGTTTAATTTAATGAATAAAACATTTTGTAAGTAAACATTATCGACTACAAAAACTCGTAAAAGTTGTTTCAGGTGAAAATAATAGTCCAGCTCTTCATTAAATGAAAATAAAACTAGACATGAGTGCATCATTAAACCAGCAATTCGCACTCGCGCACACTAAGAAACTTCAAGTGACTTATGCATTTAGTTTCGTTTGAAGCATTATTTGTTAAATTTTAGAATAGTGCTCCTATCTGCCGACAGAAAAGAAAGAAAAGTTTAAAACCTGATTAAAACAAGGGAGGAAATGTTAAAAAAATTGCTGCATAAAAATTCTTAAATTATGTCAAATGTTTTGTTTCGCTGCGAAACCAATGATCGTTAAAGGGTTAAAGAATGAACCAAATGAACAGATTATAGAAGGGAAAGGGAAAAAAAAAAAGAATGTATAAATTACTTAATGCTTGTTTTTGCATATGCCATTATAAATATTACTACATCATTTAATATACAAAACAATCTTTTATCGGTTGTATCGGATATGGTATATTAAAAAAAAACATGTACGCAAAATTGCTGTAAATAATATATATTTTATTAATTTATTATAATTCATATATTTTATTATAATACGCATGTGCGTAAAAACAATCTACAAGAAATAAGTTTTCTTAATTTGAGTCGTATCAATTCAAAATAAATGTAAATATCTATTTCTAAAGTCAAAATTAGGATAGATTTCGCTACTTTATCAATTCACAAAACTCTTAAGAAATTATTGTGAAACACTTCAACACATGATATCAGATTTATATGAAAACAGGAAAAAAAAATCATTTTTTTTTTTTTAATGACAAAAATTTCAGGATGATAACGAGAAATGTTGCTGCAATACGAGAATAGCTAAATCCGGTAATATGTAAGAGATTAAGTAGTGAGATGAGATCCTTTACTTGTTATACAACTCGTTTTGATATCTATAAATAATCTTAAGAAATTTTATTATTATTGTTCAAAGTTGGATCATGAATCGAACGAACAAAATACAAAAAGAAATCAAATATAAATTACTGTCTATTTTTGATCATGTTATTGCAAACATGTTTCTTTCTTTTAATATACAAAATAGATTTATATCAGTATATATATATATATATATAATAAAGATGATCTATTAAGCATATTAGAAGCCAAGCAACAGATACAAGATCACTGAAACACCAATGACCAATAAGATAAATAAAAAAAAAAAAAAAATCATCAGTGGATGAAATACATTAATGTAAAGAAACCAGATCTATTAATTAACAGTCTGCAAAAACAAACGAATCAATAAAGTAAAACAACAAATCTTAACTTAAAACCATAAACTTATCAAAATTAATGAAAAAACAACCCAAGAAACACAAGATAGGAAGAAGGAGGCAGGCGGCAAGACTTGTGACTTGCCTGTGGGGTTACACTAGTTTTACGCCGGCAACACTCCCCCAGCCTGCCACAACCAGAACAGGAACCATATGGATTTAAAAATGCAAAATTTCAAAGCAGATGAACAACAATGAAGCCACGAAGCCACAATGAAATTCACCGATTGATCACATTGTGTTTAACAGTATAATTAGAACATTAAATATAGTTGACAACTCAAAAAGGAAAAATCTGAAATTTTATTGGAAAATGAAAGTTTGCATAGTAATACAAAGCAAATGCAACAAGCCTTCTACTTTTTTTTTTTTTTTTTTTTTTTTTTTTTTTAATTTAATTTCACAAACCCACCCAACCATCCAGCCTTACAACACCACCCCACCTCCGTAATCAAACATCTGCCCACCCAACCGCCACCTTTTTTATTGTCTTTTATTATTTTATAATTTTTTTGTTGATATACACAAGAGTGTACACAGCTTTTTTTTTTTTTTTTTTTTTTTTCTTGTACTAACAGAGACATGGTTAAGGATATAAAATAGAAAATACAAAGTTTTTAGGAAAACCCATTTTAGCAGTGGCTGTGATCAGTTTATTAATATTCTTGTTTTTAAACTTTGCAGAGCATAAATTATTAATTCGAAATAAATGGTTAATGATGATGTTTCTAAATACCGAAAGATGCAGACATGAATTAAAATGTGTAAATAAGTTGACATTAAAACAAAAATCTTGCCGTTAGTCATAGATATCTGTGTAAAGTTTATTACCATCGATGATTATTTTTAGATCTAAAAAGTTAATTGATTGATTAGTCAGAGTATTTTGAGTTAGCTTTAAATTAGGTGGATAATTGAAGGAAAAGCCATTTTGTGAGTTCTTGTTGAGATAAAATACAATAATATCATCGATGTAACGATAAAATCGAACATCATCATTGCAAATTTGCTTTTCATAATAATAAAGATAGAGATCTGCCAAAATACTGGAGCTACAACCTCCTTGTGGGATGCCTAATTGTTGCAAATAGATAGCGTTGTTGTGGAAGATATAATTATTATGGATAACAAAGTTAAGAAGAGTTTTAAATTTTTCTGCTTTAAAATTGTAAGGAAGATTAATTTGAGCTTTATATTCTTGAAAAAGACTGTAAATGATATTACTAAGATCTGATAACTCAATATTATTGAAAAGATCTTGAAAGTCAAAAGTCATAATATTGTCTATTGAATCGAGCGATTTTATGTAATGAATTAATTGAAAGCTATTTTTAAGACAGTGTAAATTATCAACTATGCAAGTACATTTGTAAATTTGTTTTAGAATATCCAGTAGAGCTTTATTAGCATTGTTGTTATAAGTGTTACACCCAAGAGTGACAGTGCGAAATTTAATTGGAGATTTGTGAAACTTAGGTATGAGAACTATATAAGGATAATTAAAGTTATTGAAGGGAAGTTGAAGTAGTTTATAGTAATTATGTATTTTTCGGTTATTAATAATAAGGTTATTATTAGTTAAACTGAAGATGTTACTATTATTGATTGATGAGTTTAAAATAGAGAGATAGTAGGATTTACAAATAATGGCATAATTATTAGGTGATTTGTCAACATAAGTGATCACAAAGTCATCCTGTAGTGATTTGATTGAGTTAAGAAGTACAGATTTTTTAAATAACACCAGATTTGAAGAATTGATAAATAATGCATTTTTGATTTTTTGTAACACTAAAACTTTCCATTGAGTGAAGTAGGCAATAGGTTTATTATGAGTAATAGATATTTTATAAATAAATAAATCTAGGTCATAAGAAAACTGTTGAAAGATTTGTGGAATGCTAGTTTTAACTGGAAGTCTAAATTTGGTGAAATATATATATATATATATATATACACACACACATATCTAGAAAGAGAAAGAAGGGGGGACAAAATTTTATTTACATTTAGGTAAATTTTTTGCCAGGGAAATTTAAAAACCAGGAAAAACAAATATATTATTGATTTTCGGGGAACAGTTTACAAATTTATCTTTATCTAAACAGATTACTATTATTATTATGATATAAAACGGGTAAATGTTATACAGGTAGTACTGTAAAAAGATTATTATACCGAAGAATAAATTTATATTTGTTTCATTATGACAATCATCATGATGTGTAATGAAGAACAGAAAAAATTGCTTAAAAAAAAAAAAAAAAAAAAAAAAAGAGTTTTTGAACTACCTTGCTTTTATGTCACCGCTACTTTGAAAACATGCGCTCAAAATTGAATTTTAAAAAGTTATTTTGGTCAAAACTTTCTCAGAATTTTGACACCGGTTCATTCCATAAGTTTTTGAGTATAATTTAATTTTGAATCGAGAAGTAGTACAGGGTTAGTGAAGTAGCTAAGTTCCGCTAATCTCTAACCCTCTTACCATTGATTGGCTCAAGAAAACAAAACTGAATAACAATATTAAAATAGAGGTGCTCTCAATCCATCATGTACATACTCAAAATTTAAAAATGTACTAAATTTTACACAAACATAAATAACACTAAAAATCGTTGATTATTACTATAAAAGTTTATTTTTCGATGACTGTAATTTTTTTGAGTTTGTGGCACAATTGATGCATTAGTATACATACAAAACACGTCATAGCTACCAATTCTCATGAATTTTCCGGGAAATTTTTCGTTAGCATTATTTAATAATATTTTTAAACGTATTTAATGGTAAAATTAATATAAGATGATTATTATTATTTTTTAAGTGATAATAAACTTTTTTTTTTTTTTTTTTTTGAAAATAGAAAATGTTGACATTTTTAATTACACACACACACACACACACACACACACACACACACACACACACACACATATATATATATTATGTGCATAAATCAATATCATACTGAATATAGGTATGCTTGTTTTTGTTATATGTTAATTAGCGCATATTTTAAGTAATTAATTGTAAAAAAAAAAAAGATTTTGAATTTTTAAATCAGACTTATCACCAGTATTTTCTTTACAGAAATATGGACTATTACTTTTCTACTGAACAGCACTGGGTCTACTGCACTGCAATTTGCAATGGGTCTAATACTCTACGTGTTATAATTAAAAAAGTGGAAATTGTTTTTGTAATGATTTAAAGAAACCGTTATATCTCCATGAATATATGTGGTAGCCTCATAAAATTTTTTACAGATAATAAAAAAAGCCACCATAATCACATGCTACAGCCAAACGCATTTAAAGCATTACCTTTTACAGGGTGATTCAAAATACTTTGATTTTTGTTTAATTTTTTACTCATCCTCTTTTCCTTTTCATGACACAACTTTTACTGAAAAATATGAGGTAAAAAATGTTATTTACACTACCAAAGTTTCAAGGTGATTCCTAAAGAACTTTTCAAGATATTTGACAAAACGTAAAAAAGCGAAAATGTTCCCATTATTTTGTCAGTCATCTGTATATGAAGCTTCATTTGCACTATTTCTGTTTCTGCTCAAATGGAGAAAGTTTTTTTTTTTTTTTTTTTTTTTTTTTTTTTTTTTAAAGAATATATAGAATAAATAAAAATATTATCCATATTATTATTTGCAATTAATAAAACGATAAAGCATGAATAATTCTTTTCGAATAATGTAATTAGGTACGAAAGAAGAAAAAAAAGTCTTTGAAACGAAATAGATTTTTTTCTTACTTTTATTTTGAGTTAGAAATTCTTATAATTATACACCGAATTAATTTCAGAAAAATGTAATAAAAAAAAAAAGAAAAAAAAAAAAAGAACTAACCTTAGTAAGTATAAATAATAATAATAAAATATTATATTTCGTTATTCTTTAAAATTATTTCCCTATGACACTCATGATCATTTCTAAATGCATTTAGTAAAATGTTTTGTCTGCTTTTATTTATTTATTTATTTTATTTTATTTTATTTATTTATTGATACATTTATTTTTTAATGATTATATAATGCAATAGTTTTTATGTTTCTAAAAATTCATTTTTTTGTTTGTTTAATAATAAAAAAAAAATCATTTAATTAAAGTTTTCTAAACATTTAAAAAGCAAACTTTAATAATGTTTAAGAAAGAAAGCTATACTTTCTAAAATATAAGTTTCTCTATTCACATTACTTTTAATTGGAAAGGGGTAATTTTTGAAGTTCTAGGAGAATATTTTAAATTTTTATTGTGTTATTTACCGTTTTGTTCACTTCTGTTAAGATCTCATCGACTTCTGCTGCCAATTAAATTGAAAAAGCAAATAAACAGGTTTCTTGAAATACATAATTTATTACTGTTTATCGGCTAATTGTCGAAAAAGTTGGCAATATATATATATATATATATATATTTACGAATTACTGAGATATAATAAAAGCCTTATGCTTCATTTGGTATAAAATAAATTTTAAATTAATCATATTATATTTTACAATGTATAAAACAAACCAGTCCAATGATTATCTAGTCGACAACAGCAACAAAAAGGAACGTGAAACCAAATTTTGCAAGCTCCATTTTTTGTAACGGAACTAATAGGGGTATTATGAAATGTTTTAAGAATTTTTTTTTTTTTTTGTTTAAAAATGATGAATGTGGTACCTTTTTCTTGTCGGTTTCAGGATCGGTTAATATACTCAAAGGCCCTGAATTAGTTAGTTTAGATTCAATAAAATATTAATGTTTTAAGTTTAACTTCTCTTATAAATTTAATTTGAATTTTACACTTAATTAAATTCAAATTTAAATATCTATTGAAATTCAAAATTCAAAAATGTATTTAATTTAAAAACAAAGCTCAATTAAAATGATTTTTTTATACCTAAATCATGAAATTTAAAATTGGATAAAATTACGTTAATAAAGTTATCGTTCAGCATATTTAAGATTATAAATGCATAAAAGTGCCAATAAATGTGTTTAATGCAGAGATTAAATTATATTTAACGGGTAAAATAATATTTTGAAAAAATATTTACAAAACAATTCATTTAGCATTAACATAAGTTAATTTTTATATGTGTTATATCATTACCAGAAAGCTTAAATTATTGAATTTTATCTATCGAAATCTTAAATCGTATTGTAGTACATACATAATGGATTACCACCGCCACCAACAAAAAATTATTAATCATTGTGATAAAGGTATATGCATCAAACTGATAATGATAGATTTTTCTACTACTACTATGCTTTAATTATTGAGACGTTTACAAACGTAACAAACATCTATACAACGAAAAATTTATAAATAAGCTCTAAAAATATCTTTCTATTTTTCAATGGTTGAGGTAACTGTTACATTTATCTTTTTAAAATCTTTTTAAAATTTATTTAATTTTTGAAATATACAATACTTCGATGTAATTTTTATGGGAAAGAAGTGTCAAATAATTTGTTTTATTATCTGTAAAATTGTGCATTAGACTCATAAAATTAATAATTTTTTTTTTTTAAGTTTCATTAAAAAATTCATAAATTTGGGTCATAAACGAATAGTTATATAAACAATCATAACTTTTTACTTTTCAAACATACATTATGCAAAGAAAGTATTGTAATCATGAAAAAATTCGACAATGAAATTTTATTGTGTCTATATTTTTTGAGGTCACCTGAGTTATTTTTTACTATATTTACGGTGATGCATGCAGCTATGTGTGTGTGTATATGAGTATGTGTGGGACTGAACAAATTAATGTCTAAACACGCTGTTCAACTACGCTGAAAGCTGGTAGGTATGTTGTAGGTCACAGTCGCCTGAATCGTATAAGTTTTGATGAGTGTACGATTTATATATTTTTACAGGGACACGAAGAAAAATTATTTATCACTATGTCCTATGGACTTAAATTATTTAAAGTGCGACAACGTCTAATCGATTGAGCTGAAAGTTGCTAAAAAAGTTAATGGTCCCCGTCACACAAACTGTATAGGTTTTGATGAGTGGGCGACTTACATTTTTTTTAAATATATTTTAAAGGTCGTCGTCAAACAAACTGTATAAATTTTGCTGAGTGGATGACTAACATTTTTTTTTCTTCTTTTACAGAGGTACAAAAATAAATTCTTTATCATTAAAGTCTATGGAATTAAATTATTTATAATGCTCTAGAGTGTAAACGTTTCATTCGACTAAGATATAAATTGGCAGGCATGTTACAGATTATTGTTGTAAGAACCGCAGATATTTATATGAGTATAGAATTTATAGGTTTTTATTATTTTTATTTTGATTATTTTTTTACTTGTACGGGATACAAAATAGAACTTTTACACATATCAGTCTATAGGCTTAAATAATTGAAAGTCACTTAAATAACATTAAATTGTAAAAAAAAAAAAAAGAAAAAGAAAAAGAAAACAGATAAATATTTGATATTGTGAGTTTATCATTTACAGTTCTTTTACAAAGATGAACAAAAGAGTTTGGATACAGTACGATTCATTAAAATATATACAATTTGGGAAGAAATACACCTATTATGATATTCCTTTTTGCTTATTTAACTTTAAACTTCTTTGAACAACCATTAGTTACTATATGTTCGGAATGTCGAGTGGAGTCGCTCCATATTTTTATATTCGTTGGAACATCCTTTTATCGAATTTATGCTTGTGAGGTTAAGCCCAGCGATCAAGCGTAGAATGAATTATTTTGCACAAACTAGGAAGAATGATCATAAAATTTCAAAACTATATTAGACAGTTGAATTGTTAACAAAGACATTAAATACATCCATGTTGTGTTTGACTTTTAAATAATAATGTATAAAAAATAATCATTGATGCATAAATAATTAGTTATCATACATTTTATGTTATTCTTGGCACAGAAATTGAATTCTTTGACTTGTGAGAAAATTTTAAATTCTTTTTTCTATTATTTAATGTGTTGTGCGGGTATCTTCGATCGATAGCTATACTGAACATATTAAGAACAGATACTTCATTCTAAAAATCAGAGTAAGATTACGCGTCTAAAGATCAATTCATGCGTTAATAACATCTTTCCAAAAATAGAATTATATACTATACTAGGTTTTAATAGAATGAATTTCCAAGCTTGTTAATCTAGCAAAATTTCGAAGTTATTGTTTAAAATAAAAAACCAATACAGCATATGTATTAAAATTGCTAATTTAAAATTTATTATTATTATTATTATTTTTTTTTTTTGTTTAACTAAGAAGTTGATATTTAACGTAGATAATAATTTTATCAATACATCCCAAATTCTTAAAAGGTGCAACTTTAATAAATTATAAGACGATAAGTAAAAACTCTGTTTAGGCGGCGATATGTATAAAACAATAAATCCATATAAAATGAAGCACTTCAAAATTTATAAGAAGATACGTTAAATTGTTTTTTGATGGATACCTACGTAGACTGTTTCTATCATTCTAAAGCAAATTACTTTTAAAGCTTATGCACAAATCAGATATCTATTCATAACAGTATTATTTGTTTAGTAGGCTAGTAAAATCGATGCAGTCAACAGTAATCAAAAACTAGTGTTGACGACTTTGTAAATAAACACCATAGAATGCAAAACATAATGCTGCTTTTCATATACTCCTACGATTTAATTGTAACGACTTTATTTTTGTCCGGCAGAAAAATTAATCTGGCCCGAAACAATTGTTGCGTGTTTATGCATATTATAGTAGTTTACTGCCTGTTTCCACCTGCATATTACATACATGTATACGTTACTATTTCTTGGATTGCTTGTGAACTGCTTTTAATCAGTGGACAAAATAGAACTATAAATAGAAAAATAGAACCATTCAAAACTACAAAATGCCATTTGTCACGTGGGATGCAATTCCGGCATAGACATAATCAAAAAATGGTCTATTCCTACATCTTTCACTGCCGCCCCTTGTCGCGTAGGAGACCTATCTCTGGCGGCCTTTGTAACTTTTATTTTATTTTATTTTTTATTTTTATTTTTTAAATTTTTATTTTATTTTTATTTTTTTGTGTGTGTGTGGGGGGGGGGGGTGAAATAAACGTTCCGGAGGAGATAGCATAGCTAGAATCGCTCGACACTGCTCTCAGAGCGGTGAGCGGCTCCTCGTTCCTGTGAATACATGTATACGTTCCTCAAACCAAATATTTCAATTTAAAGTAATAATAATAATAATAATAATAAGAAGAAGAACAACAACAACAAGAAGAAGAAATGTAAATGAATAAAAAATAAAAAACTCCTTGCTTAATGTCTGTTTCGGGGCAATTTCCTAATTTGTCGATAAAGAGTCTAGGCATCTCAAACAAGAGATTTTTATTATTCTCATAAAAAAACCATTTTTGGTTATTATTAAATGAATGTTAAATACAAATTCATTACAGCAAAGGAAAAAAAAAAGTTGGTAAAAATAAATAAATAAATAAAAGTAAAGAACTTTAATTTTGTACAACTAACTTAAAAATATTTAGCCCCCCCCCCCCCCCGTTTTTTAAAAAGAATAATCTTGATTTATTTTTATATAATGTCAATAGTAATACACTGTATAAACTTAAGAATCGGGTTTTGTTTAATATTATTACTTTCTAATAAAAGAGAAAAACAAATATACCCCCAACTTACGTTAACAGGTAGAAACAAAATATTTGCCTAAAACGAAATATGATTTTTGTTCTTTCTTTCTTTCTTTCTTTTTTTTTTTTTTTTTTTAAGCATTTAATATAATTCAAACCCGTTCCTTAAATCTCTTACATATAATATAATGTTCATTAAAAAGACATTTCGAGCAATTTTAAGCATACTTGACAAAGGGATTTGAAAAATTTGGACAGCGAAGTTCCTACGGTCCCTATTTTTTCTCTGACTCTTTCACCATTATGTTTATATAGCAGTCTTCTATAGTATGTTTCCGTGAACAATAAATGGGAAATTTGCTACCTAATTAAAGTGATGGAAGAACAAAGAAAAAAAGGCGGGACCGTAGCAATCCAGGAAATGCAGAAACAGAGAAAAATGAATTTAAAGATTTTATTCAAATAGTAAAACAGAAGAAAAATATTTGTTAAATAGCTATAGTGGCCGTTCTAGATGAAATAAGTTACCGAAAATTTGGCAGAAATTACTTTAAGATACAAAGACGGTTTTCGAGTAAAAAATTAAAAATCGATATTTTTGTCATCACGTTTTTTTGGGATTTGAGAGGCGCCGAATTCCCTTACAAAATTAAAAATTATGTCTGCTCATCGAGTTTTGGTAGATTTTTATGCATTTTTATTATTATCGAATGCTATCATTTAAAAGAAGTGTGTTTGGTGATTGAGGAGTAAGGCCGATTTACTACACTTGGTTCCTAGGCCTTGGTGGGATTCCTCCGACGGAGTCTTTGTAAGGGAACTTAGTCCATATTTAATCGAGTTTCGGGAAACATCACAGAAAACTCTGATCAGCTAAATTCACGAGCGCGACATTGTTTCGAATCCGGCACCTCCCGTCTACCAGCTTGAAGAGCAGAACCTCTCTGAAACTAGCGGGGCTTTAAAAAAGGATGAGTGGGAATAATTTTACTACCTAACAGAAAACAAATTGCACAAAGGTCTGAATTCATGCAATCTAAGACGTTTATTTGAAATGGAATAAAAGTAGGCTATCATAGATAACACTGCTCTGCATGAAAATTGACCCCAACACCATTTCTTCCAATTCGTATGTAAAATGACCTGCTGAATCCGAATACGACGCTCATTTTCCCCTATGACCCATCGAATCTTGAGGATGCTCCCCTATTTTTATCACCTCCTCCACCCACCAAATCAAATTCAAGACCATAAAATTACCAAACAGTGATACAAATTGGGGGAGGGAGTTGTGACCTCCCTAAAAACGGTGGGTGATTGGCCAAAATGGGGGTCATATTTGGAGTCAGGAGGTCATTTTACATAAGAATCAGAAGGAATGGCATCTGGGCTCGAAATTGTTTTTTTTCTGCAGTTCAGTGTAATCAATAAAAATAATATTTAGAAAAATATGAAGGTAAATAATATATATATATATATTATGCACAAATTCGAAACAGTAACATTAACTGTAAAAAAAAAAAAAAAAGTGACATTTTAAAACTGAAATCGATTACATTTACGAAAAATATCCACATATCTTGTATTTGGGCCAAACTTTAAAATATTAACAGGTTTCGTTTTACGAAAGAAAAAAAAAAAAAAAAAATAAAACATGAATGAAATAATTTAATACTATACTACTAAAAATAAAATCATAATCATACATTTTTCCAGAAAACTAGTTCCAATGAGCTGCAATCAATATTTTGGTGCAATGTTTCACTATTTTAGTGGTACTCTTTCAATAGTAAGCTCCAGTGAAATGGTGAAACTTAGCACCAGAATATTGGTTACAGCTAAAAATGTCTATTTAGCACCATTCATTTGGTGAAACGTTGAACTATTATTTTAAACAGTACTTTATTGTAATGTACTTAATACTTGTGAAGAAATTGATATTTATTTTTAGACGTTTAAAACATAAAATAAACAAAATAAACTATTATATTGAATAAAATTTGAGAATAAAAGTTAACTTATTTTACTTGCATGTCATACTATATACTCATAAATAGATTGATTTTTACTCTGGTTTATCAATATCATATTTCAATTTCTTCATAAACAGTCAAACCCTTTTTTATTCGTAATTTAATTTCATTTTGTGCAATATTTTATGTTCAATATATACATAAATAATGCCGTATAAAAAAATAATTCTGTTATTATTTAAACTCTTAAAACTTTAGAAGTTTTAACAACATGGTATAATAATTACTTCATTTAAATGCACGATGGAGACAGCCTGGCCAGAATGAAATCGAAAATACCTATTATCATCAGAAATCTTTGTGCTAGCACATGGATTGGTGTTTAAATTTTTAATAGTTTTAGTGAAATGAAATTGATGAAATGAAATTATTCAGGACGAACCCGTGACATTATAAAACATGTAACAGATCCTGCTGATGATTGAAATGCATGACATTTGTTTACAATTTTTTTTTTTTCATTTTATTTAAAAATGTTCCCATTCTGTTAATTATTTTTTGCTTGTTCAGAAAACTTGTTTCAAGCTACATTTTTATATTTGAGTTAGTTTCAATAAGAGAAAATTTGCAGTTCCTATCACATAAAAAAATGTTTGTTTAATATATGTTGCAAAAAATTCGACAATGAAATTTTATTGTGTCTGTATTTTTTGAGGTTATTTTTTACTATATTTAAGGTGATGCATGCAGGTATGTGTGTATATATATGATTATGTGTGGGAGTGAACAAATTAATGTCTAAACGTGCTGTTCAACTACGCTGAAAGTTGGTAGGTATGTTGTAGGTCACAGTCGCCTGAATCGTATAAGTTTTGATGAGTGGCTTTTGATGAGTGGGCGACTTACATTTTTTAATATATTTTAAAGGTCCTCGTCAAACAAACTGTATAAATTTTGATGAGTGGATGACTGAAATCTTTTTTTTTTTTTTTACAGAGGTTCAAAAAATAAATTCTTTATCATTAAAGTCTATGGACTTAAATTATTTATAATGCTGTTTCAGAATGTATTTTTAGTGTGTTTTCTTTTATACGGCCTGTATTCCACGCAGTAAAACAGATTTGAGTGCACAGTGAAAATACACGGATTTTCTGAGTCGTAATTAGAAATTAAATACTTACAATTAATAAAAGGATAGCCTTGTCAATTTCAATTTTCTCCACAGAAATGAAAAAGATAGCCACACAGCCATTTATATCCGTTAGACATCTAAATTACATCCAGTGATCCATAAAAGGTAACACAATATCTTAAAAATGTCCATTAAAAGTCCTGGATATCTTTAACTAATTATAGATATGTATTAGATGCTTAAATGTAGACGAAATTTAGACGTGTCTTTCTCAATGTCTAATAGATCTGTAACATCTTAGATCAAAATAAGATTTAGATATTTTCAATATCTATTACATTTAACAAGTCCAAGTATTGGATATTTGGAGATTCAGCGGATATTTGACAGACATCTAATGAATGTAAAAAAGAGTGACATTTGTCGTGTTAATAGTTATCTGTAAAATGTTTATAGATGTTTAATGGATAATTTTTTTAAACCTTTATAGATGTCTTATACATGTAAGTGGCTGTGGGGGTATTGATTAAAAAAATACCTGCCTTATACTTTAACTATTTAAGGTTTTATACATTTACCAAACAGAAAAGAAATATCTCTTTCATAATCGCACTGTTTTAATTCCCATATGTCTATAGAAATAGGATGCTTAACTATTTTTGAAAAATTTTGACCTCGTTTTTTTTTTTTTTAAAATGTATTTACACGTTTTGAGATATAAGGTATCTGAAAATCACAAAATTCGTATGGTGTCCGCCTAAACGTTGTCAATTTGTTAGTCTGTAAGTCTGTAAGTCCATTAAAGTGTTGGTTTTTTAGTCTATATACACGATATCTCTAAAACAAATAATCATAAAGAAGTAGGATCACTTTTAAAATATCACTTAGGAACAGCACCTGACTAAAGCAATGGTTTGCGGGGCAATTGTCTCGGGCCCTCTTGCTGAAGCGGAGTCCCAATTCTAATTTAAAATTCATTTTAATGCTCTTTTTCTATTTTAATTTTAAATGAATACGCGTAAGGGGGGGGGTGCAGAAAAAAACAAGTCCAGGACCAGTTTGGCCCACACTTTCAAAAACACTATTTGTTTTCAACATTATAATTTAAAAACTTTGTAAGTTAATGGGGATTTATGATTTTCTCAACTAAGAAGAATAGGGCAAATTTTCACATTAATTTGTATTATGAGGATTATTTTCCTCGTTAAAATGTTGGACAAGTTTTAAAGTATCATTTATAATACTAGTATGAATTTCTTTGACTATGGATATTCTAATTTGAAAAACTCGTAAGTTAATCGAAATTTTCTATTTTCTTTACATGGCAGAATAGAGCAATATTTCATATAAATCATCGGGATTATTGGATTGGAAATACTATGTAGCTGCATGAAAACAGTAATATTAAACTGACAATGATAAAATTAAACAACAAATTAGGATAAGGTAAATATATCAAAGCGGAGGAGGGTAGCCAAGTGGGTGGGGTTTTTCATTGTACTACTATGCCGAGTGATCGGTAGACTTCGATTCTGTTAACATAATTAAAGTATGAGCTATAACAGAAATTTATGAGAACAAATGTATGATGAGGAACTGTGCAGAGTTACCTGTGCCAATTAGTTTATTTATAAGTGAGCTTCATCGGAGTAATTAAAGCTAATTATTCACGTAAACACTCAAAATATAGATACTTATTGGTTAAACAAAGTATATTGAAATTGTGAAATTATTAATATAAATTTCGGCGTATAACACACAAACCAAATAAATTCTTTTTACATCACTAGGGGGTTCTGGCCCCTACTCGCTCCGCTCTCCAACCCCCGAGGAAGGCTTCGCATCCCCACGACTCGCTTCACTTATGAACTCCTATGGCACTTTTTCCGTCTATTCGCTTCTTTACCTTTCACTGAATAGGACAATTAATACTGCATAAAACAAGGGGAAGAAATGGAAATACCCATATTTAATGTCAAATTAAATACATAATATTTAATATAATTTTTTTAATGAAATAATATGCTAAAAATCAGTAGTATTTTTCAGAAAAGAAAGAAATTCGTAATATCTAGACCATTTTGTGTTACAGATATATTATATGAACCCCTTGGCGACAATTAAGTTTTTGTCACTATTTGGCAATGGATGTTTTGGTAGAATTGCTTGTTAAAAATAAATAAATAAATAAATAAAAATAATTTTCTTTTTCTTTCAAAAAAAAAAAAAAAAAAAAATTGATGAAATTTTGGCAAAAGCAGAATTTAGTTTAGTATGGAGGACTATTAGTTTTTTTTTTTTTTTTTTTTTTTTTTTTCAAATTATAACATCTCTGTCAAATTATTCAATTATATTTTCGGTAAATTTTTGATTTCGATGTATGTCCAACCATCGTAAAACTGGCGACAACGTTTTATCCGTAGATTGAGATTAATAGTCCTCCGCCCTTTTTTTTTTTTTTTTTTTTTTTTTTAAAAAAAAAAAAAAAGAACATTTTAATTAAATTAGAATAACCTTTTCAAAAAATTAGAATCTATTCTTTATAATGCCCGTACTTTTTACTGTTGAATTTTTTAGTTAATTTATGACAGTATATAATCGGTACTTTTCCATTTTGCCGGCGAGGCGATAAAGTTGCCAAGAATGATATAACCGACGCCAATCATTAAGCACCTAAGAAAGAATAAATGTTTTAAAACACTTCGGGAACAACTATAGTATCTCCCCACAACTGGATTTGGCGATATATTTTTTGGCGATTATGGCTACATCATAAAAGGTAAAATCATAAGCTATATCATAAATCACAAATCTAAAATAAACAGCATGCAGACTGCCATATTATATTGCAAGGAATCCAGAACGACATCGTTATCGTTCAAAACGGCGCCAAAGAAAAATCGCTAAATCCAGTTGTGGGGAGATACTATAGTTATACCACACTTCGAATAATAATAAGAAAAAAATTAAAGAGACATGACCGTTTACTTATTTTATTTTATTTATTTTATATTTTTAAGAATTAAATTTTCTGAAGTTTGCTTAAAGCTAGCTTTTATAAGTGTTGTCAAATCCTTAATAACGTATATAAATAAACTTTAAATTTGAAAAAAAAAAAAAAAAAAAAAAAAAATCTAAGTTACAAATTTACGTTTAATCCATAAATGTATTGTTGTCGCCAATAAGGTTTGTTTGGCGAGATTTGCGCCGGCGAAATGAAAAGTACCTTCAATTTTATCTACTTCATACATTAACGAAGAATAAGATCTGCTCGATTCATTCAAAGAACTTTAGGTGATGAAATTTTTTTCTTGCTATAATTAGAAATATGAAATGTATCATGGAAATGTCTAATTCTGTAATGTTAAAAAATTACCAATGCTAAATAAGAAGATTTTTTCATTTATAATTCAGTTTGAATTTAAATCTAAATATTTTTGCATGCCAAAATATATCCGAAGTATTTTAAAATATGTTTTTAAATGAAAAAGACAAAGGAGATTCTTTGGAAAAAGATGCACTTAGAAATATTTTTCTTAATAGCAGCATTGACATTGAATTTATTATTTTTTACACCATGGATCACATTTTAATTTTCCCGTGGAAAATGATGTCATGACAGAAGAACAACGTCATAAGAGAAAATTTTTCTACGGTGGCAAATAGAGTACCTTTATAAACTCGACGTTTTTAGTTAATAACTTCGTTAACTAAGATGATATAGATTTCTAATTACCTCAAATGCCTTTCTTGAAGCATACGGAACACATTGGTACCTCTCATGATGCAGAGCACTTTGCCCTCCGCGAGGAGATGCTGTCGCAGACAAAATAAAAAAAAAAATTGACGCCAGCGACAGTTACTTTTTTTTTTTTTTATGAAATATTCAATTAACAGATAGTTGTAATGTACCAGGTACGAATAGTTATACTACATTTTTTTAAAAATAATATTTTTTTGTATGAAACGGATGCATCACACCTGCGGATCACACGCTGAAAATGACTGTACTTTATTAGATTGTTTAGTTGATGTAGAAATTTTTAACAATTTTAAAATTTTGAAAAATAAATTCTTATAAGTATTTAAGGTTCGTGATAAAAAAAAAAAAAAAAAAAACTGTACCAAAACAGTTCTAATTTAAGTAAACAATAAGTGTTATTAGTTACTCCTAAAATTAAATCTCTTATACTCTTTAGACAAAAAGAAGATTTCCATACATAGAAATAAGAGGAGAAAGGTTGAGAGAATAAAAAAAACCTCTAAATAGTTTCTACATTGAAAGCTTTCACCCGGTTGCTAGACGAAATCTAGACAGGAAAACTTCATGTAATGTAGTTTTAGAATATGTGTTGATTTTCAATTAACAAAAACATTTTTTTAAGTAACATAACAGTACAAATTCAATTAAAATTTAAGGTATAAATTTTTTTCTAGACCTATTAATCAGGCGTCCATTGAAACGACGAAGAATGATTATAATTTTGTAAATTTAAAAATTGTACCATGATAATTTTTAAAGAAAGTATACTTTTCATTCACTATTTAATTTTTTTAATCAGCGTCGAGATTTCTGCAGTACATATACGAATAAAAAAGAAACAGATTACTAAAATACGAATTGAATGAAGTTTAACTGTATTATTTCACTAAAACAATTTTTAATTATCTGGTGTGGCACTCACTTTATTTTCTCTTACCCTTCATTACTGTAGAAAGATTATTACAGTTTAAGGGGATTAAATAAGAGATACTGTATCTGAACAGTTCCAGTGTAGTTTTTTAAAACAATTTAAAACAGTTTTAGCGGATTTCTTTTTATTTACTTTACTGTCTCTCACCATTCATTACTGTAGACAGATTATTACAGTTTAAAGGGTAAGATAAGATGTACTGTATCGAAACAGTTCCATTGTAGTTGTTTAAAATTTAGTTTTGGAGATAGTTTTATTCAATTTTTTAAATTTAATTTACTTTCTCTTATCCTTCATTACTGCAGACATATTATTACAATTTAAGGGGTAAGGTAAGAGATACTGCATCTGAACAGTTCCAGTATAGTTTAAAACAATTGAAAATAATCTTAGAAACAGTTTTATTTTGCATACATTTTTAGGTGAGAGGGCTTACGTTAAATTAAATTCTAACTTTGAATATTGTAGCAATAATCATAAAAAAATTAGGGCTGTTAATAAATTTTAAAATTATTTTAATTATTCAGGGAATCGTCGAATCTAGTTACTCTTATAATCTTTTTCGATTATATTTGAATACTTCTGTATATTGTTTATATTCTAATATAAGACACGCCGTAAACATATACTATTTTAATTTAGCATAGAGAAAGGAAAAGAAATAGATTACAAATTTGAAAAGCATTTCCAGCCATTTTTAAATATAGCTTTAATATATACGAAACATTTTAAGTGGCCATGTAAATAACTTATGTATGTAGTGGAACTAAAAAAACAAGTCTTTCCGGCTCATTTGGAAGGGTAGGTTGATTTATTTTTTCTTATAAAGTAACCGCCATTTTGAAACAAAATGTCAGCTACAAATTATTAATTGATCTGGTGGAAATACTGATGTGGGCTATGTAGATATGAAGTTTCAAGCACATTGGTTCACAAGTACCCTTTTTTTATGTGAATTAAAATTTTTTAAGTGGCTTGCACTTGGAAACAAGATGGTGGATCAAATTGGCAAACAAACATATCAAATACATTTGTGAGATAAGTCTGCTCTGCAAATTTAGTTCGAATTAATTCAATATTTCAAAAGTTATCGTGTTGACAAATTAAGTGGCCGCCACTTGGATCAAAATGGCGGAGCAAGTTGCCTAGTGAACTTATCCAAGATATTTGTAAGATAGGTCCACTGTTCAACTTTGGTTCGAATAAATGCAGTATTTCAAAAGTTATCGCCAAAACAAATTCGCAAGTAGCAGCACTGAAGTGGCCGTAACACTGTAACAACATTGCGGAGCAACTTTTCCATCAAAACCATTTAAGATATTTAAATGATAAGCCCATTGTACAAACCTGGTTTGAATTTATTAAGTATTTCAAATATTATCGTGATAACAAATTTTCAAGTGGCTGCCACTTGGAAACAATATGGTGGAGCAAGATGCCCAGCAATCTCATCCAAGATATTTGAAGTATAATTTCACTGTCTAACTTTGGTTCGAATTAGTTCAGTATTTCAAAAGTTATTGTTATGACAATTTTCAAGTGTTAATCTGATTTTAAGTGACTTCAACTTGGACGCAAATGATGGAGCAACTTGTCCAGCGAAATCATCCAAGATGTTTGTGTGATAAATTCACTGCCCAAATTTGATTCGAACTGATTCAGTATTTCAAAAGTTATCACGATAAGGAATTTTCAAGTAGCAACGTGATTTCAAGTGGCTACCACTTAGAAACAAAAGGGCGGGGTGAGAGACTCAGCGAACTTATCTAAAATATTTGAATGGTAAGTCCACTGACCAAATTTGATTCGAATTGATTCAGTATTACAAAAGTTATCATAATGATAAATTTTCACGTGGCCGCCACTTGGAAATAAAATGGCGGAGTAAGTTGCCTCCTAAACTTATCCTAGGTATTTGAACCGGAAGTACACACTACCCAACTTTGGATTGAATTAGTTTAGTATTCCAAAAGTTATCGTGATGGTACATTTTCAAGTGGCCACAGTTTTGAAACAAAATGTCGGAACAAGTTGCACAGTAAACTTATCATCCAAGATATTTGTATGATAAGTTTACTATTCAAATTTGGCTCGAATTGATTCAGTATTTCAAAAAATATCATGAGGATTAATTTTTAATTTAGAGTATTATTTTATAAGCTATCGTGATGACAAAATTTCCATATAGATAGATAGATAAACGAAGTGATTGCAATCGGTCGATTTTTAAACAAATAAACCTAATAGTTGGAAGCAAGGCTTGCTCATAGAGAAAAACCAAAATAATATTTCGAACAACAAAGTACTGTAAACAACTAAAGTTTACAAAGTTCATTACATTGCATTTAATTTGTTTCATGTAAACATTAACTATTATACATAGTAGCATTATCATTAGATAGGGAAGGGGTTATTGCAGTATTCAATGTTAATTTTAATTTTGTAATAATTTACATTATTTTCGAATTTTACACGACAAATCGAAAAAGAAACTAGCAGGGAAATTTATGGAGTAGCAAATTATATTTATAATTATTTTGCAAAAAAAAAAAAAAAAAAAAAAACTAACACTTTTAAAATACATTAATTTTGTCAGAGCTATTTTGTGCATTTTGTATGTTGTTGTTAGTAGTATAAATACCGTATTTTTGTATTTATCATCTGACTGATAGAAAAAAAAATGTGAATACTTTATGTGAATACTTTTGAATTATGATACAAAAAATTGAAGAAATTCGAAATTGGTTTTTATTTACTTCTTTTACTCTATATTAAAGATTTTTTTTCAATGGCGGGGATTTGAGACAAAATAATCTATCTTTTATTTTGGGCGTATTTTAAAAGAACTAGAAATAATAAGCACGCATTTGCAAACATTTGTCTTTTCTTTTAATGTTTGAAACAATTTAACATCACTAAAGCGAATTTTATATAGTTTGAGGCCATAGACAGCAATATATAACAATTGTATTTTGCATCCCTTTAAAAAAAAACTATAAGTCATACAATAATGTATCTCTATCTGTATATAGTTTTTGCCCTGATAACCTACAACATGTCTATAAATTTATATCTTAATCGAATACAGAGTTCAGACGCTAGCACGCTTCAAAAAGTTTCAGTTCATAGGCCATAATAATAATGAGTTCTCCGTATCTCTTCAAAAAGAGCTATAAATCATACGCTTTTGAAAATGTATACAGTTTGTGCGACGACGACCCATAATATACCTACCAACTTTTAGCTCAATCGAATAAAGAGCTTAGACGCTATCGTACTCACACATACACGTATACATACCTCACCGTAAAAATAGCAAAAAAGAACTCAGGAGATCTAAAAACGTACAGATGCACCAAAGCTAAGTAAATTCATACGAACATACAATATATATTATATGCTGAAACTGGACGTAATTAATGTTTAAATTTAATCCATAGTCTCCAGGAGAAACGTCAGTGTGAGTTAGAGGTATGCACGGGCCGGACTTACGGCCCGAGCCTGGCCCGGCCCTCGGGCCGGGTTCGGGCCGGGCCGGGCTCGGGCTCAGTTTTTTTGTGTATATTAGGGCCGGGCCGGGCCTGAATGAAATTTTCTTCGGGCCGTGTCGGCCCGAATCTTTTCCTGGTTTCTTCGTTAATCAACGAAAAAGGAAAATGATAAAATATTTCTTCAGTCATTTATTTTACATAATTTTACAGGCTGGAATGTCGCATAAAGTTCTATTTTGTTAAAAAGTGTCTGTATCTTCAATTTAATTGTCTATCAGTCTGTCTGTCCGAAATCTGATTTTTCGCAAATATTTTTAGCATGCCTCGAAATTAATATGTTTTATTCAAAGTAATATTACATTGTTTCCTATTCAAAATAGTATGCATGTCACTACCAGTTTGCGCACATGTACATAACAAAAGAAATAAGATATGTTACTGTGTATAAGGCTTTGTTTCTTATGATCTGTTGAGTTTATTGGTATAAAGGCTATAAAATCTTTCCGCTGCAACTTTTTCTCTAAGAATCTTTTTCCTTTTCTACAATGGACAAAAAAAGCATCATTTTTACCATGGGCAAAAGCAACTTTACTATTGAATATGGTTGGATTAACATTAAAGTTTTGTTTACCGGAACACATGAAAGATTCGGATGCATTACGGTATATAAGAGGAAATTGTTGAAAGTGCATTTTTAGTAGTATTAACCATTTTAAATACCTTCCTATATTGTTTGATGAATGCTAATATTTTCGATTTGACTTTCTATTTGTCTTTGTGCCTTGTCTATAATAATGAATTTCTGTTTATGTATAATTCTGTTGTAAAATTTCAGTAGTTTTGTTAAAGAACGTACTATCGTTTGGTTATATAAAACCTCTGCAAAACACATACTAAAAATCTTTTTCATAGAAATACATTCTTTTTTTTTTTTTTTTTTTTTTTTTTTTTGTTATTTTACATATTTTTGAATCGGGCCGGGCCGGGCCCTGGTCTCGAAATTCCGGCCCGTGCAGACCTCTAGTGTGAGTACTCCCACCCCCCTCCCCTCATTTTTCTTTTTAAGAAAAGCAAAATTTTTTGAATAAAAGCTATGAGCAATGCAAAAATAAAGAATAAATAGTTAGTTTAATGTAAATACATTTTTTGTTATTATAAATTTTAACAATTAATTTTGAAATATAATATGAATAAATAAATGATTGAGCGCTAAAAGAAAACCTAGCATAAAATGAAACGCACATATATATTCGTATATGATGCATCTATACATTAATACCATCCCAACAATATATCATTCACAACGTGCATGGTTTTAAAATACCTCAAAAAGTATAAAAATAAAAAATAAAAAATGTAATCCCTACAAATAAGACTATACATTTATACATTTTTTTAAATTTTCAGAGAAAAAAAGCCCAGTGATATTCATGCAAATTCAAAAAAATATATCGGTTCATGGAAAATATTTTTAGCCATGTATAGCTTTTATTCGATTTTTGAAGCGTATGTGCTGCAGTTTGCACACAAATAGGAGAATTCTGTGATCCAATTTTAGAAGGATCATGCACTTTCCCAAAAGCTTTCTTTAATGCTACTACAGACAGTTTTATGCAGACAATCTTCAATAATATCAATTGCTTAGGAAGAAAAAAAAAGCATGGTTCAAGTATTCCCCAAGGATATATACGACAGAAATCTACAGACGATGTTAGATAATAGGAGAAAGCACTTATAAAGCCATTTTACTCTCCGAAATTTGATTTTGGGACACGTGGAGTAACACTATAATTTGATATATGCAATTTAATGTGAAAAATTTATGTCGATGAAAAATTCAAGAATAAAATCGAGTTCAGAAAAAACAATGCATATTGTCATGCTTCTAAAAAATATTACAATTACTTTAAGGTTTATGCTATTTTCTGTTTATTTAGTTATTTTTTTTTTCTTCTTAAATGGTATTAGAGAGAGAATTCTCAGCGTAAAATGTCTGCATGAATAGGCATTTGCAGTATTCAATCATTTAGGAAATAAATGCACTTTATTTTATGTAAAAATTATCTTAATCCCATGAGCCAATTTTAAATAAATCATCCAAAAAATTCAACCATGGCACTTAGAAATAAGACAAACCAAGATGTTATTAGCTCCCCTTAAAAGAGAGAGTTGCTTTAGAAACAACCACGGCATAAATAACCCCTGGAGACTTGAGTGACGAACTGGAGACGACCAGAAAATTAACAAACCGTGTCAGCCTGGAGAGTTGATATAAATACTTCTGAAATCGCGTTAACGTTTAAGGGAATTTCATGTTCGGCAGGGAATGGATTTCTAAAATTGATAGGATTTGGATCCTATCAGGATCTCATTGCTGCCAGACTTGTAGTTTGAGCTCTTCTATCTGGACTTCTTGATTTATTTGATTGATTTCTCGGTACACAGAGGAGAATTCTTGAATTAATTTCGAAATAAAAGGAATAATTTGCTCCATGATAAATTTCGAAATAATTCATCCTTGAATAATTATATTATTAATGGTAAAACTCTTCACTTGTTGTTCGGAACGACTTTAAAATAATTGAATATAACTCTAGGACACTTTTAGCATGGGAAAAAGGCATCAATGCTTTATAGCTGATATTAAATAAGTCTTTAAATTCAAATTTCCTGTAGATGTTGAACATTTTTTTTCTTTATGTGAGCGTGAATTACAGGGAACTCGATTCGATTGTAAGTTTAATATAATTTAGAAAACTTAATGCGACTCATAAATATAAAGCTTGTTGTATTTTTCACACAATAATTTGTAAATTTCAATAGCATATAGGTTAAGTTAGATTAGGTTTTGAAGTTTTAATTGAGAGACTAACATGTGGAAAATACGATGTAGTAAATGAAGTTTGGAGTAAGCATTTGTTTGGTGATATCGTCAATAGATATCACCAAAATAGTTGATCAATCGATATTTTAAATTCCACGCCTGAGACGTTGTGAGAAAAAATCCCAAGTTTTCCGCTACAGCTTATCATCATCGGATAAATTAAACAACGTATTCATTCTTACTATTCCGTAGTATTGTTAATACCATCTTTTTTTCAAATTAGTATTTTTGGAGAGTAGTTTTCTTATTTGATTGTAACTGCATTTGGAGAATATTACTACATAAAAAAGGGGTGTGGAAAGACGGGTACTAACAATTCTACGAAATATTAATTAGTATATTGACAAGTATGAAGAACGTATTATACGGTAGCCTAACAGTCTGAGAAGCAATGTGTCGTTCGAGGCATCAGTTTTAAGTTCAAATGAAACAGCAATAACTTTAGAAATCTGAATATTCACATCTATATAGATATCCACTGAATTTAAGAAAAATTTTAACTATGCTTTGCGTACATATGCTTAAAATTAATATGCGCACACACACAAGCAGTAATTTTTTCTTTCTTCTACATACGCACGTTTTTTATAATGGCACGGCATTTTCGACTAAACATTTGCCGGAGGGGTGCCAAATTTATGGCCATTTGTAAAAGAGAACCCAGTGGTCGGCCATTGCTACCCCTTACAGTGAGAACACATCCATTCCTTCTCGAGCCCGAACCCTATCGTGTGGGAGTCAGGGATGCTAACCACTACACCATATGGCCGACTCTGTAAATATATATAAAAAACATTGAAATCGTGAAAATTTTTAGTTTTCGGTTACCGATAGATTTATACGTTTCGAGATGATCGGAAGAGGATTTGATTATTTTAAGAAAATGTCTATCTTTGGATGCTAAACAACTTTGTGGTAGGTACTATGTCTCAAGAAAAAATGCACAGAATTCTAAGAAGCTTACATTTGGTTGGACTTCGAAATAAACTGATACTGATTAAATTTTGATACTGATTAAATTTTAGCATATATTACCCTGCAGGTGGTGTTGATGTATTGTGATTTCCCAATTTACAAGATGTCTCTTGTTTTTGTTCGACATCGATGAGCTAAATCTTAGCCTCTATGGCATGAAAGCACACCAAACTTTATATATAAATTTTTTATTCTAAAAAATCATGCCGACTAAATTTTGGTGCATATCATTCAATAAACTGTAGCATTTTCACAATTTTTATACTATCGTGTTTCATGATCGACATTTAGTGGTTGTAATCGCAAGAAACTTAATACAAGGTGTCTATAATTAAACTTGGCCTATTCAGCGCTCTCTGTAGCTGTAACTAAATTGCGGAATGAGGCGAACATTTTCATATAGACAATTCAAAGAATGCGCTCAAGGATTCTGCAAAAAATAAACAGTAAAATAAAATAAAATAAAAATTTCCGCAGGGGGGGGGGGGGTGAGGGCATACACCCAAATACAAACAAACTACAAATTTCAGCACAAACATCTTTATTTAATATTATAGGCATTTTTGTTATTTTTTAATGTTTAGCGGTGTAGAGCATATTGTTCAATGTGGGCATCATCATTAAATTGTAAAATCTGCAGCCGATGAACGGTGTGTCTAACAGGTGACCGTAGCTGATCGCCAGTGATATGCCGCACATGCAGTGTTATGCGATCCTTCAAATCAGCCAATATCACAACATTTCCATGATAAAACAAACTCTTTAAATGGCCCCATAACAAAAAATAACACGGATTAGCATCGGTAGAATAGTCTGGCTAAGGACTAGAAAATGGACGGCTAATCACTCTGTCATCTGTAAAAATTTGTCGCAGAAATTTTTGCAAAATATAAAAATAACAATTTTAAATGTAAGGTTTGAAAATATTAAAATAGACCACAGTTATTTATTGGATATCATTTCATTTATTTTCATCGCAATTGGCCCTAGTGGAAATTTTTAAAATTTAATTGAAATTTTTCTTTTTTTGCAGAATCTTTCAGCGCACCCTTTGAATTGTCCATATACAAATTTTCAACTCAATCCACATTTTAGTTACAGCTACAGCGAGCACTGAATAGGTCATGTTTAACTATAGCCAACCCGTACATAAACTGCATATTATACAAAACTCTGATATTTTTATTTTAGTGCATATGAACAGGAAGGTAGCGAAGCTATTACTCTCTTTCTTCGATTTTTCAGATGGTTATACCTCGGCGTCTAATCGTTAAAATTGCATAAAATTTCATGTTTGAAATGTTTATTTTAACAGGCTATGCTGATTAAATTTTTGTGCATGTTAGTCGCTAGAAATTTTTATGATGCATACAGCATACTATATATGTATTAAAAATGAAAACAAATATCTACAGTTAAATTTTTTCAATGTACAAATTTGAATTTTTCTTTCACTTTAAAATAAATTAAAATACGCCACAGTGAGTTAATTTCATTATGATTTATAATTTTATATTAATATCAAAACTTAAAAGAAAAAATATTCTTTAAATGTTCAAATTTTAGATATAAGATTCTTCCTTGAAGGAGTGGTGTAAAAGGAATTGGTATGCAGCATATCAGAATGCAGGGCAAATGAAGTTAACTGTTATTTACTCAAGATGGCTGTCGGAATAGCAGCCCAAGCCACCGCAGGAGCCATATTGAATCTACTAAAACATTTGTTAGTACTATGTTATTTTATTTATTTGACAGCTTTGAAACCTATAGTTACAATGCCTTTCGTCTTGAATGATCTATATTGTACAATTTTACAATAACAACGCCGAATTTCTTACACAGCTGGGTTACTTAACGGCTTCTGTGGTTACGATTTTAGCTTCATGTTTTTCCGGACATGTCATCTCCTCTTTCATCATTCCTCGAAGGATTCTCCTTTGGAATATGATTTTGAATACTTTTTGACAATTGCATTTCCGACACTTTGAATAGCGGTCATCATATTTGAGGTAAGTTAAGTCCTGTTGCTTTGCCCTATATTCGAGACCTCCGTATCGTAATATTTAAGCACGAGAATTCACGTCCGCATGTTACCCGTGTTGTTCGATTCTTCCTTGATAATGTATGGGTTCGACTGATATTCTGGCCAGCCCGTTCTCTACATTTTGCACCAGTTTAAAACGTCTGGTCAATCATTGCCAAGCGGCTGGCACACAACCACTCTCCAGTAACTGTGGTAGATGAACATGGCAGCGTGTTGAAGCTGCATGGAGTTCTGTACCCGTATATGTCGATTGAATATCTAGGCAGATAAGTACTGTTATTGCTGCCAAAAATCGCTATTTATGCACTGATTTCTCAGGATATCTGCCTCCAAATTTCCTGAAAGTTTAATCTATTGTTCTTCATACTATAATGTAAAAGTCCAATAAATATCATTCTGTTATTCGCATTACTTCATGATGTAGCAATTTCAATAGCCAGTAGTGTATATATAATTATCATAGTAGTTATATGACCAAAATGTAGAAAACACGGTTATTTTGGTTTAAAATGAGATTTGAGACTATCTACGAGTTGAGTAGTTTTAAGGATGTCGATATTTGTGTTACGGTAATATTTGATGTTATTTAAAGGTACTAATTAAAATTAATTTATAAAAGATATAATAATTTAACTATTATCCTTCATATAAAACCTTACTTTTTAAAATATACAATTACTGTAATGTTAATTTAAACTTATGCTACTTATCAATTACATTTAAAATTTGATTATTTTTAATTTGAAATAGTTGTTTAAATCCCTAAATGTTGCATAATAGCGTTAATTATGAATAGTAAAATTGTTATAATATACTTCAAATCATATAAGTATGCAGAATGAAACACACTGGATTAAAAATTTTAGGTACTTTAAATGCTATGATATTTTATTATTATTATTATTATTTTAAATTATTAGTTAGTTACGTGGATTTTTGAACTTAATAACATTAAAATAACTAAATTAGTATTCTCAATTTTTACCATTACTCAGAAACGTTGAAATATGTTTCATGCAAAAGAAAAAATATAACTAAAAGTATATAACATTTTTTTTCCATTTATCATTAATAGTGATAAGTTTGATACGAATAAATATTAATTTATCATTGATTCATAAAATAACACTGAACCAGTTGCAAAACTCCTCTAGATATTTAGTAGAACTAAAACATTTAGGGACCAATATTTCCTCAATTTTCATCTTCACTAAAAAAATTTAAAATATGTTACATGCGAAAGAGAAAAAATACAGTTCAAAATATTTATTTTTTCATTTATTATTAATGCTGATGAATTAATGACATGAATAAAAATTAATTTATCATTAATATTGTTCCGTAGAAAAACCTAAACCTATTGCAAAACTTCTCTTGATATTTTGTAGATTGAAAACATTTAAGGAGCTGAAATTTGAAGAAGCTGTAATATTATGTTAAAATAATACATTATTATAATATTCAAAATAAATTCATTTTTAATGATAAATTTTAATTTTAATTTTATTTCCGACGTTTGATTCGGGAAGATTTATCTATGCTTTCAAAAGGTGAAACCTTTTTGTTAAAAGCATATGCTAAGAGCAACAACAAAACTATACAAAACAAAGCACTTAATAGATTTTATTCATTTATTTTCACGATTCAGTGTAATAATTCCATACAACTTTATTTATTTATGACACATGTTACTTTTGTTTTAATTTAAAATTGCAGTTATGAATTATTCAGAAAGAACACGACTGGTATATATTTTTAAACTTATCAAATGACAAACTTATCATGTTATCTTTCATGAAGAAGAATACCACCTGAATAAACCAGGAAGAAGAGGAAATAACATAAAATTTTTTCATTATTTTCAATTTAGACATTTCAGAATAATTAAACTTTGTTGGGGAAAAAAGTATTTAAAACAATTCAAGAAGGTCCTCTTCGATCAACAGAATTAAAAGTTTTGGTTTCATCATGTGGTTCGTTATTCCACGCACATTGTTTATTTAGTTGCCTTGCGTGATTAATGATGATCCCAATTGAAAAGAAAGCCTTAGAAATTCCCTTGGGACAACTTAATTTTTCACTACTCTAGATTTATAATTGCTTTAAAATGAAAGGGCAATAAATTGGCGCGAGCAAATTACTTTCTAAAAGAAGACAAACAAATAAGGTACTTGCCAGCATCATAAGTAGTATTTTAAAAGTGGTCCGATCTCTTTATGATAATTAGTTCTTGAGATAGTGCGTACACAGACTAACGAACCGACTGACTACTCTACAGACGAACAGAATACCGATTTTTAGATTTTCGGATTCCTCATACCTCGAAAAGAGTAAAGTCATCAAAAAATCAAAGTAGAAAATTTTCACGAATACTTAAGTTTTCCATACCTCTAGTATAACGGGAAACTGAAGGAATAAGGAAATTAAAAACAAAGCGTAACCTATAAGGAAATACATGATATCGTGTATCCACAAATCACAGTTGCACGTTAATTTTTTCAGGTGGTTGGTTATAAGAACAGATTGCAATGGACGATGACGAAATGATAACAAAAGAGAGACATACAATGTATTATAAATTTCAATGCAATCATATCAGCTGTTCCAATAAAATTCTTTCGCCACTGCGCATTCTATTAAAATACTAGACGGTATTTTAGGTGTTTAAAAAATTTACTGATAGCAGCTTAATTAATTAATTTTATTTTATTCTTTGTTCATAATACAATGAGCAGGCGATTATTCTGTTATTCGAAAGTGACGTCTTAATTGATTTAGCATGAAGAACATCAAAACTAATTTAGCTACATAGATATCCTATATAACGACTAAGAAAAAACCAATTTCATCTGTTAGCTCTGTCAGTTGTCGAAATGTTCTGCTCTCGAAGTTTGTAGACGGGAAATACTGGGTTCGAACTCAGATCATGCTCATCAGTTTTCCATGGTTTTCTCGGAAATTCCCATGAATACAATATGTATGATCCCACAGAAAAACCCCTTACGGAGGCCATTCCACTCAGGCTTAGGATCATCGTGTAAATAATTAGTCTTTATACTACTACCATTTCATTTGTTAAAAATTTCATTAGAATGTCTTTAATGTATTTTTTGTTTTATTCTACCGCCGCGGGAAGCAACTGTTCGCAACAAGAGAGTGCGTAGAGCATTAATGTTACCTTTCCCGAAATTCCACAGTACGTGGCTATTTGTAGAAATGTTTGTCAGGAAAACTTCTCATCACGTGACAAAGGGACAGGAACGGAAGACGTCGGGATAACAGGGGACCTCAGTGAGGGCAGTGAGCGCCTTATCTGTCGAGGAGTCACCAACTGCGAAAAGGGGCGGACGTTAAAGTTTTCAATAAAAATTGAACTTGTTTTTGAATTAAACTTATTGTATTTCTGGCTACATAACTAAACTAAAACCAAAGGCTCCGCATTGACACGTATTAATAAAATCTTTTTCTTGTTTTGTCGGTAAACTTTTTTTTTTAATATGAAGATAAAAAAATTAACGTACGGAAAAACGAACCTACTTTTTTTTCTTGTTCAAAGCATATCCCTTTCTTTTATCAACGTGTTTTGTTTATTTTTGTGTCCTTTTGTATAAAAAAAAAAAAAAAATGTTTTTGTTAAAGCTACTACAACATTTCCTTGAAGGAAAAAAAAAATAAATAAAAAAATAAAATTCAATGACCAATTGCAGTCTCAAGTAAAGCTAGAACATTGCTTGAAGCAATTTTTCGCTCGTGTCTTTATAAAACTTATTAAACGAAACTGTTTTTGTTTCCCTTGAACGAAATTAACTGATATTTTTTAAGCTATATCGATCACCTGCTGATAAAATATAACGCTGCTTCAATTAATTAAAATATGAATACTTATGGTGAATATTTGACTTTTTCTATTAGAAATTATTAATATTAATGATAAATCAGTTGCGAAATCCCAAAGCATAACTATTTGAATTTAACAAAAAGAATGACTGTTCCTCATGTGATTTCTACGGACAAGTATGCGTAGAAAAGTTTTCTCAGTCTACGATATCTGCGACCGTCTTTCATGAAAACTTTTCTTAAAAGAAAATGGTTTCATGTTGTGCCTGCATGCGACGAGATTAAAACAAAGTATATACCTTCGATCTATACTAATATCGTTCCACAAATTCAATTTTATAAGCTTTATAATATAATGAGACTTTAAAGCCCTGTCGGAAGAAAAAAGGTTAAAAAACCTTTGTTACATTTACATGCTACACATTTAAACTTCTTCCAAATATATGTAGATTTCAAATCTGTAATAATAATAATAATAATAAAGTACAACATTTTAAGCAATTCTGTTTTAAAAAATTCAGAAGTCAGAAGATTAAAAATATGTTAGTATGAGCGAGATGAAAAATAAGTTATGTTATATAATAATACAGGTCTAAAATAAAATTCAACTGTAGGAAATTAATTTCATAAACTTTATGTTTACAAACTGAATCCAAAACTGACCACTATTTCTGCCAGATTTTTTTGCAAATCATTTGTTGTTACAATAAAAAATTATTACTTTTATTGCGTAAAACTAAATATCTTATCTTTCTCATAATTAAAAAAACAATTCTTCATAATATATTTAACAGTCTCTTGGTTGGTTGGGTTTTACGCCGCACTAGTGCTGCGCAATGGGCAATTGGCGACGGCCTGGGACTCACCCCTAGAGGTATTCCGGAGACATGCCATCACAATTTTGATCCTACACGGAGAGGATGGCTCTTCCGCTTCGGTAACCACCAGAGGTATAATTTTGATGGGAACATGGAGGACATTGTGGCCACGACGGATTTTATGTGCACCAGCCACCATTAATGTACACAACGGTCTTTGGCCGGCTCAAGTACCGAACCCGCAATCTTCCAATTAAGAGCCCGGCGCTCTACCGATTAACAGTCTCTGATTCTTCTTTTTACCTGTGAAACTTTTTCTGTCTGATTCCCTCTGATCACTTTTCCGATCCCTTTATATTCCCTCTTCTTTCTCTTTTGTATTACCTTTTAGATTTACTGTTGTAAAAATTGTTTTAAAGTATGAAATAATTATCGAATATGGCTTTTATAACCAATAATAGGACACCAGAGATCCTATGCTTTCACACAAAATTAAAGTAAAAATAAATAAAGTTAATTTTTTTAACCCTTTTTCTTTTCGGTTTTAGTGAGAAAAAATCGTCAGACACAGTTAAAAATATTTTTTTGTAATTCTTCGGTTGCAGAGATATATAATTATTCAAAATTTTAATTTTTACATTATGTGTAAATGTTTAACTTTCAAGAGTAGACATCAGTTAACAGAATATTTTTCTTATAAAACTTAACGCGTAGTAATTTTCTATTTCGGTAAGCAAGGAGGTTGGTGAAGCTACATTTAATTGCATTTAATTGAATTCGTATCATGTGAAGATGGGAAAAGGGGAAATGCACATTCCAAGTACTAATTCTCCCAGAAGGTTTTCGCAAAATCAATATATTCAATATTTTCTATATCGAAAAGAAATGCTCCATCACACATCAAAATTTAACATCAACGTTAAAGTTAGTCTGTAAAATTCTCGATGTGAAATAAAAATCATTAAAACATTACCAAACACCCCTTAAAACATAATACTTATTTCTATAAAAAACATATCCTAATATTATAATTATTACGTAATTCAATATCTCAAAATAAACAATTATTTGACCTCCATGAAGGCTAATTAAAATTTCATTTATAAAAATAAACAAATTAAAACAAACTATGTAAATTAATTTAAGAAAAAAATATATTGCTTTTGAATTCCTTTTATAACACCGAAATCAAATTAATTATCACAGCGTTCAAATTTTAATTAAACTTCATTAACAAAATTTTAATTAATTTTAACAAGCGAATTATATGAATTCCTGTAAGATTAAGAACGAAGCATTATGAGAATGTCATGTACAAAAAAGCAAAACCCTTTTTCTTTTTAACTTGTTCGTCTTGTAACATCATGCACAACTGATCCAAAAGTTGCATTTGTTTTACTATGTTATTTGATCTTTATCAAATCTTTATCCCTGCTGGAGCAATTACATGTACGCCCTGCTGTCCGGAAGCCATTGTTGCTACTTTATTTCGCGTAAAACAAAAGTGCTACGCTTTTTTGTGGTTTGTCTTTAATCAAAATTGAGAAAAATTCACGATTCAGTCATTGTTGGCCAAGAAAGTAGTTTATGTCATATGCTCTTGACAAGTACACCACCAACTTCCATGACATAAAAGGGAGGTGTAAGAAAAATTTAAACAAAGCTATGCTTGTATTTTATATTTTCTTTTATTAAAAATCTTCGGTATTAGCAGAAATTAAATAAGTAACAAAGAATTTTCTTTTATGTTTTAAAATGTATAGCTTGATTAATATCTGTTTCATATTATTTAACATAATTTAAGTTGTTTTATTTGAAAATTGTAACAACGTATCCTACAAATTCAGCGAAGCTTCAAAATTGAATCATTTTCTAATTAAGTATAAAAAGAAAATACCTATGAATTTGGAACAATGAGTTAAAATTAAAAGTGTATAATTTTGAACCATGATCAATGATATACATGTACGAAAAATGAAACATGGTAAACACATGCAATCAGAAAAATATAAATCAAAATAACAGACATTTTCAAACATTAAATAATTTATTTTTTAAATATGTTTGGTAACAATATTATTAGTAAACATATAATGGTAATAAAAATAGCATACAAAATAGGGCCATTCCTTTTACCAATTGAAAAATTAATAATGCATTACAGTTTAAAAATGTAACTCTTGTATATCACCACAGATTTTGAAGAAAAATTTAAAATTTTGACAACTGCATTTTATGGTATGCTCAGAAATAAATTTAAGTGATGTTATTTATAAACGAAGAAATTTTTTATATTTTTATAATCGAAGGATTTTTTTATAATCGAAGAAATTTTCTCCAGAAGATTTTAGAATTTCGTCGTGGTTCAAAGCAGAAAATGTCTTTCCTGGAAAATAATGATTTCCACCAAGGAATAAGTATGAACACACGAATACTTAAAAAAAACAAACAAACAAACAAACGAAAAAATAGCGTAAATGACCTTTTTATTGATTATGTAACTTTTATTTCGCAACTAAACGTACTGTATACTTATCACACAAGCATTTGAGAAAGACCAAATTAGTTTAATAAATATATACAACAGCAAGAAAGAAAATCCTAGAAACAGTTGCTAAATTAATAAAAAAAAAAAAACCAATTACACGAGGACTATTTCAAAATTCAAATACACATTTCTGTAAGTAGACTTTTATTATATAAATTTTGGCAGGTGTACATATTAAAAAAATCTACTGTGTAACATCTACATGATTTCTATTACTCACTGCTTTCACATATGCTCATTTTGAAAAAAGTGTGTTCAAAAGACAAAAAATTGGTTTAATAAATTAGACATCAAACAATTTTTCCGTTTGAAGAAACTGATACATACGTCATGAAGATATGTAAAAAATAATTTAAATTCCGAATTGAAAAAAAAAAAAAATCGTTATAGCCGTTTTTTGAAGCATCCATTTCCGAGATCTGTAACTGATTTACCTAATTAGAAAAACCTGTCAATTTTCCTGTAATAACCAAGTAATATATGCTAAAGAACATCTAAAAAAGGGTTTATTTAACAAATTTGAAGAAAATCGTTAGGGCTGTTTTTGCGATACCGATTTTCAATCTAACTTCCGTTTTTCCTCAACACTTCTCAAACTTCATCTGCTCACCGGACGCTGGCAATTACATACGAAAAGATTTTTATAAGGGAGTAAATAATTCGAGTTTTAAGAAAATTCGTAGAGCCGTTTTTTAAGGAACGCACTTGTGAGACTTAAAATTGACTTATTTATACTGGGCATCTATAGATTTTCCTGAGTTAACCAATTAATACATACGAAATGACATCTAAAATGGTGTTTTTAAAGCAACTTTGAAGAAAACTATTAGAACCGTTTTTGAGATACAGACTTATGGTCCCACTTTCGGCTTTCCAGTTGCCACCAAAAGTAGGAAAAATCATCGACAGACTAGACCTGTGTTAATTCTGTTTCGTTTTACTATCTTTATTAGTTTTGACGATATGATAGTCAGAAAACTCCCTACACACATACACAGATATAGTCTGACCAATTGCCAAAAACCAATTTTTTAGATTCAGGAAACCATAAAATATGAATATCAGGTGAGTCAGGTCAAGTAACTCGAAATCTGAATTTTTTTACCGAATACAATACTTCCATTACGTAACTACGGTAATCGGTTAATAGAAAGTAAAAAATAGTAGTAAACACATTATATAATTCAGCATGAAAATACTGACAGAGCCTGATTAATTTCAGTACGCACTACCATAATTATTTTTAAGAATAATTTTTGATTTATTTATGCCAAAAATTTTATGCTTTTATTAGATAATGATTATTATTAGAAAAAAATGCTGCTTGACAGTCTAATTTATGCACAGACAAATAGACAGCACTGTTTTTGAAAAAAATATTTTTTTCATTTTAATTAATGAAGAATTCCTGTCAATAAAATATCAAAAATAATTATTTCAAAACAGCAGTGACAGTGTGACCAAGCCTTAATCAGAAACTGCTGACAAAATACCGCTTAAAAATAAATTACAAATAAGTGACAATGTCACAATTACAGTTTATTGTTATGAAAAACAACTAAATATTCCTTACAAAGTGGTGAGAAAATTAATTTTCTACATGCGAATTATATTTATTTCCTTTATAAATTTTAAAAAACACCACTTTTAGTTTACAAAATAAAACAGTAAAATGAATATTTTGTCACTACAATCGTAATTAAGATATCTAAATTCAACTGCGTGAGTGTTGATTAGCCAATTAATTTTTCTTAATAAACATTTTTTTAAAATATGCATTGAACACAAAAGTTAAGTCGATTTATCAAATATTTCTTATTAACAATTAAAATCACTGATTAGGGCAATTAAAATTTCAATAATAAGTTAATTATACATCTTGTTTCTATTATTTATTTTTCAAATTGTCATTTAATTGAACTTAGTTTTAATATCCGAACCCTAAATGTTGCATTGTAAATTGGCTTTACGTTTTATAATAAAAATTTATAAGAGATGCATTTATTTCTCGTAAAAAATGGAAAAAAGTGTTTTATATTTGTGCTTCAAAATTATTATTTTCAAATGAATTTGCAACAGTTATATGTATTAAAAATATGTTTGAATTTATCATTTCATTAGAAGAAAAATGAAAGTAGAAAATATAAGTAAAAATACAAATTTAATTTGTAACCTAAGCTTTTCATTAAGCTTTTCGTATAAGCCTTTCGTTGCATGTATTTAACAGAAAAATTGGCGTGTGTTTATTAAAAGAAACTTCTTGTACTTTATGTTAAATTTAATAACTTATCAAAATATATATGAAAATAAAATAAAAATACAGTACTTTTAAAGCAGTAATAAATATAAATTGTCAGAACATATTTTACTTTTAATTCAACTAATTCAATTTCTAAAGTTTACTTAACTCTTTTTATCGCACCATGTGTGGCCTGATGCTAAAACAACACAGAAACATAAAATTTTCGAAAAATAAATTTAACGAAATGTTGCAGTGAAGAAACTAAACTGAATTCAAAACTACATTTTCTATTGATACAAATAATTTGAATGAAGAGAATGAAGCTAATTTTGTGTTTTTAAAAAGTTTCTAGAATAAATTATATAAGTGAAGCAAAAATATTAATATAAACTTTGCTAGAAAAGTTTTACGTTAAATTAAAAAAATTGTTATTTCTATTTAAATTAACTCAGATAAATGCAAATAACTGCAATAGTTAATAAATTAATTTTATACTAATGATATATCTACTAAAATCAAAACACTACTATCATTTTCTTAATTGGCTGTAGAAGCTAACAAAATATAATTGAAAGAAAAAACTAGACGTTATTCATTGGTTTTACAAACTTTTTTTAAACATATTAAAATATTCAAGAGGTATAGACAAGAAAATAACTATGAAACCTATGAAACCAGCATTGAAATAGTAATTTAAATTTTACAATACATTATTCGAATGTTTCCACATAGATTAATTTGAATAAAAGAAAATTCTAATAACATCTAATTTTATACTGATTCTATATGTAATAAAATCAAAGTTCAGTGATCAATTTCTTAAAGTTACTTGTTCAAAATAAAGAAGTTCGTTATTAAATAAATAAACAAATATGTAAAAAACAAATGTAATAAATAAACAAATAAGTAATATCTCTGAAAACAAAAGAAATAACACATTTCTTTGCATTTGGGAAAGAAATCTAAACGGAGGGACTAATTAAAATTGTAGAAAATTTTATTTAATCCGGAATCACCTGGTTTTTCTTTATGCTTAAATCAAATCTATAATCACGAATAACGTACCTGGAATAACATCACTTTAATTGGCCATTTTCGATAAAAAATACATTTATTTAGTTTTCTGAAAAGTACGCATGGTTAGAAAATTTGATTTTCTAATTCTTTTAAATATTTTAAACACATAATGAGGAACGTATTTAAAAAGAATGGAGTTAAAAAGGGCTACATTAAAACTTTCTATGTACTTTTCTTTTATGTAAATTTGAAATTGTTACTATGAAGTATTATAAATTAAGGGCGAAAATTTGTTTTTGTAAAGCTGCATTACTAAATTTTAATATTAACTATTTTCTAAAACTAATAAACCCTAATCATTTTATGAGATATTTTATGAGATAAATGATTCTAATAATAAAGCAAAAATCCATTTTGTTGAATTTAATAATTTAAACGCAGAAAAATAATATGCATTTAATATGGCAATTAAACAACGTGAAAAATTTATCACAGAGAAAGAAAATATATTTTTAAAAATATATGAAAATGAATAAATCGTTTTATTTTTGTGTTTTTTTCCCTTTAAACAAAAGTTTTTTACAGCAACTAACATATTTGGTAGAAAAATAGTTAATTTTATTTGTTTGTTGAAAGAAGACTTAAAGGGGACCTTTGGATTAATACAACTGAAGTTTTCATATAAAATCTTATGTTTCCATTAATATTTAAAACTGAACTATATGAGGTTTTTTTCAATAAAATTTATATTCTGGTAAAAATTCTTATGTTCTTTGATTTTTTTTTTTTTTTTTTTTTAATATAGATTTGAAATATTTAAATTGTGTTTTCTCAGTTTGCATTTTTTCATGAATTCGTGATATTCAAAATTCTAAAACTTCTACAGATATTTAAGAAAAGACTCAATATTTTTTTGAATGTTTAACAGAATCTACTGAAAATAATTAGGGAAGGATTTTGCAATATCTTTAAAAGAAAAAGTACTAAAAATAAAAATATAACAAAAATAATGTTCTTTTGCAAATTGTTACATACATATACACATGCACTTTTTAATTTATTTTACATAAACTAATTAATAAATTTGACAATCCATTCCTAATTCTTTTAAGTTCTATTAAACATTCAAAAAATATCCAGCCTTTTTAAAAATATCTGTAGCAGTTTTAGCATTTTGAAGTTCATGAATTCATGAAAAAATGCAAATTGAGGAAACGCAATTTAAAGATTTAAAATCTGCAAAAAATATATAAAGAATCATAGAATTGTTACTTGAATATGTATTTTATTGATCAAACTTAATATAGTTCTATTTATAAATATTAAATAGGGTAGGTGCTCCAGCGATTGCCATGCTTCAGTAATTGACATCTATCCAGAAATAATTAATAAATAAGAAAAATAATAAAATCCTATATTTTACATATATAAATTTTAACATTTTAGGTCAAACACTGGAGCATAGGGTGCTAATAACTGGTAAAATGAATAACTAGCAGTGTCAAACACTGGAACATAGGGTGCCAATTACTAATAAAAAAAAACTGGCATTGTCAATTACTGGTACATTGAGTGGGTGTCAAATAAAAATTCATAAAAAAAAATAATTGTTATCAAATGTATGTATTTTAACATATATGTGGTTCTGAATGTCTTTCATGCCATATGTATTAACTTAAGATTACTAAAAATTATTTCTCATGACAAGAACATTAAAACATCAGAGATTGCTCTAAAAGTGTCAATCACTGGTGCACTTACCCTAGCTTTTTTACGAAAAGTTCAGTGGTGCCAACTCAAAGGTGCCAAGTCCTTTTAAAGAATACAAATTTGTTTCTTCAATAACATGTAGAGTTTAAATTCTTAAGTTTCAAAACAAAATTTTAAGTGTAAAGAATTAACATATATTCTATTATTACACTTATCCATTTAAAATTTTTTACTTATTGCATAATTCAGACTATACCAGTTAAATTCAAACTTTTATCGAAAGTATATTTTAACAAATACATCCCTTTTATTTTGATTTGTCAAAATATTTAATTCATGAAGTTTGTGCATTAAAGTAGCGTATTTTACATTTAGTTTAAATATCACGAAGAAATTTCTTCATTTTAAATTTAAAAGTTTATATCAGTAAAAGAATTATGCATTCGCAATCATAATTATATCAATGAAATATATATATATATATATATATATGTGTGTATATATATATATATATATATATATATATATATATATATATATACATATATATGTTAAAAAAAAAAAAAAAAAAAAAAAAAAAAAAAAACAGAAAAACATGTTCAGATAGAATCTAAATAGAAAACTAAGATTTTACATTCTTTTAAACAATTATTTGATATCAGGACTACTAAATTTACTGGAATTTCAATTTTTTTATGTTTTGTTTTGAAACAAAGTGCCCAAGTTAAACATCCTCTCTTAATGAAAATACAGAATCGTCAATTGATAGATTTAGTATTTTAAATGCATATGAATGTACATAAATGGCTCAAATCATGCAGTTGATTTAAAGCCTTGTGACAAATTTAATTTACGCGCGACTAACAACTCCAGAATTTTAACAGTGTTGGTGGTGTTGGTGTTAAGTCCAACTGGGTACTTTTGTGTCCTAGCCCTAACAGAAGTGGCCTCCATGGAAAATTTTCTAAGGGTTGTAGCTCGTATTTACTGAAATTTAGAAGAAAACTACGAAAAACTCGGAATGTTTAGGTCGCCGAATGCGATTTGGATATAACCTAGCACCACTAGTTTATGAAATTCGAGAGCAGAAATTCTCAGCCACCTTTAAAGGGGTGATTCTTTATTTATGTTGAATATTTACATTTTAACTGCAAAACGATTCGCTATATTATTCTTTAGAAGTGTTACAGCATATAGTTTTAAAAAACATAATTCTAAATATTAACAAAGCATTTATATTATTAACAGATAAAAGAAAGTGTTAAATTCTCATAAATATTTAGATTAATTCCTTCAAATCAACTAAATTGTTTGAAATTCATAATTAGATATTTTCAGTAGACAAATCTGCATTTGAATGGCACCATTTGCATTTAAATAGTTGTTGTATTATATATCATTTCATTAAGTGATAGCTTAATCGTATCGAACAGTCAAAAGCGATATTTAATTTGTTTTAAAATGCCTAACTGCGTTATTACAGCAGTAATTATTTTATTTAAGCAATATGTAATTTTGAAGTTATATAATGAAAAAAATATTTACTAGAATTTTTTATATGAAAAAATATTAGACATATTATAATGTTTAGTTAAGCTTTAATCTGTTTTCGATACAGCGACATTCTTTTTAAGTTATCTCAAAAAAATTTTAATTAAAAATATGGGTTATTTTTAATATTTTTAAGCCTTTTATCATTTAGAATATGTTAGAATTATTTAGAAGTACTGTTTCTAAAATCCATGCTTAAAAAATCGTGTCAGCGATTATTAAGTATGAAATTAATCTCAGAGAGCTTCATCACGAGATGATTAGTGATTATTTTGAGAACGTTTTCATCAGTATTGTAAGCACTACGTGTGACAATGTATGACATTTAAACAGATAACGCAAAAGTAAAACATTTTTAATTAGGAGTATAAACAATCGCAGTTATTTTTTTGTATGACTCATAGAAGTTTAAGTTATTCTTGTACAACTAGCAAAAAACGCGCAACTTTAAAAAATTGCTTTATAATAACGTCTTTTAATCAGGAGATAAACACAAAAATATCAGCGTACTGTCTCATAATATACATCTTACGTATTAAGTTTGTTGGAAATAAAGCTTGAGAGGTGCCAAGATATAGCTATCTAGAAAACTGTAAAATGTGTGATGTTACTACAGGACATTATGTGGTAAATTTCAATCAGCACCAACCTATGTGTATTTGTAATTGATATGAATATTTTAGGGCATTCCGTTTGTTAGTTCTTGACACAGCTGTAGATATTTTCTAAAAATGATAAAATCGAGATTAGAATATTTCGATAAATTTAAATATGCCAACAAACAGGAGTGAAATTTTTAAAAATTAGATTTTTTTTTTTTTTTTTTTCATATAAACAAATATTTAATAATTTTGTTATTTTAAACTTAAACCTATCTTTCAATTTTCTGCAAAACTCTTTTCATGCAGATAAATTATTTATTAAATTTAAAATATAGAATTGTGGTTCTATGAACTAAATAAGGAATTCCTTAAGTGTTGTAGAACTTTTGCACCAAGATATGTAAATAATCTTTTTTTAATTAAGTTGTGTTTTTGAGGACATAAAAATGACACCTGTTGAAGAATTAAAAATTTCAAAAATCTCAAACATGCATTTAAAAATATAAAAATTAAGGAAAGGGATTGTAAAAGAATTGCAAAATCATTTCAAATACCATATCATGGTATAACGTCTTTGGTTTATACAAGAAATAACAGAAAATAATTTGTTTAAAATGCAGTTAAAAAAAAAAAAAAAAAAAGTTTGTGTTATTTATTTACTTAGAGATTATTTGAATGCAAGGATTACAATTTTTTCCTAAACGAAATAAAGCAATTTAACTGTGATTCATAACTCAAAACAGTATATTCTTCAGGAATTTGCAAAAGTCTAGAATTTTTTAAACAGTGATAAAAAATATTAACCTTTATATTTTCTAAAATAGAGCATTTTTCATTTTATAAGGATCGATTAATTACAAGGAACAAAATAAATTTTTGCTTCGGAAAAAAACTAAATATTTTTAACGTATTTTTAGCGAAAATTCCTAAATCTTGTCTCAGGTTCTCCTCCTCCTCCTTTTTTTTTATAACTACTTTTTAAAAATGTCAAATATTGATTTTTAAATATTTGACTGTCAAATATTGATGTCTACTAAATGTCTATTTCTACCACGAAAATTTAGATGCCATAAGTAATAAACAAGTAAAACGCAGTTTATAATTATATAAAAGATTTAATTAGACATATTTCATTGTAGCAATTTAATTAATTATAAGGGATAAAAGATATTTTGCCTAACGAACTTAACTATATGTTTTTAATCTTATCTCAAGACCTTTTTCTCTCTGACCTAGATTTTCTAAAATGCATTTTTTAAATGCATTTGTAATATATTTTTTATTTACACGCCTTTTAAAAATGCTAATTGCTCATTTTTCTTATATGCTCATTTTTAGCCAATTATTACAATAAAAGTTATTTAGTAATGACATTTTAGAAAATTAAAATATTGTCAAAAGCTTCCTTAGAGATATAGACGAAAAATAAACTATCTTAAAATAGACGTGGTGTAGTGTTTTTCGAAGATACATAAATTTAAAAATAAATAGCATGGGCAAAATTATTTAAACACTTTTGAATTAGACGCCTTGTCGAATATCTGAGAAATATTTGATGGATTCTCTTGAAATTAAAGGGGAGTAAAGAAAATTTACTCTCTTTATATTTCTTCTTATATTTTAGCAAAGGTCCCCGAAACAGAAAGGGGACCAGAAACAAATTAAAGAAAAAAAGGTTTAGATCAGATTGTATGATGGTTCTTTTAATTATCTATATTACTTTGTATGAAGAAAACAAATACATACATGGATACATAAAAGTTCTTTTAATAACATCGAAAAATTTTCGTTCTTTTTATAACACTTTTCAACAAAGTTGAAAAGTGCTTGTAAATTCGGTTTGTATGTTTGTTCGCGCTCTAACTGCTGCAAATATAAATGAGATTTCTTGAAACTGATATGTGTTATTCAAGTTCCTTATCGGATGTTCTCTACTGAAAATGGAGTAAATACCACCGCTGGTTTGTGTACAGGGACACCCGAAGATATTCCAAGTACTGTGTTCTATGAAAAGTATTTCTATAATCCATATTTTAATACGCATACTTTACAAAAATATTAATGAAATGAAAATATCTTATTAAATTTTACTATCGGATGCTCCTTATTGAAAATGGAGTAAATACCATTACTGATTTGTATACAGGGACACCCAAAAACAATCCAAATCATTGATTTCTATGAGAGGTATTTCAATGAACCATATTTTAATACTTTTCCTTTGCACAAATTTTGATAAACTTAAACTATGTTTATCATATGCACAAAAAAAAAAAAAAAAGTATTTTACAATACATAGTAAAATTAAGAATAAGATTTACAGGGACCATATAAAAATATTCAGATATATTAAGTGCTACAACTGGAAAGATCTGGAATTGCATTTTTCATTTTCATTTTTAGTAAACATTTTAACATTTTCTAACAATGTTTAAAAGTTCATATGATTTAGTCTATCTGTCTCTCTGTCCACCGCCAGTACCCGTAAATATTTTCAGAACTTCTTCAAAATTATATATGTTATTCAAGTTCACAATAGAAAAATTCCCTATTTAAAATGACATTAATAACACAACTGGTTTGTGTACAGGGACATTTCAAAGAATATTGTATTGCATTTTATGAGAGACATATTTATAAATCATATTTATATAACTTTCTACTGCAAATTTTATAATGAAATTGATATTCATGGTTAATATGCTAAAAAATTGTTTTGTATAGAATATGATATGTTTAGCGCTGAGATTTAAAGGGCTACATTAAAATAATCAGATACATTGAAGGCTACAATTGGAGTTGCTTTAAAGTATATGTTAAACATTTTCAACACTTTCCAACAATGCTTAATATTGATTATTAATTCAATTAGTTAGCTTGTCTGTCTTTCTCTCCTGCCTCTATTGTGTGATAACGTAGACAATAAAGGATGCAGTAAGTACGTGCAGTTGCAAAGTGTAAATAATCAATGCGAACCCCATGATTTTTTGTTGTTGCTTTTAATAACAATGCGTTCTTTTTTAGTAAACTTGACGTACTACAGTAGAGACAACATACTGCAATCAGAATATAAAAAAAATGTCATAAACTATACCTTCATTAATTGCTTCAAAATTGGGCAAAACCTCCGATAATTTTGCCCCTTTTTCAGAGAACTTGAAATTCAGTGCATTTTATCGATATTTTCTGAATTTTCACGATATTTTACTCGGTTTTTACAAGAGTAACTCGATACATTTGCTCAATAAATTACGAAAAAAAAAAATTAACGCTTGTGCACATATAGTTAAACGTTGATTAATAAAACTTATCATATATCATCAGGTATTTTTATATATTTATCAATTCTAATTGCAGTATGTTACCTGTATAGTAAAAGTTTTCTGAAATTGATACTATATGTTGTGAAAAACGTGCATCTTTTAAGCAAATCTAGTCTGTTCTCGCCTCATAGAACTATCACTTTTATTTTTCTGTAGAAACTCATGCAGTACAAGATATTTATTAAAATTATTATTTGTAAAAATTTATTCTATAATGAATAAATATTTAAAAAAAAAAAAAAAAAAAAAAAAAAATTAAGCTCTACAGATGACATTTCAGAAAATAAGTCTTTTTTTCCCTCTTTTTGTTAAAAATGAAAAAAATCGATAACCTTGTTTTAATTTATCACTGATCTATGGTTCAACCATTCGTTTTAAAGAAATTGACTAGATCTTTTGAAACATACCCATATTGAATATTTATACCTTCTTCCCAGGGGTGGAGTCCATTTTCTTACAAACTTTTTGATAGTTCGCTATTACTATTAGAAATCATTTTTTTTAATTTCGATATTGGAATATTTTGTTCTGTATTACCATGTAGAAAATTTAGAAAAATCTGGATGACAATGCCATCTGGAGGGCGAATTTTACAAACGCTGGTAGATGCTATTTTATGTCAAAGTGCAATTACAAGTAAAATTATATGAGATTCTATGCAATAGTTCTTGAAAACAGTTTCCACAAAATTTTTGTGACTGACATGCTGACATTTTCTAATAATGGTCAAATCGTGCTGTGGATCCTTCAAAACGTGTAAATCCATCGAGGGTTGAGATATGAGTGAGTTTTACGTCGGGCTAATGCTACGGGTAATTGGCGACCGTAAACACTACTATAACGATAATATTTGACTTATTTATGACAGATATTCTGTGCTTTCATTAGATAACTTTTATCGTGAAAAAATGGTTGTGCCTAACAGTCTAATGTACGCAAATATAAACAGACGCCGTTATTGTTAATACATATATTCTCCTTATTTTAAAGTGTCTAGTGAAAAAAAAATCGACCTTTTGAAAAAAGTATTTTTAGAAATATGAATAATTTTATGCTTCACTTAAGATTCTACGTACTTTGATTCAGAGGTTTATGAGCAAAATTGTAACTGATGTCAATGTTGAACTTCATTGAATTTCTAAATATAAACACTTCTTTTCTCAAAAAAGCGTTCTTGCCACCATCTGCAAGATTTCGAAAAATGATTTTCGCCTATTTCTATAGAGTTTTACACACGCATTTATATTTCGTAAAACTAACTTTATTTAGCAATATATATACATATATATTTTGCAGAAAATTTTCAAATTTTTATGTTTTACATAATTTTAAAAACAGTAAATTTTTAAATATCTCGAAACCCTTAATTTATTTTATGAAATAAGTTTGTACAAACATTTTAAGACTATAAAAAATCCAATAGGTTAATTTCACGGTAAGACAGCCTGTGAATGGCGGCAAAAAAGCTCATTTGAGAAAAGATGCGTTAAAGTTCAGAAATGCAGTGTTCAATACTGATATCAGTTACAGTTTTGATAATAACTTTCGTACCAAGGTATGAAGGTAGAATCATAAATAAGGCATCAAAACGTTCAAAATTGTTCATATTTCAACATATATATTTTTCAAAATGTCATTATTTTTTTAATATTAAAACTTCCTTACTCTTTAACGAAGAAATTCTGAAAATTATAAATTTAAATAAGTTGTTTAAATAGTGGTATAAAATTTGTATTGTATGAACAATGCAATTCTTTTACTGTAAAAACGCTCTTGTCCGTACAGCAAAATAGCTTTTACTTTTTCACATTCTACTCTTATTTACCTAGATTTTTTTTTTTTCCTTTCTCATTTTTTTTTCTTTTTTTTTTTAAATAGAGGCAAATCAAATCGGATTTAATAGTGAGGAATCTCATAAGCTGGAATTAGAGTCTTTTTTTCTCCCCTTTTAAGATAAAAAGAAACGTAAAAGGAATGAAAATTCGGTTTTATATTTTAATGTTTTGTTTATGTCATATATTTTTTAAAAATAATTTTGCGCACAATTCGTGATGCTTTGACTATCTTAGCGATAGTAATATTTTCTTACTATTTTACAATGATTTGTTTGATGGTGTGAACTACCATTCTGGGTTTTCATTAAGAAATTCCGTATTCTGAATGTTGTGTAATTGTAACAATACTGCACAGCAATACGCAATGTCTTATACTTATATATACTGGATTTATTATTTTCACATTTCACTTACGATTCTTTAATAAGATATAAAAGTGTATACTTAAATTTTATGTGAATCGTCTGAAAATGATATATATCAACTTTTTGCTTTAAATTTTTTTTTTTTTTTTTTTTAAATAAATTCATATGTCAAATTTTAAGTAACTTATTTGTAGTGTATAATTAAAACCTTATTAAAGCCCATCATTAACTTTAAGTTTGAAAATAATTTTAAATATTTTTTCTTTATTATCTCGCCATTTACTGCCAAATTTATTTTCAAAAAAAAAAAAAAAAAAAACAGAAATAATATTTTTGTTTTTTAGCGCATGTACAAATCTAGATATTAACAATCTCAGTAATACTGTATTTCAACAGTGTTTCGTTAACTATGGCAGTCTCAGTTTATATTTAGCCTATTTAAAAAAAAAAAAAAAAAAAAAAAAACATTCATATATTATGATAGAAATTCATAAGCAAAGTATAATAAGTAAATATATAAGCAAAAATAGAATTATACCAGCAATAATAGCATGCTATATCTGTCGACTGGATGGGGAATGACGATATTTTATTAAATATATAAATGCAACCAGCATATTTTGTAAAAAAAAAACTTGGAGTGAAAACAAAAATGGTATGCAGTAAAATACAAAATTTAACAAAAGAAAAGACACTTCTTTTGTGCTATGACAATACTTCCTCAATATTTCAGAAACACAAAAAATATTTCTCATATTATATTAAATATCAGCTTAGTATTTATTAAGTAAAAAGATAAAATTTGTTTGTAAGTAAAGGGTGATCTTTGGAATTACTGAACTGATTAAAATAAATCATCGATAAAAAGCTACACTATCCCTGAGAAATAATATAGGCTATAATTTATTATGATTATTAAAAAAAAAAAAAAAAATAGGAATTTCATTTTTTAATTAAAATCATCGTAATAGTTATGATAACAGTTATGAAATATTTAATTATTAAGCATCAGGCTGATACAAATTAAAAACGAATTTTTACACGTTCTTTATATATATATATATATATATATATATATATATAGAGAGAGAGAGAGAGAGAGAGAAATGTATTTACACCATAATAGTAAAATTGAAATAAAGCTTCATAAAAATTAAACCTGCACAGTAAATTATTTGACGTCATTGTAGCTTTCAAATTATTAGATATATCATACTGAAGCCAAAAATGAAATAAAAGGACATTACACACTCATTTTTCTTTTTCACATAAAAGAAATAGATTTATTTATATGTGAACAATAAAACTAGAATAAGCTTTTAAAAACTAAACTGCTGATTTGATAATAACGATTATAATAATAAACCGATTGCTATTTTCAGGATCACAACCCTATTTCTTTAGGGAATAATAAAAAAAAAAAAAAAAAAAAAAAACCATCACTATTTACAGTAGGAGTAGACCACCTTCAGTTCTATCACAGTAAGAAATACAGTACCGAAAATTTCATAACTATGTAAAAAGGGAAAGTCGGAGTCAAAAGTTAGAACTCGGGCACTAAATTGAAATTTGTTTAAAAATAATTTTTGTTATAGTTTAAAATCTGTGTATAGTCGTTTTGGGTACTGAATTTACAGAATAGAAATATGGTATAGCGCAAGACATCCAGATAAGACGATGCCGCAGGGAGTGGTAACCCATATTAGTGCGAGTGGAGAAAACACGAGCCGTCGAAAACATTGTGAGCCTGAACAGAAATTCGTGTGCAAATTCTCTTTTCTTCCCCAAGCGCTTAGGGCATCCGAGTAAAGCGAAGCCGCAGGCAGTCAGTACCGACTCGACTGTGACTTTCGAAATATCGAGTATTTGGAAGGTCATGATTTGGCAGATTGAGACAGAAAATTTCATGAAAAATTTAGTGTCCTATGTAATATTTTTCATATCTGGATTCAGTAGCGGGAGGGGAAGATTCTGCTGAATCCAGAAGAGATCTTATTTCAAGTTCTTGTGGGAGTTCGTTTCGTCCTTCGCGCATGCAGTGTGCCCGGTACACAGTGCAGCCACTGGCAATAGGAGTCAAGACCCAATGCGAGCAGAGAAGATGCTTCCGAAATCAGTGGGGGGAGGAACAGACGTTTTGACTGACATTTTGTAATTTCGAGTTTTATTAAGAAATACAGGAAATAAATAATTAATATTTATTATAAAAAGGATTTGTTTAAATGTAGTGACCAGGAAAGTTGACTAAGTCAGCTAGTTAAATACATTTTTAAAAATATATATACATCATTCCTTATGGAATAATTTTCATGGCGCGAGAAGTAAAACCACCTCAAGTATTAAGATTTTTCAATACATTTTTTTTCTCTTAAATTTATAAATAATTTATTGAAACAGAACATTTTATTCCTTTTATAATATGATATAATTTCTACTTAATCTTATATATTTTTTTTTCATAATTTAAAATCACGTTTTATTTTATTTCATTTTATCGTATTATTTACTGCTACAGATACGAAAGTTATATGGCTGAAACTATCCCCACTGAAAATTCAAAACTTGTATATTACTTCAAATATTCTGTTTGCTACCCCTCATATCCACATGAAGCACAGACGTAGATCCAGTCCCTACATCATTTTAGCTTAACTTTTGCCGATTTCGAAACCTTAATCGCTTTGGTTAACGACATGAACCTCTCATGAAGGGTGCACATTCTGACTTTCTATTTGAAGATCTTTCAATCTTTATGGTTTGAGTTTTGGTATATTTTATCTTTATTTCTCCTTAGCAAAGGCTATTCTCCGATGAATAACATTAAGTTCGAGAAATATTCCCTAGGGCAAATACTTTGCTCCGAGACAAGCAATATTTATTTTAATATATCATTTAATATTTGTGAAACGTGCCAGGCAGAAATGAAATCTAAAAGAGTATTTACCATGCTGGATGCTAGTTAAAAATATGCAATATATTCGGATAATAAAAGAAATAATGAAAAATAGCTTTTGCATCGTGTTGTACGTAAAAACTCAAATTACTCTGATATACGTATTATGAAAAGTAATGCTTTATGCGCTTTGCGAATATTTCCAGAATATTCTAGAAACCTAAAACATATTTCTCAGAGTATATGAAATTATCAGGTTAGTTAAATATATTTATAAAGTTATAAATATATTAGTTATGGAATAAATTGATAGAATGATTAGTAAAATAACATTAACAGTTAAAAGATTCAAATTGCTCTGATGCACGTTTTATTAAAAATTAATACTTTTTGTGCTTTGCCAATAATTTAACAATGTCCTAGAAACCTTAAGTATATTTCTCATAAAATATCAGTTTAATTAAATATGCTTAGAAATATATATTCCTTAGGAAAAATACCTTGCTCCAAAATAAGCAATATTTATTCAATATATCATTTAATATTCGTGAAACTTGCCCCATGTAAATAAAATCTAAAAGTGTATTTAGAATGTTGTGTGTTAGTTAAAAATATGCTAAAAATTTAGATAATAAAGGAAATAACTCAAAATAAAATGACTTTAACATTATGTTGTATTAAATAATAAATTACTCTCATGCAAGTATCATGAAAATTAATATTTTAAAAAGGTATTCCAAATCAGAACACGGTGAAAAGTTTTTTGCGCAGTTAAAGCTTTAAAATGGAAGTAAAATACATCAGTTTAAAAGGATGTAATATGCAAAGTTACAGAAACCTTCAAAATTCTTGATTTTTAATAGTTAGTTTTAAAAGTATTTTATAGTTAAAAAAAAATCAAACTACAACACAGTACGATATTATGTTTTCAGGATTTCACAGCAGAAATTTCTTACGTTCATAAGTTATAACTATGTACAATAAAATTTATTTAACATTTAATGCTTGACGAATTGCAGTTAAATAAAGGAATTCCCAATAAAAATAATATGATGCTGAAAGAGAATATAAAAGGATGAAATAAAAAAAGAAGTGATTTTTTCTTAATTCAAGAAATTGAATGAAATTTTGAAACTGATTATAATAAATTAATTAATAAGCAACATTTTATAATTTTTTTTTAATTATTTAAAAATTTCATTATTAAAAACTAGTTTTAGAGTCGTAGATATGAAATTTGGTATATCTGAAACTAAAATAAAATTTTTTAAATCCGGCTTTAGAATAAAATACTCAAACAAAACTCTGAATAAATACCATTAAATAAGTATTATATTAGATATCGGTATATGTCTTTTTCTGATTCTTTACTAATAAAATCAAATAACTTCTGTTACTAATTTCCTTAAATTCATTTAAACAAAAAATTTAAGGTGAACTTTTATCTTGTTCTATTGCTGAGACGCAAAGAAAACTTTCAACAAGAATTTTATTGGAAGTTAGGCCGGATACAGTGATAAAAATAAGTCATATTTAATAACGTCTTTTTTTTTTTTAATCTATTTTCAAAGGGCGTAAGTCTGTAAGTTTTGTAATCTTAAAAAAGTTATACAAAGAAGCAAATTAAGTAAAATCTAGAGTTAGTGTAGTGTATCGCAATGCAATTATTATTATTATTATTTTTAAATTATCACTCTTTCCAAAATACAAAATTCCATATAAGCTCATAAGATTCATTAAAAAGGACAATAATTCTGGTAAAAAAATTAAATAATAAGTAAAAATAAATTTAGTAATTAGATTCTGTTAAGCAAAATTAATTTTTGTAAATTTTTCGAAAAGAAAACTTCCAGCTCAATATAGATGATGAAATAACTGCCACAATTTCAAAAAGCCACAATTTTAAATATAAAGTTATTCAATAAACTTATTTAATAGGAGGTTTATATTAGGGGATACCAAAGGAATAGAGAATCCCCATTATGGAATACCAAACGTATCAGTATGTGAGGTATGAATTATACTTTTTCCAGAAATGCATAAACTTTATAGTAATCTTCAACTCTATTACTGAATTATTATCTGTAACTGTATACACAAAATAGTGTGTAATGATAGAGTTTTACATAAAAATTAAAGCAAAATAAAAATTTCTAATTATTCGATATTTAGTTTTTATCAAAGATATATTGAAAAATCAATTTCAATAAGAAATTACATTCATTTTTATAAAATTTGTAAAATGTTGCTATATAGTGCGGGAAAAGTCAAAAATACACATTGAAAGAGAATTATGCATTTCATACCATTTATTTAGTACTAACAACGTATCCGCTATCATTATCACAAGCATTATATATACATGTAACATCATACAATATGTGAAATTATGTGTATTTACCCAAATACAAATATATTATAAGTTAATCTTTGATTCTTTCGTTGACTTATATTTTGTATACAAAACAATGTGTAATGATAGATTTTTACTCACAAATTATAAACCCAATAAAAAATAAATTTTTTAAAATGATTATACGCTATTTATTAAAAAAAAATCTATGGAATAACAGTTTCAACACGACGAAAGTAACCAGCAAAATGTGCTAAAGGCAATAAATCTAAAAGAAATTTTTGGTAGAAACAGATAACTAAATCAATAGATCGATTAATAAGAATTGACAGAGATTTTTCTGGCTTCTATTTTTACCAGTTTTTCTTCTCCGTTTTTACGTTCTGTAAGTGAGGTAAACTTTCGGTAAATGAGAAGTAATTAAATACTATTAGCTAACACAGATGGACTTAAACATTTCTTAAAAGAAAAAAAAAAGTTGAAATGATATTAGAGAACAAGAAAAAGAAAACAAAGCGATATAGATATCTGAAAATGATAACAATCCAACTTCATAAAAGGAAGGGATATTTAAAAAGTGCTTTTTTCTTGAGTGAAATTTTGTTTTAAATTTAGCATGCAAAACATAACAAAAAGTATTTTGAAATTCGAAAATTTCTGTATATATTTCTTAATTTATTTTTCATATTTTATAACAGATTTTCTTTTAATTCTTTATGTATATTTTTTTTTAAATGGGAATTCATCTTATAAATTTTATGCAAATCACGTAACTAATATGTAACTAATTCTAATCTCATTAAATATTAAACAGCACGATATACAGTAGAGCTTTTTAAAAGTCATCTTTAGTAAATTTGCTTACTAAATTTAGATTTATTGGAATCACATCACTTAAGACACAATTGATATGAATTTTATTCAGCATTATTTAACAGTATATATATATATAATGATTTTATATAAATAGTTGTTAAAAGAGATTGAATTGTTATTTTACGTTCGGGGATTTACGGCATGAAATTAATTCCAAACCCCTACGAATATTTATACCTAAATCGAGATTCGAACCGAACATTTTCAAAAACTGACAGAACACTAACTTTTCAGCCACCACATGAACCATTTCTTAGAAAGGATTCAGTCTTTTAGATTTTTTTTTAAATCTCTATCTTTTTGTATTTTTTTAAGGCTACCAAAAAAATTTTAATACATTAAGAACATAATAATAAATATATATATATATTTTTTTTATTAGAAAACTTCAACGGTTTATTATTATTATTATTGGGATTAACATAACTTTTTCTTAAAAAGGTTTTACTTTCTGACTTTTACATGAATGGTCTATACAACTTTTTTGAACTCTGACAGAATTCTACCTAAAACAGAACAAAGTTATTTTTTTGAAACTCGATAAAATTTTATTGTGTTATCTGGAGAGCGTTTACGATTTAAGTAATTTTATTTTATTGTTTAACAGCATTTTCTCTTCATAATGATTGGTTAATCTGATGTTATTTATGAAAACAGAGCACAGTACTTAACCTTCTGACCGTCTTTGAAAAGGGTAAAATTGTAATGTAATTTTCACTATACATTTTCTTCAATGCATTAAAATAAGACTTAATTCAACTTTAGATTAAAAATGTAACTGTATCCATCATAATAGTCCTCATGACTATTATAAAGACCTCCAAACTTAAAAAAAAAAAAAAAAAAAAAAAAAAAAAAAAAAACAAGTTAAAAATATATAAGTACTAGCAGACCCGGCCGCGCATTGCTGCGGCTAAGTAATACGTTGCTAATTTGATAAGGTATATAGTATTTCCCCACAACTGGATTTGGCGAATTTTTTTTGGCGCCTTTTTGAACGATAACGAAGTCGTTCTGGATTCTTTGCAATAAAATATGGTAACCTGCATGCTTTTATTTTAGATTTATGATTTAGCTTATGATTTTATCATTTATGATTTTTAGATTTATGATTTAGCCATAATCGCCAAATCCAGTTGTGGGGAAATACTATAGTTGTTACCCACAACTATAACTTATAACATAACTTCAGTAATTATATTCGGATAATTATAACTTCAGTATATCCCCACAGCTGAATTTGGCGATTTTTCTTTGGCGCCGTTCTGAACGATAACGATGTCGCTCTGGACTGTTTGTGATATAATATGGCAGCCTATATGTTGTTTATTTTGGATTTATTATTTTATGTTTTTGATTTATGATTTAGATTATCATTTATCATTTATCCTTTATGATTTATGATTTATAGATTTATGATTTAGCCAAAATCGCCAAATATTGTTGTGGGGATATACTGATTAATATATTACTGAAAAGATTAATATATTTTAACGAAGTGGGGAGAAGATTCTGAGTATGTTAAAATTTTAATTGTAAATTCAAGTTAATCAAGAAGGAAAGCATTGAGGATTAAGATAAGAAAATTGCAAGATTTTAAGATCGCATTTTCAGCAATAAATATGAGTCAAAATTTAATGCAAAATACATATATAAATCACAAATTTAATCAGGAACGTTAAATTGGTAAGTTATTAAAGAAAAAGTAAAGAAAAATAAGAGAAATAATTAATTAAAGTTTCGAACATCGATATATAGATTAGCGTTACAAAACAAATAAACAGACGTAAACTCTTCCAGACTTTTAAATAAGTTTTAAATTAAGTTTTAAAATTTAATGTTAAATAAAACAGACTTTTAAATAAGTTTTAAAATATTGAAATGGTTACTTTTTATTTAGAACGTTATGCATAGATCACAAATTTCTTAAAGAAAAAGAAGTGATACAGATTAGAATAATGCAACAAAAATTGAAAAAGCAAGGTTATGTCGTAAATAAATTTTTAACACACGTGTCACGTGAAATAAATTGTAGCATATACATAATGTATCTGATATAAGATATTAACATGTTGCAGCGGAATAAATTTCATATCTATCATCCTTGGCGAAAAAAAAATAATATCGCCAAATTATCTGGCGCACACATTTAATTCCTTTCAAAAATCATGGTCATTTTAACAACTTATATTAAGAGAGTAATGAATAATATGAAACAATATTTCGCACAATACATATTACGAAAATACACATCTAGCTTGTATATTTTCGTGTTACGTTTTTGATCGCCAAATACGAAAAACTCCAAGGACGACAGAGCTTTGAAATTTAAAATTAAAATTTTGTCAATTTGACAGCAAAATAACTCAATCTAACGTATGCACATAATAAATAATACATATCTATACAAAAATATGGGGATTAAAATCCGGAAATAATTTTCCTCGTTTTTTAATAATTTTTTACAAAAAATACAATGGGCGATTAACATAAGAAATCTTTTTCTTGATTTCACAGACGGTCAGTGACGTCACACTTCGCTTGTGTATAACTACATACTTTATCAATGCGAATAAAATCTTTAAATTGATTATGACGTCAATTTTCGTGAGATGTATAATTTAACTTTTTATAATTTTTTAACGTTCACGTTTGATTAAATGTATTTACTTTTATGTCGAAAGAAAATGAACTCCTATTTTTTCTTTTTGGCAACAATTAAACTTATGGAACTCACAGATATTTTGGAGCAACTGTAACAAAGGTCTATAATTAGCAAATAATTGCAACAAAACAATATTGTGACAATAAATTGAGATAAAAACTATCCTATCTTTCAAGTTGGACCAAACTGCACACAGTGTGCAAAATTTCATTAAAATCGGTTCCTTAGTTTAGGAGTTTATCGCGGACAAACATCGTGACACGTAATGTTTATTTTGGAATTATAAGCGTATTGAGGAAAAACGAACAGCTTAGTGACCGGATATATCCGTCAGCGGCAGTCAGATGGTTTAAGCAGACATTTCCACAATACCACTTGCGCTTGAACTTATCTTTCCGCTTTTTTAAAAGGAGCTGAATTTAAAAAGCAGGAAATTTATTAAAGTTATGTATTTTCCTTACAAGTCGTTATTGATACAAAACTAAATATAAGCTTCGAAAACATAGATAGTTATTGTTTCAAGAGAATTTAAACTATACAGTACAGTGTTAAAAATAACAATTCAATGTCCCACTAAAAAGTGATACCAACTAAGATAATTTAGCTACAACCAATATTTTCTGGCTGAGTTTCAACATTTTAGTAAAAAGGTGAAACTTCTGTAAGTTTTCACTGGTTAAAAAAAAAATTAAAATTTTTATTAAAATTTCCGGTAGCCGAAAATGGTTAAAGTTAGCAACTATGGAAAAAAAAAAAAAAAAAAAAAAAAAAAGAGAAAGGAAGAAAGAAAGAAAGAAAGAGAAAGAAATATTAGTTATAGCTGTAAATTGGGAACAATTTTTCTGGAGAAAGTTAGTATTATATTTTTAACAGTATATTATTTTAAAGTAATCGACATTTTTGTGTTATTCTGCGTTTGATGTGTCTGTTGCCCTTTACGTATGTTCCTTTATTTCTTTCATCTTCATCTGTAGCCTCATAGTTGGAAAAATACTATAATAGGCAGAAAAGAGTCATAGCTAATTAATAAGGCAACACTGTTAAAAATAAAATCCGATATTTAACTAGAAAAAAGTGATTACAATTTTGCTGTCACCAATATTTTGGTGTCAGCTAAATTGTAATCATTTTCTGTTTCATCATTTTAGTGGTGTCATTTCAGTAATAATCAGGGATGAAAGAGTTCGGCTTTTTTTTTTTTTTGCCATCAGTATTTTTCAACAACAATTTCTACCCTATGGAATCGCAAAAATAATTGTATAATATGATAAAAATTTCTGTAGAAAAATACTGATAGCAGAGAAAGCGGAGCTCTTTCATCCTTGAGTCATCATCCCTGAGATTGGGAAACTTTGCACCAGTGTATGTAAAATTGTTAAAATAGATTACAATTTATAACCTGTTATGTTTTCAAGTATTTTCACCCCAACTATGCTTTATGAATGCTTTTTGATAATAAATTAAATTATAGTGACCAGATGTCCTCTTTTACAGAACAATCCGTTTTTGTAAGATGTTTCTCTAAGTTTTAAAAATTGCTACTAGAAAATTATTTATCATAATTATTAGCTTTTTGGTCTTCATTTACAAAGAATATAAAACTAACTTCCTAATTAGGGAATTGCAATGATTATTAACGCTTTTAATTTATAAAGGTACTCTAATCTGGTCACCATAAATTAAATATGTAAATTTGTATGCTGTTCTCAGATTTAAATTAATACAATGTTCAAATCAAAGAGAAATTTAAAATTATTAGGGCATTACAAAGTTGCAAAAAGGTACGTTTTTGTATTTTTTCAGAACTACTTTTATGAAATACTGGGTGTCCCATAAGCCTGTAGACATTTTAAAAATTCATAAAAATTGCAGGACTTAATAGAATTGAACGCGGTTTGCGGAAAAGTTATTCTCGTTAAGGGAGATTTTTTTTCTCTAAAGGAAAGAAAAGAAGAAAAAAAAATTAAATTTTTCATTGATAAAAGGCGTTACCCGAACGCATAATAAGAAATATGCAAATCAGATTCCTATAAATTGCCTGGTTTTACGAGTAACACAGATTATTTCTTATTTTACCTCTTACTTATGCCTGCATGAAGTTTTAATTGCGATGCTGACTTGGTACATAAAGCGTTATTGGTGAGGATGTTTTCCCTCAGACTTCAGAACCACCGACTGACGTTGCAGATAGCGGTGTTGTAACTCGTTTGCAAACTGCAGTTTGTAGTGATGGCGGACGCATGGAATAAGATTTACATGCCTGTGAACATCTGCATGCAAATTAAAATAGTTTTTCATCAAAAAGTTTGATTACTACCATACAGTGAGCGCTCTCTATCGATGAAAAATTTAACTATTATTTTTTGCTTTAATAATAATAATAATAATAATAATAATAATAATAATAATTATAATAATAATCCCCCTGCACAATAATAATTTTTCGAAAACTGCGTTCAATTTTACCAATTCCTTCAATTGCTATGAAATTTTAAAGCGTTTACAGATTTATGAGATACCCCGTAGTTGTTAATGCGCTGTAAAAAATATAAAGTACAACCAACGTAGGCTAATTTAGCAGCAACCAATATTTTTAGAAAATAGCGGCTGAGTATAAACATTTTAGTAGTGAAAAAATCTCTTAAAATGACACTACTAAAATGGTGAAACGTAGCATCAAATTTCTAAAAATATTTTTTGCAGTTGAATTGACCTAAACTGACATTATTTCGTTAGTGACAAGTTGAATTTTACATTTAACAGTAAAATAATTTGTAATATTTTCATACGATGATACAATGAGATTAAAATAAAATTACTTTTGAAAAATAGGGTTTCGGGTGTTGATTTTAGGGTTAAGGCTAATTGACAGCTCTAGGGTCCTAGACTTGGGGGGGAAAGTGCGCACTGTGTGGGTCATTCTAACCGTGAGCAGCATTCTAGCTTTTATTTACGCAAGTTTCGAAGCAATAACTGAAAAACTCCGAACGGCTAGACGACAAACGCGACCTGGGCTTGAACCCAGCACCTCACTAGTGTTTCTGGAAAACAGAAATTCTCTTCATCCCGAAATCGGCAAGTTACTTTATGTGGTTTATTTCTATTCTAATGGATTTTAAAGAAACTAAACCATATCCTTATAAGGAAATTTTTTTAATTTAAAAAATATACATAATTTCAATTTTATAATGATTTTGTTTCTGTTTAAAAGTTCCTGATCTAGTCAAAGTAATTAATAATAATAATAATTACGATTATAATAATAAAATAGAAGAAAAAATTATATTTTTAAGCATTCAAACGAAAGAAACTGCAAATTGGATGACATACAGTCTCATAATTTAGTGCAAAGTACATTAACGTTATCATCACTTATGATTTTTATTTCTTGTTTTTAAACCAAATTTAGATGAAGAATAGATGATTTGAAAAATTAGTTTTCTATACTCTAGCTTACCTTATCTATATAAATTAAAATGGAACAACCATGATTATTCCCTCAGCTTGAAGATTTATAAAGCATATATTGATTTAAAATTGATGAAACTTTTATTTTAAACATTAGAAATGCGTTAAATATCTGTCTAAGAGAACTCGATCAAACTTCAGTGATCTCAAAAGCACGCTGCTTTCATGGAGATTCCCAAAGTTTTGACTAGTGTTTCTGACAGCTGTATTGAATGCTAACGAAATTTATGGATTTTCTTTCTCTTTTTAAGCTGGCTTTATTTAAGAAAATTGTTCAGTTTTAGACACTGTTATTTTAGATTAATTTTAAGGAATAGTTTGTGTTTGCAATTAGCATTCATTTTTTAAAGAATGGAAATGTGATTTTTGTGTAATTGTAATTATTAGACTCATTTGTTACCACAGTGTAATTAGTTTTAAAATGATAAACGCTAACTTTTGCTTAATATAATTATATGTATAACTGCTCATTTTAGACTGAAGAAAATAAAATGGTTTGTTTAATTTATTTAATAATAAAGTCTTAAAAATGATCTCTAGCCAAATAGATAACTGGAGCTTATATTTTAGCAATTAGTATTATTATTCACCAAAACTAAATGCAAAACTGGTGTACAAACGATAAATAGACAATAAGACTTCTTCACACACCATAAATTTTAAGCCATCACAACCGGTTTCGAAAGGATGTAGCCTTCCTTCATCAGGTGCAAAAGAAGCACGTGTTTTTTTGCACCTGATGAAGGAAGGCTACATCCTTTCGAAACCGGTTGTGCTGGCTTAAAATTTATGGTGTGTGAAGAAGTCTTATTGTCTATTTAGTATTATTATTATTTAATACTATAATTATGTTCTATATATTTTAATTGAGATTTTATCCTTTCATTTTTTGTGATATTATGTATTTCAATGTCTCAAGAATTTGTATTTTCTAGAACAACTATTTTTTTATAACAATAATTTTCTACGATAAGAAAGGGCAAAAAATACACAGGTCTGCAAAAATGTTGGCAAAATTTGATTTGATAATTTTAGCTGATACATATGATTTTTAGTATGCTGAAACCGAAAATGGAGACAGTTTTTTTCTATCACGTATAACTTTTTGACAATACAGGGTGTCTATCGACACAATTTCTTCATTGCCGGTAGTTTCTAGTACGTTTACATGATTAATTATAATTAGTGGTGGAAACATGTTATTGGTAGAAAAGTCACGGAAGAAATTGACCTGTATTGGCAAAAATCTATACATGATAGAGAAAAACTGGCTTCAGCACATCATGAAACGTAATTGTCAGTCAAAATTATCAAATCAAAATTTTAGGTGTAGACCTGTGTTATTATTTGAAAATAACGCTCCTAGACAATATGAACACTTTCTCCTCTATATTCAGAAATAGAGTTAAAAAGTTTAATGAATATCTAGTATCTAATTCATAAATTTAACTTTCATTTACAGAGCAGTTCAAAAAACAAAAACGCTGTTTGCTTTTGCCTAAAATACAGAAAGGTATTACGAGTAATGTCCATTTTACTACAATGAATAAAATTACAGGATATAAATTAAACCATATACAGTTGAACCTCGTCAATGGGAATACGCTTAAAGTGAATTACTTTTAACATTGGTTTTGACGGGTATTTTCACAATACCCGTCAAAATGAAGATTAGTTCATTTATATGAAGATTAGTTATTGATAGCATGAACTACTGATAACAGGGCAATTTTTTCCCTCTTGAGATTCACGTTAATCAGGTTCGACTGTATTAGTTTTTAAGAGGCATGACGCTTATTCACATTGCTATACCAGATACCAGTAATAAATGTATGTCGCTTTTAATTAAAAACATATAACAGTAAAGACCTGCCAGTAATTTTAATCCATTTGACTGACTGTGAACAAATTTACTGATAGTTAGCTATGTCTAAGCACTTTGAACATCTTTAAAGACACAGAAAAATATTATAAATAATTACAGTATTTATTTATTTATATTTTATTTCTAAATAACAAAGAGGCGAGAATAATTTTTGTTTAATTAATCAATTAATATAAGGGATCCATTTCGGCAGTTATTCATTCTTAAAGTTTAATATAAAGAAGCTTACCAAATGTTTTAAAATTTTTAATATTCACTACGTATTTTATTTTGAAATTTGCTAAATTAGTTTCATATATGGCTATTAGAGACATAGTTGATCATAAATATGTAAAAAGAAAACAAAACTTTTTTAATTTTTGAGAAATTTGTAGTTTGAAACATTTTACACGTTAACCTGATTAAATTAGAATAATAATTAATTTAATTAATAAATAGCAGAGTAAGCAAATACTATAAATTACAAAAACTCATTTTAGTTCTTTCAGTTCAAAACAATAGCACGACCCTTCATTAGGTGAAAAAATAGACACGAGTGCATCATCAAAGCGGCAAGGTTCACTCACACGTATTAAGAAATTTAACGTGACTTCCGTAAGTAACTTCCTCTATAGCTAACCCCTTTGTTAATATTTGGAGTAGTGCTGCTCTCCAACAAACTTAGAGGTGACAAAATTATAAAAATTGATTAAAACAAACAAACAAAAAAAAAAAAATATACTGAAAATTTACTGTACAAGAAAATTTTAAATATTTGGTTTCAATGTAAAACCAATAAGCGCTAAAGGATTACATGCAAACTGTATGCAATAACTTTATAGAGACGTATATTTAATATTTTTTTCTTCATTTATTTAAAATATGAACTTAATGTTTTGTGCAATATTTTGTAAATAAGAAGCTCTTAAAACGTTTTAGATTTTCCCTTTTTTGAGCTTTTAAAAGATATTTATTCGACAGTGACAGATATTTTACCTTGATTTTTAGTTCCCTTGCAGTAAGAAAACGTGTACAGGTGAAATAGGAACCATGCCTTGCTTTATATCTGAAACTAAGCAAAAACAACAGGTTTTCGAATTATGAAATTCTTAATGCACAATTTTACAAAACTACAAGTTTTGCAGGACCAAAAAAAAAAAAAAAAACCCTCTCTCTCTCTTTTTTTTTTTTTTTTTTTTTTGAGGTAAGAAAAATAACGCATACACAAAATAAATAAATAAATAAAATGTATGCATATGAGGTTAGGTCTATCATCTTTATGTTTCAATACTATATTATATTCAAGATCTTCAGAATAATGTAAAGCAGAATTAAGCTGATCTACTTGAAAGAAAATTTATGGAATGCAGATGGTATCTGCATGCCGCTGAATATTAAATCTGCTTAAAACACATATTCCGAATAAATTTTGTAAAATTGTCTGGTTGAAACAATTTTTATTTTAACATTTTAACATTTCTGATACAATTTTCTTAAACAAAAGCACAAACATGTAAAACCATAATTATATCACATAATCTGAAAAGTTTTAAAGATTGTTCTAAAGATTTATTCATTCTTCATCAATAATTTGAAAACTCTCAGAATTGATGTACAGAGAAGACGTGATATGCATTTATATTTTTCGAATGCGATTAAATCTTAATTTTTTATTTAACACGTTGAGCACCACGTGCCCACGTGGCAGTGGAGATTTTAATTTTCCATCAGAGGACCAAGTGACCGCCGGTGGTCATTACTGAATCTCATTGACGGGGCAACGTGACCACACTTGGCCACACTACGCATTTCATTTCGAGACCGCGTAACCACCAGTGGAAGCGTTTAATGTTTATTTAGCATTGAGAAATCCTCTGTTTGATCCCCGGATGTAAACTTATTTTACTTGGACTCAGTAATTTGGTCTGTTAATGTCTACAAAATGATGAGTAACGTTTAAGAAGGAAAAATTCATTTTAGGATTGAAAAGTTAGTTTAAATAAAATATTTGACTTTGTAGAACATTAAAAACAAACAGTTTTTCTAAAGGGAAATAAGAACAAGTCATTAATACCAAACACACAAGTTCTCGACTTAATTTATTTGAGTTAAGATATATTGTTATCTCGAGTGATATTCTGTGAAAATCGAAAAAAAAAAAAATATATATATATATATATACATATATATATATATATATATATATATATATATATATATATATATATATATATATATATATATATATATATATATCAATCTTTTTTTTTTTCTCCGTAATGAAATATTTTCCTTATATTATTGAATTTTAAATGAGTTTGAAAATTTTCAGCTTTCTGCAAATCTACATTCAGCTTTACCATATTTATTCTTCGGGGAAATTTGTCCATTGCCATTCATCGCACTGTACGCCATTTTGTCTCTCCTCCCCGGTTCACCCTCACTTGTTCAGAAACGCCAGTCCCGTCAATCTTCAAGTGAATATTCACCACATTCATTCCCATTGGTATTAGTGGTTGAGGAGGGGGAGATAGACTTTGTTTCTATGAAAGAATTATCTTATTCTATGCAAAAGGAACAAAACTGTGTAAAGGAATTTTTAATATGAATTACTAAAGAATTTCGCTTTTTTTTTCTTTATTTTTTAACGTCAAAAAACCAAATGTCTGTAACATTTATAAAAATAATTACTGAAAGAATTTTATTGAACTTGGAAATATTCGTACAATTTTTATATTACTTGGGAGGTTTTATGAAAATTACCCTTATATATTATTCTATAAGCTCTGTAAAAAAAAAAAAAAAATATATATATATATATATATATATTGAAAAACATTAATATAATCAGTGCAAAAATGTTTTTATGAAATTTAAAGATGAATCAACTTCAGTATCAAAACAATTCCTCGGATCACAAGCTGAGACTACCCATATCGAATCAAAGAATAATTAAAGAAAAATCGAAATAAATATTGGAAATTGGAAATGGAAAAAAAAGCATTATTTGCATTCTAACGTTTTCAAGGGCCTGGTAGAATGCAAATATGCTAAAATATGGATGTTTTTCTGTAACAAAGAAAGCAAAAGCTAAGAATTTCTTTGTTCGCAGGCCCGAAACACCCATAGACAATCCATTAAAGAAGAATATAAAAATAAAACTATAACCTAATATGACAAACCATAACCATATAAAATTAAGATTAAAATAAAAATACAAAGATACAAAAATTCATCTTACTGAATATAATATTTGATATGAACACAACTCAAAAAAGAAATATACTTAGTCAAAACAGAAAAACGAAAAACGAAGATCATAATAAATCGATAATCATAATAAAACCTTTACCTAAATATGAAAAACCATAACCATTTAAATGTAAGATTAAAAAATAAATAAATAAATAAATAAAAATAAATAAAAAACCCATAAAATTGTAGAAGAATAAGATTACTTTAACCTTTCAAAAATGAAATTGAAGCAATAAACGTCGCACATGTAAAAATGTAACAATCAGTTATCAGTTAGATTCACAGTTAATTAGTTCAAAATAGCATGCACCATAGAGTAATTTTTAGGATTCACAGTGGAATTCATTTAGGGTAAGGATTCAAATTCTGAAATAAACAGATGATGATTCCTAATATTGAATCATGAATAGTGCTGCCATCTGGAGTAATAAGATGAAAATAATGGAAAAATACAATCAAATAAATTTAGGATTCAAATAATCAATGTATTTGATAGAAAACCAAAAAATAATACCTAATATTTAAACGTAAATTTAAATTTGAATAAAATGTATGCTGAGAAAAAAATAAATAAATAAATAAATAAATAAATAAAATAAATAAATAAATAATTAAAAGAATTTTTTTATTAAGTGTTTGGGATAGCCATTAATTAATGCTAAATTTTTAAAGAATCGAAATTGTAATTTTTGATGTTTGTCAGACACTAAATATTTGATCCTTAGATTATAATTAAGAAGAATATTGACAAATACAGATTTATGTAAGCATGTTTTAAAGTTAGTGAAAAAATTTACCTTAAAGGGGAAATCTTTCTTTTTATCGTACAAGTCAAATTCTAATTGGCCATTACTATTAAGAATAATTTTTAAGTCTAAGAAATTAATGACACTAGAATCCAAATCAGTACTACTTAGAGACAGATTTTCAGGATATTTGACAGGTAAGTCTAGTTTGGTGCGATTTTTATCCAAATATAATATAATTATATCATCAATGTATCGTAGTAATTTAAAGTTAGTACACTCAATGTCACGCTCATAATAATATAAGTATAGATCAGCTAATATGCTAGAAGCAATTCCACCTTGTGGCAATCCTAAACGTTGTTTATATAAATAATTATTGAATAAAATATAGTTATGGAAAAGGATAAACCTAGTCAGAGTTTTAAAGGCTGAAGGAGTTATGCTAACATTTAGATTTAAATACTGCAAATTTTCTACAAAGAGTTTATTTATAATATCAAACATATCTTTAATATCAATATTATTAAAAAGATCATTGAAATCAAAAGTTTTTATACCAGTAATATCAGTAAGATTTTTAATTTTATTTTTGAGTTGAAAACTATTTTTTAGAAAAAAATTACACTTGTTAGAAACAATATAACTATGTAATTTTTTAAGGATATTCAATAACATAATATTAGCATTAGAAGTATAGGCATTGCAGGCAACAGAAACAGTACGAAATTTAATAGGATCTTTATGAAATTTTGGAATTACAACTAAATAAGGATAATTGTAGTTATTACATTTAGTTTTTATCAACTTATAATAATTAAATATATGCCTATTTTTAATATCGATACTGTCATTAATCCTAAGAAAAATATTACTAGTATCCATAGTATCAAAATATATATATATATATATATATATATATATATATATATATATATATATGCATATATATCTTTATACACACACACACACACACACACACACACACATATATATATATATATATATATACATATACATAAACAATTAGTTTTATTATATAGTACGTATTTGCATCTAGTATTACCAAGGAGTTGCAACTGCTTTTTGTTAGAAATAATATAACAAAATAATTTCTACACATGAGAAGGCTTTTGATACAATTTTGAGATGTATAACATTAAGATAACGTTAGATGATGTATAGTAGTGTTAGGGATTTGTGTAAATAAATGAAAATAAAGCCCTCGGAAACTTCACAATTAAAGACATTTTAACTGATGGAGCAAAGACAAAGTCGCTTTTTAAACTTAATTTTAACAAAAGTAATTCTAACTACACTCATGTTTGTAAAAAAAGACCACACCATGAAGGAATCATCAAAATCAAATGAAATTTAATGTACAAACAACTTGTATTAGTACAAATAAATGAGTTCATTTTCAAAGCAAAAAAAAAAAACAATATTGATTTTTTGTGTCCGAAATCAGTATTTGGTGTGGCCACCATGCACTGCAATAAGTGCTGCTATATGACGCGGCATAGAGTCAAACAAATTTTGAATGTATGCTTGGGGAAGATAATTCCATATTTCTTGTAGGTGTACCCAGAGTTCATCCCTTGAAGCCGTAGGACGAGAATCACGAGCGAGATACTGACCAATGAAATCCTACACATGTTCAATCAGTGGCATATCCGACGAATAAGCAGGCACGAAAGAAGCTGTATTTTTTCTGCTTAAAAGAAGTCTTGCACATTCCTTAACACATGCGTTCGGGCATTAACCTGCTGAAAGTAGCTTCAGGAATGCCTTGAAGGAAAGGAACGACTTCGGGCTCTAGTACTTCTCTCATGTACCTGTCGCTGTTAGGATTACCTACAATTCGTAGCAGCAGAGATCGTCCATGATACGCAATCGCGCCCCAGACCATAACTCCGGGTGTTCATCCACTATGACGTTCGATAATATACTCCGGAAGGTAGCGTTCACCGGCATAGCGTCTAACATGAATGCGGCCATCATGATGCCTCAAATTAAAGCGGAATTCTTCAGAAAACACCACTTGCTTCCTATCTGCACGCCAGTCTCTATGTGCATGAGCCCATTGCAGCAGCAAGCGTCGATGGTTTTGCGTGAGGAGGAATCCTGTGTAAAGGAGTTCGTACACGCAGTTCAAGTCGCAGCAGACGTCGAAGAATTGACGAAGCAGACACCTGTAGCAGTAGATCAATGTGCTTCCAATTGTTTAAATGAAGCTGTACGCTCCATCAGCGCCATGCGGACCAAGTGTCTATCATCGCGCATTGACGTCATTTTTCGGCGTCCACTCCCGGATTTTCGAGTTGTCCGGTTCTCGTCTGTCCACTGCTTCCAAACTCGCATTACTGTGCTGTTGTTACGTTGCACACGAGCTGCTTTTACGTGATAGGAAAATCATCCTTCACGAAGGCCGATGATTCTTCCCCATTCAAACTTCATAATTTGTTCAAATTTCACCCTCTGTCGTCGACGATGCATAATTACGTCTCACCTCACGTTTACCACAAAGAGATAAACATAGACTATTTTAAACATGCCGCTACAGCCCTTTATTTATACAGTTTCAGCAGCAGTCCAGAGGGCGCTGCTAAGCCCACGCACGCGTGGTGGCTTTGAAATTTTAACCATTTGCTTTACGCAGTATAATTTGCATTTCCTGAAAATTTCAGCTTAATCGCGTCATTCTTTCATGGCGTTGAAATTTTCACAAACATGAGTGTATTTAAAAAAATTTAAATACATTCTATTACAAAGCGTTTGTAACTGGACTGCTTTGTAATTGCAGGCATGCATTTCGCTGAGAGAATATAAATATAACAAGAGGGCTTAAACTGATCAGAGTTCACAACATCGGCAATTTTTCATCTTCACTAGCATGCATAAACGCGAATTATAAAAAGGTTTTCATCCAACAATTATGATCATGTCGCATAGGTAACGGCTCCGGAATGATTTCTTTTTCTTTGAAATTATTCCTATTGTATTCTCACTGTGTACGGAACACATGTTTAGATTCGTCTTATCTGTGTTAATACTTTCCTTAAATTAAAAAGAGGAGTTTTATTAGTTTTATTTTATTGTTTTTATATCTGATTCTCTGTCTAAATGTATTTCCTTATCTAAATGTATTTTGTGTACGCAAATAACAGCATACACGAAATGCATTTTCTTGAACTTTTTGACTATGTGTATACAAGAATAATACATAAAACATATGATAAACACAATATTACTATTATTAAAACAGAATAATTTTGAATGCACATATGTCTTAAGAATTAAAAGAGTGCTCTAAATTGTTTATATATAGTGTAGATTTTTCTCAGTATTTCAATTATTTTCGCAGTAAGATTTTTTTCGAAACATACTTTAAATAAGAAATAGATATTTAAAAATGCACTGGTATTTTACAAATAAATGACAAATCTCTTCGGATAATAAACAAATGTTATATACATTTAAACTGAGATTTTTTTTTTTTTTAATTAGTAAAAATTTTTAGATCAACTGCAGTATTTTTGTTAACACGTTGAGAAAAATTTGAAATCTAAATATTTTGTTGAAGACAATATTTCAGATATCACATTAAAACAAAACTATATTAAGTGGTAAATAAAATATTAACAAAAAATTCATAATTAAATTTTATTCGAAATATCCCAAATTACCTTCAGTAATTTGTATTTTATTTATTTGTTTATTTTATATATGCGTTTTTCTCGTGTTTATAATCGAAAGAATTTTATTGTTACTTTTTGATAATAATCAACAGCTAATAGTTTAAATTTAAGTAAGAGGGATTAGGCCGTTGTAACAAAATGTACAGTAAGAAATATGTTGAATACTTAATTAAATGAAAAAGTTTTACAGAAGTAATCATTTTAAAAGGTACTGAAAAAAATCTTAATCGAGAACTTAGACTGAAATCCAAGGTATCATAACACTAAAACGCCTGTTCCCAACTTATCTAAGCGAATTGGTTCATTTGGCTCACGCTTTATATGACGTATAAATGCTGAGAACCCAAATTTCAAGTTAGATCATACGTTTTTAGCGATGGGTGTCAAAATAAATGCTTTTTGGAATTACGTTACTTGGGTAGTTTTCTCTGAAATCCGCCTTTAAACTGCTCTTTTATTCGTATTATTCCTAAAATAGTCTACCGTTAACACATTTCTAACCCTCTATATTTGACGTTTATTTATTTATGTATTTTTTCATTTGCACTCTAATTTAGCTGATAGTCTTTTTAGAAAGTATAAGAAAAAATAAAACACCAAATTTAATCCTGCGCTGTTAAAAAAAAAAAAAAAAAAAAAAAAAAAGCCTGTTTAGCTGCAATATTTTAAGAAATTTGGTCGTAATATTCCCCAGTTTTGTAGCGTAATTTATTTATTTAGTACTAATAAAACGATGAAACATAGCCCCAAATTTCTATAAATATCGGTGTCAGCTAAATTATCATAAATAGGTACCATTTATTTCGTGAAATATTGAACTTTATATATAAGAGTGTGAATGCTGAATCAGGTTCTTCAAACACCTATCACACATTATAATATTTGATTTTCTTTTTATCCATCTATTTTTAAAATGATAACTATATACGTACGTTTAACGATGTGGTAGTTTGTATTACAAGTGTTACAAGGAAGAAAGTTTTCTAATTTTTATAGCGTATATATTCATCAACGTCTTTCAATGGCCGTAATTTAAACAATAAACGAATGAAATATTAAACATGCCGTAGTCCTTTTATGGAGGCGTTTAAGTAAATTAATAATGATAATTGAAAAAAGCAATTCTGACGTCTGACCTTTTCGCATTGCTTAGTTATACATAAATATGACGTTCTATTTTGCAATATAGTATCATATTATCAAATGTGTGAAAATTTCATGTTGTCTACAGATCTTGAATCTAGAATTAGTTAAAATCGCGAGACTATAACGCTGAAGATTAAAAAAAAAAAAAAAAAAAAAAACCTTATAATACGTATTAATAAAAAAGAAATAATGATAAATAATTGGCAAAAATTAACTTTCTTAAGTGAATAAACAGTAATTATAGGTACTATTTTATACAAATCAATCAATTTCAAAGCAGCATTAAATATTTATCACAAAGAATAAATTGAAATATTGATTAAACTATGTGCAAATAACTATAACTTTTTCCATATTTTAGTAAAATTTAATACATTTTGGGAATAGAAAAATAAAACTAACTTTATATAATAAACAAAGATACCGAATACCATGAAAAGTGAATTATATTAATTTCTGTGGTTTAAACTGGAGAACTGTATAATATTTGCGATCATAGCTTTGTAAGCTTTGTACTCTATAGGATTATAATGGGAAACTGAGTACATAAATGAGCGGCAATTATAACTTAGTTTGATATATAACAATATATTACTGATAATAGCCCATTGTGGTGAATCCGTTCTGCCTAGAAGCAGTTACTAAATGGTGTAATCTGAAGTAACTAACAGTTACAGTTGTATAGTTAAACTGCGATCAAGTTAATAATTGGGTACAACTTATTATACATTGCAGTGATTGTGAACTATCAAGTGTTGACATAACAGTTTATACTAAGTACAACAGATTACCTAAACAGAAACGGTTGGAGACTGTGCTTTACTCACGTATTCTATAGGTGCAGCAATGATATTTTATATGGCTGCTTTTCAATTGCTATATTTCAGAAATTTATAAATAAAAAAACGCGAGAGCAAACTCATAGTTAATAACTTAGAATCATGATAAGAAATAAAACTAAAAATTTAAAATCTAAAAATATATAACTTCCAAAGAAAATTTTTATTGAAGGATTTGCTACTGATATACACTTTACAAAAGAAAATAATTTATCATTTTCTATCAATTTTTATTACTTAATATTAACTATTAACTATTTAATTGAGATTTAATAAAGCATAATGAATATTATATGACAACAGGTGGTAAAATCCCAGAAATTTACGAATTAAACGATAAATTTTGAAAAGTGAACGTGAAATTTTAGAAATATTAAATAATGTGTAAAATATTATAATATGCAAGTATTTTCATGATTTTAAAATATTTTTCACTAGGTTTTAAATGATTATAAAGTGTGTTTCATCTCCGAAGAAACCATTTCAAATCAGATCTCTCGTTTTTATGCAATAGCAAATAAAAGTTTTCAGTTTCTTCTTGTAATTATTATTTAAAGTTATCATACCTGAGTTTGAGTTAAGAAGTAATGAAAAATTATAATGGCTTATCTATTTCTGCGACAAGAATAATCAATTGCACTATACTAATTACAGTCGCGTATCATCGCATTAAAAAAAAATGCGGAATAGCGCATTAAAATTATATATACTATATATATATATATATATATATACAGGGGGATCAATTTAAAAGAGTACCCGTTGGTTTTTTTTATTAACCTTAAATATGAAGGATGTGGCAACAATTCTAACACTGAACTATAATTGTTTAAGTGTGGGAGACAATTTCCAACATTGTTGGACTGTTACAACTTTATTTGTGAGGTAAAACAGAAATGGAGACGCACAATTTTTTTAATCCTGTAATAATTTCATTTATGAAAAAAAACAAAATTTAATTAAAAACTTCTACATTATCATTCTACATTACATTTACATTATCATTATCATTTTTACATTATCAATTCATAGGATTTTCCAGAGAAGTCCTAAAAACATCGATGAATTAAAACAGATCATAATTAGAAATCTCGTCAATAACACCAACAATGCTGCGAAATGTGTCAAAAACCTGGTTCGACGTGCTCATGTTTGCATTCAAAATAGTGGCGAACATTTTAAACATTTTCTGTGAGGAATGATAATGTAAAAAACTTAAAATAAATTTTGTTTAAAAAAAATAAATAAAAAATTACAGGATTAAAAAAATTGTGCGTCTCTATTTTTGTTTTACCTCACAAATAAAGTTGTAACAGTCCAACAGTGTTAGAAATTGTCTCACAAACTTAAACAAGGTTCAAGCAATCATACTTCAATGTTAGAATAGTTGCCACATCCGTCAAATTTAAGGGTTATAAGAAAAACCCACGGAATACTCTTTTAAACTGATCAGTCTGAATATATATATATATATATATATATATATATACAGATAGATAGATAGATATAAAGTTTTAAAAAAATCAAATTCTCATTTCTTTATACTTTTTTTTTCTATTGACTTTCCAAAAATTTTCTCACTGAATTTTACTTTTACACATTCCTTTTTTCCTGTTCTTCATGTGATTAAGGTTTTTTCCTATGCAATGTTTGAAAAGATTTTCATTATATAAATATATATATATATATATATAATATATATTATAATATATATATATATATATATATATATATATATATTATCATTCATATATATATATGAAATCTACTGAAAAATAAAATAATTAATTAATTATTTCAATATCATGGAAGGCCGCAGCTTATAAACTACAGTTCAAATAACTGCGAATATTTTTAAAAATATTCGCAATTTAATTTTAGAGGCATGATTTAAAATCTAATAGTAATGGGTACCATTTAAAACTTCATTGATTCTTTGAGTAATTCAATCGATCTCTCGCAACATGCTACAAAATACGTATTTAAGAACATATTTATATTCCTGTTATTTTAATAACAGGAATCAATTCCCGTTATTTGAATATTAAATGTTTTTTACAGGGTTTGCTCAGCGCACATTTTTCCTTTGAATCTTATACAGCACCAATTTTAAACAGCAGCTTTTATAATTAAATAAGTTTAATTTAAAAAGAAATTTATTTTTTCTGAATAAAAGTGTAAGTCTCAGGGAAAAAACGGTTGGTCCGTACGAAACTTGTATTAGTTCTAAAACTATGATTTTATTTCTAATAATTATCAAAATGAAAAGTTAACAGCAATTTCTTGTATCATAAGAAAGGCCACGCTATTTTCCATATTTTTTTCCGAATAGTAATCTTAATTTATTTAATGACTAAATAATACATTGAAACAATAACAAATGTTTTTATATGAATGAAGTGGCGGGAAAGAACATGTTTAGAGCGAAAGGCAAAGTGCCCCTGTTAATTGCCTTACATATGCAGATGATAACGTCTTTGTCTAATTCAGGAAAATACTTGAATAATAAATAGTAATAATGAAAGACTTCATAAAACAATGAGTTAAAAAAAAATCACATGGCAAAAGACGCATCAGTTTAACTTTGTGAAATTGCCAGGTGTCTGAAATGAAATGATTAAATTAACCTGTAGCTTTGATTATTAATCTGTTGAAATTTTTGTGAAAGAAATTTATGCTTTTTTAATAGGTTTTCTAATGTCTCAACTTTTAAAACAAGGTATACAGTGTTGCCTAGGATTCTGAAATATTAAGGGAAAAGTTAAGATTCATTACTTATAATTTTTTTAAAGATATTTTAATATAAAGACGAAAAAAAAAAAAGTAGAGTGGTTTCTAGAGATAAGCCAAATTAACGACACATTATCCAATAAACTACACACATTGTCTCTCCAATTTAAAACATTATTGACTGAAGTCATCATTAACACTTTCCAACAAGGTTGAAAAGTGTTAATAACTTCGATTTGTCTGTCTGTCTGTCTGCGCTCTAACTTCAGTTAATATTCATGAAATTTCTGAAACTCATATATATTATTGAAGTTCACTATCGGATGTTCCCTATTGAAAATAGCGTGAATACCTCTTCTGGTGTTTGTACAGGGACACCCGAAAGTATTCCAAAGCATTGTGTTGTATGGGAGTTATTTCTATAAACCATATTTTAGTACCTTTACTTTGTCCAAATCTTAATGAAATTGAAATGTCTTATTCAAGTTTACTATCGGATGTTTTCTAAAGAAAATGGAGTAAATACCACCACTGATCTGTATATAGGGACACCCGAAAGTAATAATTACAAAACTTTGAATAAACACCATAAAATGAAATAAACTCGCAACAATTGTTTCGGGTCGTTGCACTCGTTCTTACTTAGTTCGCCTGACGACGGGTCATGTGCTCTTTCGACCCAAAACTATTGTTGCGAGTTTATTGAATTTTGTGGTGTTTATTCAGTGTTTTGCAATTATTTAAAACGCTAGTCCTGTGGTGCTTTCTTAATACACCCGAAAGTATTTCAAAGCACTGCGTTCTATGAGAGGTATTTCTATAAACCACATTTTAATAACTTATTTACTTTGCACAAATCTTAATGAAATTGAAATACGCTTTTTGTATGCACGAAAGAATGTTTTCTATAGAATGCAGTTTGATTAGAATTAGATTTACAGGGCCACACAAAAATATTCCGTTAAATTAAGGGCTTTTATTGGAAATTTGGTGGAATTACATTTTCGTTTACATTAAGTGTTTTTAACGCTTTTTAACAATTGTTAAGTATGAATATGATTTCAATTTGTACATCTGTCTGTCGGATCTTCCATCTCTCAATCTGTCCGTCTACCCGCTCCCCAGCGTCCTTAAATATTTTCAAAATTTTTAAAAAAGGATATATCTCATTCAAGTTCACTATGGAATGTTTTCTATTTAAAATGACATTAATAGGTCCCGTAAAACTGGTGTGTGTACAGGGACACCCACGAAATGCCAATGCATTGCACTTTAGTAAAGACATTTTTATAAATCACATTTAAATACGTTTCTGCAGCAAAAATCTAAAGGAAGTGACATTTATTTTTAATATGCTAAAATAATGCTTTGTATAGAATATGATATGGTTTAACTTTCAGATTTACAGGGCTGCACTAAAAATTCTGATACGTTAAGGGCTTCAATTAGAATTTAAAAACAGCATTTTCTTTTGCATTAAGCATTTTTAACACTTTCCAACAATGTTTAAGAGTGATTATGAATTTAATTATTTTATCTCTATGCATTTCACTCCTATCTGTCCATCGTGTGATAACGCAGGCAAAGGACATTTAAAGTTATGCGATACAACAAGTATGTTGAATTGAAAGGTGTTAATAGTCAATGCGTACCTCATGATTTTCCGTTTTTGTTTTATATCTGAATATGATACTGTTATATACGATTCCCAGTTTAAAAAAAATATGCATTTATAAAGAATTGTTCAAAATGAGACTGCGAAGATTGATAATTGTATTGTTACTCCGTTTATTCCAAACACTGGGTTGTGTTTGAGTGCGTTTATTGTAGAGCTACATGGTTGGACCATAGAGCTTCGCAGCAAGCAATTGGCAGAATTCTCACGTCTGAAAACATGAAATCCGAACATGTGATCCGAAAACATGAAATCACAATGCTCTCCTTTTTTTGTAAACAAAGAATAATCACAGTATATGGAGGACACTGCAGCCACGACGGATTTTACTTGCACTCGACATCATTAATGTACCTAGTACACAGTACGGCCTTTGTCCGGCTCCAGTATTGAACGAACAATCTTTCTATTACGAGCTCGACGCTCTGCCAAATCAGCTATTGCAGTCGCTCGAAACATTGAGATAGCAAAACATATTGATGTATATGAATTCAATTAAATATGTTGTATACATGTACAGAAATATAACGGTTTTCAGCTTTCATTGCTAGTAGATAATAGTATTTTACAGTAATCAGTGAGAGTTGTTACATATATTATGTATTATACACTGTAAAAAATAACGGTAGCTTATTCAGCACGATGCGTTGGCAAAAAGAGGTGCCAGCACATTCTGATGTTAAAATGAAATAAATTATAAAAGAAACATCTGTAAAAGAGTCTCTCTTTACAGGTCTTTCCGCAGTAAATTACATTTTTTAGCAGCAGAATGTACTAGTAAAATGGGTGGCAGCAAATTCTGCTGTAAAAACTACCGTTGTTTTTTACAGTGTAAACTCTTTAATTAATAATAATAATAATAATAATAATAATAATAAAATAAGCAAAATTACTTTGATATATGATTTATTATAACCATTTAAAAAAATTAAAAGAAAATAAAGAAAACTCAAAATGTAGGATTGATGTCCAAAATAAATTTGTGTCCCCATCAGTGGCTGAGACGTTCTCATCTCGAAGTTGGTAGACGAGAAGTGCTTGGTTCGATCCCAGGCCGCACTCATCATCATAACGTTTGATGTTTTCCGTGGTTTTCTTCAATACTCGCGTAAATACGGCCTAGGAAAGATCCTCTTCTCTGAGGGCACTCCATTCGGAAGCCTGGATTCTCGTGTAATCAATCGGCCTGCATCACAAACGCCAACACTAAAAATATTTGTTTACATCGGCTTCAAACTCCAAGGCCCTTTAAGGGTAATAAAAGCGTTTTTGGAATGTTGTTTGTCTGCATGTCACAAAAATTTATATCAGCTCTACACCAAGAATAATTCACAAAATTCCACAAAATTTTATATTTAGTTGCAACTTGACAATGCATATCAATTTTGTGTGCTTATCGCTGAGCGGGTAGCATTGTCGTCTTCGTTTTCATAATTTTTAAAATGGCTGTATTGGACAAAATTTTCTATAAATTTTCAGAATTATTTACATCCAACCACTGTGAAATATATAATATATATATATATATATGTTTTTTTTTTTTTTTTTTTTTTTTTAATTAATAAAAGCAGTCTGCCAGAATAACATTTTTGTATAGTTAGGAGCATTGCTTACCCCATGGGGTGTATAAGTTTATAGTATGAGTATTTTTAAAAATATTCTTCAATACTCTTAAAACGTGTGATTGAAGAATTTATCTGTGATAATTTAAAACAAAGTCACCGATCACTCTCCTCCCCCCAAGAGAATTTTAAATATATCATGCAAGATAGTTAAAGAAACGCCGAAGTTTCTTTTTTTTTTTTTAAGAATTTAATATTTCAAAATCAGAATTCAAAATAATTTGTTTGACATCACACTGCTTCACACAGTAATAAAACATCTGTCTAGCATAACTCTCGTAGCATGTTTTAGACAACCGAAAAATCAAAAGCAAGTCAGAGTTTTTTGACTTCCTTTTACTGTTTTTAAAAATGCTATCTTTTATCCATTTATGAAATTACCCTAAAAAGTCTGTTAAATCTTTTTGAGATGATTTTCATTTTAGATAAGTAATGCTGTCAGATGTATAAATTTTGATATTAAATAATCTGTAAGAACGTTCAAACAATTCTACAAAAACATGGCATAGGTTACTTCAAACATACATTAAAATTATAACTAGAATACAATATGTTGGATCGTTCATTTCTTTTCTTTTTACCCTTTTTCTCTCTTTTCTTTTCTTTCCTTTTTTGATTTATTTATTTTACAACTTTTCTGGGATTTTTATTAGCACATGCCCACGGAGAAAAATTAAATTGATAACACTTAAAATCAAGCAAATACAAAACAGTTAAAAATATTCCAAAACTGAATTTAATTTTGGACGAGAGGCCTATTTTTAAGCAGTACAGTTGGTAACAAATGTGTTCGAACACTAGCAAAAATTCCTATATAAAAAAGTACGTTTAACACAGTTTTGCTAAATAAATCCTTCTCGAATCCTGTTCTTAGTCAGTCTAAGAACAGGATTCGACAAGGATTTATTTAACAAAACAATATTAAGTGTACTTTTTTTACATAGGAATTTTTGCTAGTGATAGGGCACTTTTGTTACCGACTGTATGTTGCGGGGTTTCTGATTTATTTTTATTGTTTACATTTCCAGAAAAAAAAAAAAAAAAACTTTAACTTAAATATGCACTAATACTTTTACATTTTTACTATATGTTAGAAATGAATATTTTTTGTTTCCTCTCCTCCCCCCCCCCTTTTTTTTAACTGCCTTATAAAATTATCTTTTAAATCTTAACCGTCTGTTTTTTTTTTCTACGATAGACAACAATTTATTTTCCCTTGTTGAGATTCACGCCACATTTTCTGTCAATTTATCCTTTTTTCCTGTTTCCGAATGTATTTTTATATCTATGATGCCACGATACTCTCTATTCTAAAGATAAATTTTTAAATTATCACTATTTTATTTTTTAAAGAAAATTTAATTATAATAAAATTATACTTTTTAAAAATTAAAGAACACGCTTTTATAGAAATGTGAACTAATAAATAATTTAGAATTAAACAAAAACCCCTTTTAAAAAATCTCCCCTGACTGGGCTCGAACATTAGACCTTTACGTTCGTATCTCGGAGCTTTACTTCACAACCACAGCGTTCACATAGGGAAAGATTTTTTTTTTTTTTTTTTTTACAATATAGATTTTTTGTTTGCTCCCAGAGCGGTTACAAACATACATACAGGTGAAGCTAATAAAATCGTGTTAAAAAAGGAAAATCTACACATTATTATTATTATTATATTGTAATAAGTTATTGATTATTTCAACTTAATGGCAAAATAAAAAGAAAAAACTTTTCATTTGGCCTATGTTGTCTGAAAGAGATAAGTTTTCGTACTAAAAATCTTTTCTATGCGATAAAAAGCGATCAGATGTTACTAATAAGAAATTGGAAATTTTATGCGGAAAGTAATAAATAAATATGGAAATAATAAGAAATTAAATGAATAACTTTTGTAGAAAATTTTAAAGGTATTATTAATTGAATACTTGAAAAGGCTATTAAATTTAAACGGAAAACAACACTAAAAGATTTGCGTGCATAGAAGACCTAAAAGCGCTCCGAATTTTAGAGTATAATAAATGAGATTATTGATCTAAACAGAGTTGCAGTTCAGAGAGACTTTACTAATTTCACATTAAAGACTTTTTTTTTTTTTTTTTTTTTTTATAATTACCTCTGAGAATTAAGTGTAACCTTAATAATCTGTAACGTAACAACAACAACAAAAATATACAAGTATTCTACGTAACCCTGTTTAAATAAAAATTTTGAGTTAACATGCCAGCAAAAATTTATAATTACATTTAGTATTTAGTGAGTTATTATTATATTAAAAAAAATATATTATTGCTTAGTTCAATTATTTTATACGTAACACTTAAATAATTTGGTTGACATATTTATTTTTATTTCGATATACTTTTCCTTCCATTTTACTAAAGCATGAAAACAAAACTCTGAACGCTTTTTTTGTACTTAATTGTTCTTTTTTATTTCGCAGTTTTAATAATCATTAAATTAAATGATACAATTAATAAGCTTTCTTTTCAATAGCTCATTTTTTATGTAATTTTTTTTTCGTATCATTTAAAAGGAGCATTTTTTTTTTTTTTTTTTTTTTTTTTCAGAAAAGAGCAAAGAATCTTGACACCAAGATTTTTTTTTTTTTTTTTTTTTTTTTTTAACCAAGTTTATTTTCTATTTTTTTTAGGAAGATTGTTAATTAACATTTTTTAACACGAATATTAATTTAAGTTTTTAAATTAAAAAAGATCACTTTTTAACTTCTGAAGCAAATTAAAGGATAAATAATTTTGTAATATACGTTCTGTTAACGTAAAGTTTTTAAATAGCTGACTAATTCTATTAAATGTTTTTTTTTTTTTTTTTTTTTTTCGACACTTTAGTTTTTTTTTATTAAGAAAGTTTGTGTTTCTTTAAATAATTTATTTTACTAAAAAAAAAAAAAAAAAAAAAAAAAAATGATTTGAGCAATGAATAACACATTTTTTTAAATAGTTATAAATGTCAGTCTTGAACTTTCGAAAATCATTTTATGAATGATTAATGAATAGTATTTTAAACGGAATAAATAAGCAGGGTTATCTTCTATTTAAACATTTCAGAGGACTGTTGATTTTTACTCCCCGCATCCCTCTTTTCTGTGCATTGAAGATTGTGCAGAAGCTTTCGGATTTATGCTGTTATAATTTGTACTTTTAGACGTATATCACATTGATTATATCCAAATCCATTAAGATTAATTTTAATCTCTTAGAATTAGAATTGAAGCATAATTAATCACACTCAGTTAATGTTAAGAGATGAAATAAATAATACGAGTTTTAATCAAAAGGTTATTTCCAGTATCGGTGTGAAATGTCGATTACACCCAAAATCTTTCATGTGAGTAGCATAAAACAAGAAATACTAGACATATTTAGCTATACTAGGCATATATATCAACAAGTTATTGATTTGATTAAAAAACAATAAAGAACAACTTCGTTAACTGACTCGCAATATAATTAAAATGGTTTATTTTTTAATTAAAAGAAATTTCCTCATTGTAGATAATTAAGTAAAGTAAATGGAAAATTGTGTTTATTCGTTGCTTAATTTAAGAAAAAAGCATATAGGCTTTGGTTGCATCCATTCTGATTACGGTATGTATCATGCAATAAAACTAAAACAGTTTTCTATTGGTAAGATGAAATTTATATAAAAATGTTTTAAAGTCTAGTGAATCTAAATAAAATTTTATTTGGGTAAAAATTCCAACCGAATTGAGAATCTGTATTATAGAAGTTTTAATTAAAAAAATAAAAAAATAAACCTGCCAAAATAAAATAAATATAATCCTTACAACGTAATTGTCTTCGCTAGTAAAAAAAAAAAAAAAAAAAAAAAATAATAATAAAAATAATTATAATAAAGTAATAATAAAAAAAAAATTAGTAATAATAAATTAATAAAAAAATAAAATTTGCAGGTTTTTGAATTTGTAATGAAAAAGAATGATGCGTTGTAGGTTGAGTTTGAGTGGGTCGCCGCATTAGCTAAGCAGTGAGCAATTACAGATGGTGTGGAATGTACCTGGATTGCCCTAGGTGTGTACTGGAGACATGTCACCACAATTTCCTGCGTGGAGGGAATGTTTCCCATGCTACAGTAGTCTCCAGAGGTATTATTTGTAAGGAATGGGAAAGGCATTTCTGCCATGACGGAATTTTATGTGCATCAACCACCATTATTGTACACAAGGTCTCATCTGCAATCCACCAATTATGAGATCAACGTTCTACCAACCAGGCTAACAAAGTCCGATGACGTATTATAGTAAATACTATTTATAGACGAGCCTGCTGTCTCTGGCAGAACTATAACAAATCATATTTTTCAGAACCATTATATTCGAATTATGATCTTTTGTACTCATTTTTTTTTTTTTTTTTTTTTTTTTTTAAGAAAATAACATATCATATTCATATCACATTATACTTTCACAATATTATATATATTTCTATTATATAACTTACGTATTTACATGTAATATGCTAATTAATATTAAAAAATACAGTTTGTGGAAAATACTGATCTTAACATTCCTATTTTAGAGAGTAGGTGTGGGTTTAAGGCCAGCTGGGGTTAAAGCCTGTGTGGGATTCCCTATTTGAGGGTCTTTATAAGGTGACGTAGCAGTATCCACGCAAGTTTCTGAGAAAACCGTGGAAAATCCTAAAATGTAGACCGAAAAGAGCAACTTGTGTTCGAATCCGACACTTTCCGTCTACCAGCTGTGTGAGCAGAACCTCTAGGTCTGGTGGGGGACTCCTAATTTAGAAATATTAACTGGCATTGAACGAAGGTGCGTTAGCTTACACAGTTTTTATCCTTAACGTTTTTGTTTTGAGATAATTTATTCGAAGTATGCAAATAAATGCAAATAATTCATTATATTCATTATGCAAATAATTCATTATATAAAATCACACACATTTATAAATATAACTCGATTGTTACAGTCCACTTTTTCCAAAACTATATATTTTTTTTTAATTTAATGATCAGTAATTTTCCGGTGCATGATTTTATGAACCATTATGATTATATGATACCCATTGCTAAAGATTCTGTCTTTTTAGCAGTCTTTTTAACATCTCTAATATAAATAAAAAACAAATATGTGATTATTAAAGAATAATTATATAAAATAGCCCAATAGGTTTTTAATTGAAATAATTTTATTACCCACTTACGTAAATATAAATGACTATCTTCACGTTTAACGTATTCTAAAAATAGCAACGAAATCGTAATTTCGAAATTATTTAAATAGCCTATATATTCATTTTTATTGAAATAGAAACTTGAGGCAACATTAAAATTTATTTCCATTTTATTAAAATTATTCTGTGCACGATTTATGCGTCCAGCATTTTTCTTCTAGTCAGCATCTACCTGCGTTCCGTGCACTGCTGATCTTAGCATAAAAGGCAACCTAATCGGTGTCCAGCGGACGCATTCTAGTACTCCTTTTTTAGTTTAGCGAGCTCCCTACCTTTCTCCTTTTCTACATTTTTTACTCATCCAGGTTTCACGTAAAAAGAAATGAACTCTTTATCCCACACGCGTAGATAAAAGAAGGAAAAATAGGTGCCCTTAACATAATTAGCTCATTTGTTTTTAAAATAACTGCATGCGTAAGGTTTCTCTCTGCATCCTTTGCTGATCATGCTCATACAATTCGAGAGAAAAGTGCTACCAAAAATGTCTCAGCATTTTAGGAAACTATATAAAATGTCTGTATGAAGTGTAACAGAAAAAATATGCAAAGTATGTATAGCGACTTCATTATTTTTTAAAGTTATTTCGTAGTATTATATTTTCTGTAATATCCATTATTTAGCACGTGGACCTGCGAAAATCGTTGTAAATGAATAAAAAAAAAAAAAAAAAAAAGAGGTAGATGATAAAATGAAAACAAGTATACTAAACAGAGGAGATATTGTTTTCTAGAAGTGTAGCTTATACTTGATTAGCCAAATTAACAACAATAATAATGAAAAAGACATTTTAATTTTGATTAATGCGATACTTTTTGACATATTGCGATTTGAATGTATGATAGAATTACTGGAGGAAGAATATTTAACAGTTAAGAAATTATATTTTTGATGAAGTATAATATGAATCATATAGTACACATATTAATTGATCCAACACATTAAACAACCAAGACTATGCATTCCAGAGGGATCCACAAAAATTTAAACTCCGTATTTTATAATCACCAGTTAGACTACACTAAAAAGTTTAATTAAAAAAACTTATATAAAAAATTGTAAGAAGTAATATATTAATAAATGTAATTAAATTTATAACTAAATTCTTCTTGAGAGGTTGAACGAGTAAATTTGCAATGGAAATGAAGAATAACAACATATGTTTTGGTTATAATATTAATATAGGCTAAAAATATTGATACAAAATATGTATTCTTACTAAAATGTGCAGTTTAATAATACTTGAAAACAATATATATAATATATTTCTTATAATGTTAATATAAGCTAAAAATATTGATACAAAATATGTATTCTTACTAAAATGTGCAGTGTAATAATACTTGAAAACAATATATATATATATAAATTTTAAAATGTAAACTTTGTATAGAATGCTTGACGCTAATGAATTAAAAATTTGTTAAAATAAATAAATAAAAAGGAAAAGATATAGTCTCCATAACGATAAGATTATGCTCCCACTTTTTAAGTCAGAAGTATTAGATTGAATTATCAATAACTTATATGATAAAACTATAAATTGATGCGTTAGAAAAATTCATTTTTTAAGATACCATTTCCAGTGTTGCCACTACCATAATTTTCTCCATCACAATACTTGTATAGTAATTTTTGCTCAATTCAATCATATAAGCATACTTCAAAAGGTTTCTATTTATAAATAGTTGCGGTGAAAATTATGGGCAACGTCAATTCAGCATTTCCCGATCTCGAATATGGCGCTGAATGATTAATACATAAAATTACTGATGCAAGATAACGCCATTGTACAGTACAAAAAAAAAAAAAAAAAAAAAAAAAAAAAAAAACGCATACCCAGAAATATCTATATTTAAGATCATTTTTTGAATGATATTATTTACAAGGTGTTGAGATGAATTTATACAAAAAAAATAAATAAATAAATAAATAAATAAATAAATAAAAGTAATAATAATAATAATAATAATAATAAATAAATTAAAAAATAAAATAAAATAAAAGATAGAGAGATAGAGAGAGAATACCGATCGTCAAATCAAACAATATTTGGCAGAAAACAAGTGTTAAAGTTCACACTTACTTAGCAAAAAGCACAGAATATTACACATAAGTACGAACAGGAATTTACGTTCATTACTTTAATAATAATCGAAATATCCTAAGGATATTCTTAATGAACTTGATATGTATCTGTAAAAAGTAATGCTATAATTGTCATCTTTTACGTTTGTTTAGCTCTAATACTTCGAATAGTCATATTTGTCTTTTTTTTTTTTTATCGTTAATGATTACTAAAATTGATTACAAAAAAGTTGAAATTAGTGATGCTAGAAAAAGGAAAAGGTTGACAGCTATGATAATATTATCACAGTTGGTAAGGCACATTTGTTTGCCCATTGACATAATATACAATGTTGGCCCCATTATTAAATAAGAAATTATCTTACTCAGTTTTTCTCGGCAGAGATGTTGAATAAGATCTGTTGAAGTTTATTATATTTAAATATATTTATACAAGTATATATGTAAGACAATTATAAGTTTTGCTACACTATCTTCATTATTTTTCAAATTAGGAAAAAAAAAGTATTTAATTTGTCAGGCTGTGTACTGTAGTCCTTCCTTTTCTGTAAGAAAAATTGGCAAAAACCCTGTATAACTACATGGTTAAGCAACGTTAGATATATATATTTTTAATTATTAGAAATAGTAGTTTTAACATGAATTCACTTTAGTTTAAATAAGCACTACAGTGATTTTATATCACGTGCAGTTATTCATTGAAGGCGGTTTGCTTTGAGGAAGTTACACATACCATCAACCATACGAGGCCTAATGAGGAATTTAAGGAGGAATTTTTTGACAAACGTAAGAAAATCGTTTAAAGATTTAAACAAAAATCAAAGTTTTCTTTTAAAACGAATTTTTAACTCAACCTTTTCAGAGATGGAGGTCAGGGAAGATTGTCAATGCATGAAAAAATTCCTGAAGTTTCAGCGAGAAAAAGTTTTAATATGGATAAAGATCATATGATCTATTTCAGGGAGGTCTAATCCTCTCATTATGATAAACATAAATTTTAATTGGGTTTAGTAGTTATATGAAAGTGATATTTCAATCTCATTATCTTATTTTATGATTTTACCTACAGAAAAACTGGAATTCTGCTATTAAAAAAAAAAAAAAAAAAAAAACTAAAATCAGGTAAATTACCTTAACACAATCACCCTTGGATGGGGTTTCGGGCTATTTCTCAACGGTCATTTTTCACACAAAATTGTTCATTGGACCATTATTTAAGACTTAAATCGGATTTCTAACCATTATAAACACCTATGCCTGAACCGGAAATCGAACCTGGTACCTGGGAACTAAATTTCAGACCGCTAACCATTCCGCGAACAGACAGACTTTTCGGGAAGGTAAGGCGTAAATGAAACTAAGCATTTATATCTGTCCTGTAAAAGAAACATATTACTTTAGCAAATATGCTATGGAATGAAATTATTTTTTCTCTTATATGTATATATATATATATAAATTATAAGAAACATACAATTAGGTATTTTAAGGCCGGTCTAATAAAATGAAAATATTCTTAAGCATAGGATTTTCATTTAAAATTCTATTGCAATCGAATGAAACTTTAATTTATAATTAAACTATCTCATTGAATAAAAATTATTGAAATATTATTCATAAGATTTTAACTATTATCTTCATTTTAATAATAAATCTCATACATTAAAATTAAAATTGTCCTAAGCTTGTAAGGTCGAGACTATAGAACGTCTCCACAGTCCGTTTGAATTTCAGCTGAATCCAGCAATCTAAAGTTGGGACGGTTAAATTACTTCGTCGCCAGTAACTCGGCGACAGTTGAGGTCGAGAGAGTTTTATGTCGGCATAGTGCAGCAGTGAAATAATTAGGATCTCGGTGTTAGATGAGTAGAAGAGATGTTAAAAGGTTTTGATTGAAATGAAATGAAAGGGAGTTGTTGAATGGAGTATAAAAGGAAGGATAGTGAATTGCTAAGATATAGATATAGGAGGAAATGTAATGGAATGGTGATGAATTAGTAGCTGCTTAGTGTGGATTGGAGTGGCTACCGGTAATGGAATGTGATGAGTTGGTAGCTGATAAGTGTGCAGTGAGGGTAGAGAGGTGTAGTATTGTGGCGTAAATTACAGTAGGAGTCCGTCGTGATCGGGAATCCGCTCGACACTCTGAAGTGAGAAAAGTTAGTAGTAGTAAGGAGCAGTCGCCACGAAGATCAGCGTTGGTGAGATAAAACAACTTCTTATTTTATATCTTGTTTAAAGTTAATTCCTGAAGTCATTTATTTAAATAAGTTAGCTCAACGCCTTCCTATATATTGAACGCTAAATAAACTTTGTTATTCAGTTGTTAACTTTGTCTCGAGCTCTCCTCATTACGTAATTAAGTTAATCTAAGTTAATCTTTAAGATCTAAGGATTTAAGATCTACATTAGAGAATCATGGCCCACTCTGATTCTCTACAGTGGCGCCCAACCCAGTTCGACACCCCCCCCCCCCCCCCCGCTCGGGTTTATTTTACTGACTCAAACAATGTACTTGAATTTTTTGAGGATCTTGAACAATATTTTGATATATGTAAAATTGACGAAGCTGATAAATTTAATTTATTAAAATACTCCTTAAAAGGAGATGCTAAAATCTGGTATTTCTAGGCCAAAATCCTACGTATGAGGATTTGAAGCTTAAAATTAAAAATTGATTCTCTTCTATTGTTGATAAAACCAGACTACGTCAAGAACTTTATACGACAAAGATGTCGTTTTATGATAAACCTATCACATTTTTGTTACGTAAATTCGACATTATAAAGCAGCTGGATTTAGTGTTATCTTTTGCCGCTGCAATGGAAATTATAACCCCGCTATTGACCATTCCAATTCAAGATTATCTTAATCTGAAACCTGTCACCTCTTACGACAGCCTGTTTCAAACTTTAGCTAAGTACCAAGAACGATACCCTCCAAGGGCGGAAAACACCTTTAATCGCCAGCGGGTTAATGGAAATATGCAAAATGAACAGCAAGAAAATTTCGCCCCCCCTCAAATTGATACTTTCAACCGACCGCAACAAGCTAACTTTTCGCAGCCGAGAAACAGTCATTTAAATCAATCTGAAAATGTTGCACAGGATCCAATGAACTCTAATAATACCAAAGTACAATCTATATGTTTAAATTCTCTTTCTATTTCTTCAGTCAACTTGCAGCATTTAAATTCTTCTCAATGCGTTTCCAATTTAAACTCTCCGTTACCTTCAAATTTAGAGAAGAATGAAATCCAATTAAACGTAGCGGCTAATCCTTCCGTCAATAGCTCAAATGCATGTTTTGAAACTATTCAGTTAACAGACTTTTCTAGTGGTTTAAATTCACCGCATGATAAATTCCTGTCTAATTCTGAAACTGTCAAGTCGGCAGATTCTGCTATTTTTATTGATAAATCTTATGCAAATGCTAAACCGATCGAATCGGGAAAATTATCTCATGTAACGGAAAATTTTTTCGCAGGAAATGATGTTAAAATTAATGTTGGTACTCAACCTTTAGCAAATAAAAAAAGTTTATGTTTTCCAACTGGTCAGCCACCAGATTTAATTATTAGTTTAAATGAAAATGTTGTCGTACAAGTAACAGAAAATAGCGATTTAAACAACGATGCTTCTCATAAGCGAGTAGCTAATTTAAATGAAAGTAGTGAAAAAGGACATTTAAGTTTTCTACATGTCAAGCCGACAGGATCCACTAGTTTAATCAAAACAGTAACTGGAAATGTTGTAAAGGAAAGTGGAACGTTCAATAGCGGTCCGGCTCAAAAACTGCTAGCTAATTTACATAAAAATGTAAGGAATAAAAGAAGCATATCAAAGCATTTCCACGTTCATTCTTCATCTGTTAGCTCTAAACTTGAGCATACGGGTTCGGAGGTTCTTTCCCGAAACATTTCTAGTAACTGTGGTTTCGGTAGCATAAGAGAGACTACCTCACTTCATACGACTTTGCACTTTAATCTCAGGAGATTTTTTATAGAGCCAGCTGAACCTTCTCTTGGAATTGTGGACAGCGACAGCGTGCCGGGTTCGATCACAGCCCAGGAATGTGCCCTTACAACGCCTGACCTTCTGCTGCAAGCTTCCAGCCCTGTGATTTCTGCGGCCAGTGCAATGACCAGCAGGACTCTCATATTTAATGCTAATTTTCTTACAGCGGAAACCCTGGGTCAGGTTGTATCGTTTCTTATTTTACTTTTTCTCAAGTATTTGTTTATCAGAGTTGTACCAAAATGTGCGACATATATTGAAGCCGTTTGGACTTGGGAACCTCTTCTGAAAGAAATGAACTTTCTCAAACTAAAAACTGTAAAATTTAAATTAGTACATGAACTTTCATTTCGAAAATCATGCTTATGCTTCCATGTCAACATTTTTGTTCTCTCTTAATATATTTTATGTATGTATACTAAGTTCTTTTATTTTATAGCCATCGCCTGCAGAGAGGGTAATATAAATTTTTTTTAACCTTTGTAAATATTCCCCCCCCCCCTTTTCGTATTTCTATACATATTGTATTTGTATATATAACTAAAATGAACTTTGATGAGTGTATAAAATGAATATTTTTTATTGTTACAACTTTTGTATTCAACTAAAAGTTATCTATCTATCTATATATATCTATGTGTGTTTGAGTGGGGAATTTTTTTTTTTTTGGCTATATGCGTAAATCACGCGTAACTTTAAACTAAAATCACTAACAAATTAATTTTTTGTCGTTTCGCATGCTATAGCCCAGGAGGGAAAATTATTGTATATAAACTATTCTATGTATTCAGAGACAATTTGTCTCGTTTATCTATCTACAAAATGTAGTTTTTATATTTTTGATACTTTAAAAAGTTTCCGTTTTAGAAATATCTTTGATGCTCTAATCTGATGTCCGAAGTGTTATTCTGATGCCTGACCTCTCTAATGGATGAAGAAATCCCTCTTCTAAGTTTCGAAGGATGGCTTACTTCGGACAGAATTTCCAGTTTTTTTATCTCAATAAAAATTTTCTTCATGTTGCTAGTCTGTTAAAGCAACCCCCCTGTACTTAATCCTCCTTCAACTTAACTTTAAAATTGAGTTTTTTTCCCCTTTCTGGAATAACAGAAAGATGATTGTAAGCCCCATTTTATAGTTGAGCTAACATATTTGAGGCGTTTTTTTCCCCCCGGAGTTTCAGGCCATAAAAGGCCCTCATTTTAATTTAAAATTTAAATTTCTTTTTTTCGAGGTTGGTCCTGTTTTTCGCTTAGGATTTTTTTTAATCGCCATTGTATTTGAAGGTGTAAGCAGTTCATTGCTCAGAAAATTAAAATTAAAATTTTTTTTTCTAACTTATTTTAAAATTTCAGAAACTAAGTTGTGGCTCCACTCACTCCTATGAGATTTATTAGTGTTTAAAATTATTCGATAAAACCCGTTGGGGATTTTACCGACTAATTTTTTTTCTTGGAGGGGGACTGTAAGGTCGAGACTATAGAACGTCTCCACAGTCCGTTTGAATTTCAGCTGAATCCAGCAATCTAAAGTTGGGACGGTTAAATTACTTCGTCGCCAGTAACTCGGCGACAGTTGAGGTCGAGAGAGTTTTATGTCGGCATAGTGCAGCAGTGAAATAATTAGGATCTCGGTGTTAGATGAGTAGAATAGATGTTGAAAGGTTTTGATTGAAATGAAATGAAAGGGAGTTGTTGAATGGAGTATAAAAGGAAGGATAGTGAATTGCTAAGATATAGATATAGGAGGAAATGTAATGGAATGGTGATGAATTAGTAGCTGCTTAGTGTGGATTGGAGTGGCTAGCGGAAATGGAATGTGATGAGTTGGTAGCTGATAAGTGTGCAGTGAGGGTAGAGAGGTGTAGTATCGTGGCGTAAATTACAGTAGGAGTCCGTCGTGATCGGGAATCCGCTCGACACTCTGAAGTGAGAAAAGTTAGTAGTAGTAAGGAGCAGTCGCCACGAAAGACCAGCGTTGGTAAGATAAAACAACTTCTTATTTTATATCTTGTTTAAAGTTAGTTCCTGAAGTCATTTATTTAAATAAGTTAGCTCAACGCCCTCCTATATATTGAACGCTAAATAAACTTTGTTATTCATTTGTTAACTTTGTCTCGAGCTCTCCTCATTACGTAATTAAGTTAATCTAAGTTAATCTTTAAGATCTAAGGATTTAAGATCTACATTAGAGAATCATGGCATCCGCTTATTCTCTACAAGCTGCTCATAGCCTTTCTTCATTTCTAACAAACTAAAGTAAAAAAAAAAAAAAAAATAGCAAATAAAAACAGGGATTACATACAAAATGCCATTTAATACTCGTATAATAGAGCATACAGATTTATATTCCTTGTCATTTTAAAAGAAAATATAGAAAATTTCATGAAGTAGTCATCATAAGAAAACATATTAATATTTAAGTAACCATTTCAAAAATGTCCTTTAATTTTGTTATCTAGGAACTTTATCATTCAGTATATCAAGAATTACTAATAAAGTCAACACAAAAACATTAAAGACATTTCACAGACTATTTCTTCATTTTTTTTTTTCTTTTTTAGGTTTTATTATTCAATACCACATGAATAACTAATAACTTTGACATGAACAAAATAAATTTCGCATAATACATTTTAAATGTAGATTTCTTTAAGAGGTAATTTTTAAATGAAGCAGAAACACCTCTAAGGAAATGCAAAATTTGTTTTTTATTTTGTTTTCTACTTACTGTTTCGTTCTTTCCCAGGAGTCATGCAAATTAAGAGTGACGTGTACAAAGAGTAATTTCGTTATTTACTATGCTATCGAATTAAGAATTAATGTTGAAATATTCCATAAAAGAATTCTAAAAATTGGTCTGGTAATATTATTGTTATTATGTGTGATTTCAACAGACAAGGATTATTCTAATAGTTTGAAACAAGCTTTAATAAAATTTATTCTTGAAATTAAATATTTTTACATATATAAGGAGAATAAAGAACTGTATTTAGGATACATGATATACAAAGTATTCTAAATTCCTAAGAATTTATGAATTTATGTATGCGTGAAAGAACACACTATGCATGTTACTGTGCACTATAACAATGGTTAATTATTTTGGATAAATATGTAATTTTAAATTAATTCTTTTAAATAATAGTAATATTTTTAATTAATTCTTTTCACTAAACTATTTCATTTATTTTAAACTGATTAACTTTATGTTCTTTTGTTACGATATCTTGTGACAGTTTAACTCGACTTGGCTTTATATATAAAAATGCATACACTTACGCACACACATGTGTTTGCAAGCTTTTGCATGCGCGTTTATTTATGTATACTAAATGAAAAAAAAAAGCAAGTAACATTTAGTAAATCAAAAGATATAAAACACTGTCATAAGGGTAAACTTCTAATGCAAAATGAAGTATTGGAACATAGAAATTATGTTCAATGCTGAAGACTGTTAGTTTTGACAAATGAAAAAAAAAAAAAAAAAAATCATTATTTGATATAATAATGAAAAAGCAACAATTTTTAACATGCAATTTATAATGAAATAGTCTCTAATGTAATTAATTTTTCTAGCCGCACAAACTTACAGAAATGTATTTGAGAAAATATATGTGTAGATTCCTTAGCAGCAAAACAATCTCCATGCAATAATTCGTTTGGATTAATTGCATTCATTTACTTAGTATTGACATCTACTATTTTTGAGATTCATGTTATGCTTTAAACCATTGAAAATACAATTATTTTAAAATAAATAAAAACAGGCAGATACTAAGCTGTTTTAAATAATTCGAAGAAAAATATTGTTATACATAGGGATCGTATGGACCCGCCTTTTTTCTCAAGCACTTTTTTACCAGTGTTTTCGAACAATAAAATTCTTTTTAAATTTATATGATTTTTTTTTTATAACAAAAATTGTTATATAAAATTAGCGGTAGAGAAAATCAAGAATAATCAAGGACTGCACATTGTTAAAATTAAAATGGTATGTTTCATTAGGAAAATGTTTCCATGCAACCAGTGTTAATTTTTGATGCTAATTCTTAAAATTTTAATAGTGCCGTTTTAGTTGTAATCACTATTTAAATAGTGAAACTTAGCACCAAATTATTTGTTGCAGAAAAAGAGGAATTATTTTTCTGGTGAAACGTATCATTTTATTTTTAACAGTGTACGAAACCTGTATATTGAAGTTTATTAATTGTGAAAAAAAAATGTATTATCCATATCGAACTTTTTGTTTGATAAGTGATATATTACACTGCTCGGCATGAAAATTGCCCCCAACACCATTTATGCAAATTCTTATGGAAAATGACCTCCTGATTCCGAATATGGCGTCCATTTTGCCATATCACCCACCGTTTTTTAGGGACGGCCCCCTATTTTTGTCACTTTTCGGTGATTTTATGGCTATAAGTTTGATTTTTAGGAGGGGGGAGAATTACTTTAACTGTTAAATATATCTTCTGGGGGGGCTACAGGTTTGGAAAATTGTAAAACATGGGCATTTGCGACAAGGGATTTTTTTTTTTTTTTTTTTTTTTTTTTTTTTGGGGGGGGGGGGAGGAGGGATTTGCCACTGAAATTATGTATTGCATTTCTTATATTTTTTTAATCTATTATAAATGTTATTTTTTAAACATTATATATTTTTGTTTTTAAGTGTTAAATTAATTCTTTTTCATTCTCCAAATCAAATTCATAGTTATAAAATTACCGAACAGTGATAAAAATTGTGGAAGGGGGTGGTGTCCCTAGAAAACGGTGGGTGACTGAGCAAAATGGGAGTCCTATTCGGATTCAGGAGGTCATTTTACATAAGAATCAGCAAAAATAGTATTAGATCTCTTTTTTTTTTTTTTTTTTTTTTTTTGCAGCGTAGTGTTATTTTAGATAATTAAATCATGTTTATTATATGCACTATTTTTATAACCTAATATCCAATTAAATATAAAACATGCCATTGGTTTAGTACAAGTTTGGTTTGAGTTGGAAAATATTTACGCGAAAAATTCAAATTAATAAAAGAAAAAATAAGATTTGTTAAATTGTTTATTTGTAATGAAATTTGATGTCATATTTTCTGCAAATATATAAGTGTTTCTAGTAGTAAGAATTAACATTCATTATAATTGTATAACATTTTTTAATAGAAAGTCTTGAAGAGTTGGTATTATTTGAGAACTACTGATTTTTTGAAAGAAAACGTTTAGGGAAAAAAAAATCTCTCTTTTGTTTTTCAAGTATCATTCAGCTTCTCAATGATATGACATTGACTCCTTTTGAAACAATATTTTTTTTAATTAAAAGCCGAGAATCATTTCATTAGACGATATTTGTCTTAGTAGAAAAAGCCGTATGTCACACCAATCCTAAAATTATCTATTAATTCTAATCATGAGAAAAGATTTTTAATTAGAAATGGAGGTACTACAAAATATAAAGGACTAGACAGGAAATTTATTTTTTGCTAAAACGCAATTTTTTCAAGATAAGTATTGTGCAAATTTGTTCTGATTGTTTAATTTTAGCTTTAAAAGTTCTACTACAAATAAAAGCCACCCCCCTGAAAAGAATTGTTTCGATTATTAATGTTTGACACACATTTTTTTTTTTTAATTAAACCATGTTTTATATGCAGATTAATTGAAAAACTCGAAGAAAATTTTGAAATACCCAAGCGCAACTAAAAAAAAATATTTATGTAAAATGCAATATACGCTTTTCAGTCATTGTTTCCTCACTTCAACATTTTGAAAACTTACACAGCTTTGTTAAAGTGACTTCCCTTTTTGATATTTAAACAGTTTTTTTTAAAATCAATAGAATTTTTTATATACGTCATTATTTTAAATTTCATCATTAAATTAAACAAGAAATCGCTCGATAAAAAACTTACATTAGAAAATTAATATATTTTTCGATTCTATCACAATTTTTAGTTTTATTTATTTTATTAAAAAAAATATATACTAAACTAATACGCAGTAGTTTAATATCAGTAGTTTTTAACAAATTTTTAAACTTCATTTTGCAGATGTTTGAATATTACATATTAAAAACGCGGTAATTAAGTTAATTTTTATTAGAAATCTCTTCCAGCAAAGTTTTCTTTTATGCATTGCTGTGAACAGAAAGTACTTCTTATTAAAAAATAAATAAATAAAAATAATAATAATAATAATAATAATAATGAAATCAGATGCCATCAAAATTATATATATAAGAAGTTATTATATGTGTATAAGGTAAAGCCAGGAGAGATTGCGCATACAGCGGATCGCGAGGAAGGAATAGTGTGTGTGTGTTCAGACTATAGGTAGTTGTACAACATCAATAGTGTAATACCGACTTGAATGTGAATGTTGATTGCTTCATGCTTTTAAGATAAAACGTGGTTAATTTGTTTCGTTTTCAAAAAGGATTGTTTGAATTTCTATAACTCTTTCTAGGAATCTCTATAAAATGGTAATATTACAAAATATTTTTAAATTAAACTATTTTTCATAGACTAGTTCATGTATGCTACCTTTGGAAGGGGGTTGCACGACAGCTGCACCATTTACAACAATAACTGCAACAATTGTAGACAACGACAGATTAGATCAGCAAGCAAGAAACCATTCAAACTGAAAAGAACTGTACTAATTTCCAGTTAAACATGTTATCCAATAACTAAATGTTATTTTTTATTATCTGGTCTTGTTTTTTTCTGATTCTTAAAAAAAATGTTCTTAAAAAATTTTTTTTTAATGCTTTTCAAATTTCTTTTTGCATGTGTGTGTGTGTAATTATTGAACTGAAATAGTCACTCCTAATACAAAAAATATTTTTTTTATAAAAACCTTACAAAAATAACATTTAAGTGTAATTATTATTGTTAAGAATATAATTGTAGTTATAATTAAGCGCAACCTCTCCTACCCATGTGCACAATCTCTCCTACCCTATAAGGAGAGATTGCGCAAAACAGCTCTCTTGGTTTTGTTGTAACCGTTGCTTTAATTTATAGCACAAAAACAAAACAATAATGGAAATGCATAGAATATAAATAAATTCAAAATTATTTCGCAAGAGTTTGGTAATTGGATTTTTTATTTCATTCTTTTGAATTGTGCGCAAACTCTCCCAGCTTTACCTTATTTAAGAAGTTACGTGCTTAACTCGTTTAATAAAAGGGAAGTATAACATTGGAAATAAGAAAAATTCCATATTTTAAAAAGAAATTGCCAATGAATGGTAGAAATATGGGGAATTTATTAAATAGTGTGAAAAATTGAAAGAAAAATTTATTAATTACTTATCACAATGTTAAAAATTTAATTCTATGTTTCACAGGAAATATGGTTCTAATCTAGCTGCAACCAATTCTTTAAGAAATTTAGTGAATGATCTTTCTTCATTTTATTAGTAAACACCACAAAACATCGTTAAATTTAGACCCAAAATATTGCTTGCACCTAAATTTGCTTAATTGTCACATTTTTTTTCCTTTTCTCTCTCCCCGCCCCGTTTTTTTTATTTATTTATTTATTTATTTTTTCCTCTCCTTGAAACGTTAAACTAATATCTTTAACAATGGAGACTTTCTTTTTTGTTTATTTATTTATTTATTTTTTTTGAAAAAAAAAATAAATAAATAAATAAATAAAATAAAAAAAGAGAGACTCAACAGGGTTGTTCCGGACCGGCCTTCTGTCTCTGACTCATCCACCAGTATATCCATAGAGTAATTTTTAGATTAATTGATCGGGGGAACATATTTAAGAAAATTACTATAGGGTGGCGAATGTTCAATTTTTTACTGACTGCTCCACCACTATATTCATATAGAAATTTTCTGTGGTGTTTTTCTATGATTAATTATGGAGAAAATTACTATATGCATAAAATGATGGAAGAGGCGAGGAAAAAAGGCGTGTCGCTCGCTGTCCTGAGTTTTTTAAATTGTAACTTAAAAAAGTTTCTGGTTCTGGAAAATACAAACTATAGCAACCCTGCTAAAAAGTTGGTGGTGGATTTTAAAATTCCTAGATAAATTTAAAATGTTATTTAACCGAATTTGAACAAATTGATAAAGTTAAAATACATTTAAAATTAAAGGAAGATAAAATACATAATAAAAACTCTTATTATATTTCAGAGAAACGAAGTACTTTTGTAGAAGAATGGCTTTAGACATAAATGTATATATGTATATGTTTAATTTGTAGAGTTAAATTTTGCTTGAAAGCTTTTTCGTGAATCTTTCTTCTATTTTTCAATTTGTTAAAAAAAAAAAAAAAAAAAAAAAAAAAAAAAACAGAGATTTATTTAAAAATTTGTTTTGAATTTGTTTTGTTTGTTCTTAAAAAAAAAAAAAAAAAAAAAAAACTTTGTCTGTATTTGTCATAACTTAGAAAATTTTTAAATGAAAAAAAAAAAAAAAAAAGAAAAGAAAAGAAAAAAAGTACAAACATAGAATGAAATCAAAATTCAGATGAAGTTTTAGTGATGAGTTTAGAAAAGCATATTTACTTAAGAAATAATTTTTAAATTAAGTAAAAGTACTTAAGGCAAAATTGTTTTTCTTTTTTTAATATTTAATTCTTATTTCCTGCTTCATTTCTGTCTCCGAAGCTATGAAAATTAAGAATGACGTCTGGCAACTAATTTTGTTATCGACTGCGCTATGGATTAAGAATTTATGTACTCGAAAAGAGTGCAGTGAAAAGGAGCAAAAAGGGGTTCTAATGGGGTAGCAGGTTTTATATTTAAATATTTAGCATAAATTATAACCATTTTATTTTACTGATAAAAATGTATTACTGTACATTACAACTGCCCATAACTTTTACCCGAATTTATAAATAAAGGATAAAACAAGCATAAAAGTATTAAAAAAACAGTATTGTTGGATACGTATGAAGCTGATATTATAAAAATACATTAAATTGCACTACATAAAAAAAAAAAAAAAAAAAAAAAGAAAGAAAGAAAGAAAGAAACAGCATAATTAAAAAATGACTGTTATATATCTTCCATATAACGTTTTAATTTTATGTTAAAAATGAAGTAAATAAAATAAAACGTCTCTCAACTCAATAAAAATTTACACAACTGCTAAAAATAATAATTTTTGCTTTTATTAATTTCGAATATAGCTTTCACACAAACAGGAGATTATTTAAAAAAATTAATTTTTTTTTTTTTTCGCTTATCATGTTTGTTTTCAAAGATCAGAAAATTATAAATAAATTTTAAATTTCGATTCAAAAAAAAAAAAAAAAAAAGAAAGAAATCTATTGCCAATATGTATATTTCTTTTTTAATTTAGAAAGTATTTAGAAAGAAATATAAAACGATTGATTAAAAATATATAATAAAATAAGCAAATAATATTAAGTTTAAGTGACAAGTTGATAAAAGTATTTTCATTTTAAAAATAATTTTTAAATGAAGTTTAAAAAGAAATATATATATATAAAAGCTTTTGCGAAATTAAAAATTGCGTTTTTTATGCCACTCTTATTTCCGACTCTGTTTTTCTCTCAGCAGCTAAGCAAATTAAGAGTGGCGTCAGGCAACTAATTTGATTATCGATTGTTGTACAAATTAAAAATTTATGTACGCGAATTATAACGATATGCCCAGAGAAAGGATGGAAAATTAGCATTGAAATTTTTATAGTCTTTACATTTTAATATTAAACCTAAATTAAAAAGGTATCACTATAATATATATAAAAGTCTAACTTTTATTTATTTATTTATTTTTTAAATCAAGAATTTAAAAAAAAAAAAAAAAAAAAAAAGAAAGAAAGAAAGAAAAAAGAAAAATACTTATGTTAAGTGTATAAAAGTGATTAAATTAGTTTATACAACAATTATCATAAAAAATTAATTTACAATTTGGTTAAATATACATAAAAAAAAAAAAAAAAAAAAAAAAAAAAAAAACCTCTTGAAAAACGTTTTAGATGTAAAAACATTTATATTTTCTATATGGGGTTACAAATATTATTCAGAGGGGGGGGGGGGAGGGGAGAGACTTATATTTTAAAAATAATCTATTTGTTAAAAATAAGTTTTTGTTAAAATTTAGTATTTAACTTTCACATTAATTTTGTATTCTGCTCTTTTTCTTTTGAATTTTCTAATGTTTTTTTAGATCTAATGAAAGAAGCTTATAAATAAATTCAGAAAAAACTATTCTATAGGCGGATTTGAAAAAATCTTTTAATAATTCAGCTAATTACATAATAATAACAAGTAGAACTAGAAATAAAAAAAGTAACATAAAACAATAATATAGAATTCTATATTATCGAACTATACAATAAAATATGCATAAGATTTATCGTTCTATTTGATAAAAGTATTTTTAAGAATTTTTTAAAAATATGTAAAAATTCTTTTACTGATTCGATTTTTTTTCTTTTTTTCTTTTTTTTTTTTTTTTCCGTAGCTATGCAAATTAAGAGTGACGCCTGGCAACTAATTTGGTTATCGAATACACTACGAATTACTAACAATTTATGTAGGGGAAACTATGGTGGTTTGACCCATAGGGAGACTTGACCCATGCGGATTTTTCCTAAGAAAGGGAAATTTCAGGGAAATGTCAGTGACTGTACTGATTGACCAATCATACAACAGTATTTTGCAGGTAACAGCCATTCCATAATTATCCGTAGTTTTCTTGCAATTTAGTGTTGATTGATACTGCTTTTTTCAAGTAAATTTTGAAGATCTTGGAGTCTGTTAAATTTGAACTTCGAGTTTTGAGGTAAGTCAATTTCAGAAGTATATTTGTTTAGTCACTCTTTTAGCTACAGATTGGTATATAGTAATTTTATATAACTGTAATGCAAGTTGTTAAAAAGTTAGGATTAACAAAGCAAAGCTACTTAAGGAGACTTGACCCAAGCTAACTAGGGAGACTTGACCCAGTGATTAATTTAATGTTGTTTGTTTTACTTAATGGATTTTTATTTTATGAATAACAAAAATAGTGTAATTTAAGGGTTCAAACGGATAACGTAGGCTCATTTTGTGTTTGGCGAAATTCTATGGCAAGAAACTACCAATTCTTGTAAACATAATTAACCCTTTTCTATAATGATGCAATAAGAAGACATTTAGGAGAGATTTTCTTGGTTCATCTGTCACTGAACGCCCTTTTCAAGAGGAAGATGATACTAATTATATTAGACATCCAGTGTTACTGGTTCAATTTTTGTTGAAGCCAGCCCTTCAGTATTTACTGTAAGCAGTCCAGAAAACATAATACCGTACACTAAAATAGAAAAAAGAAAACAAAATGTTGCACGCAGAAAGAAGGGTAAGACTATGGTAGCCACTGACACACCAAACAGAAGAGAAATAGAAGAAAGAAAGAGGAAGAAAGAAGAAAAGAAAAAAAATATGTTGGCAAAAGAAAGGCAAAAAAGGCTCTTAATGTGAAATGTACAATACAAACAAAAGAAAACAATAAACAATTTTTTGTATTCACTAAAATCTTCTACAAAATAAAACTAGAAAACGTCCAAATAACAAGACCTGTGTTTTTTCTTTCAATATCTATGAATTTCCTCACTTTTATGAGTCATGTCTCCTTATAAAGGGGGTCAAGTCTCCCTAGGTTTAGGGACACTTGAGCCATGTGCTGACTTAAGTAATTTTTTTTTTTTTTTTGCACCATTTCTAATAAGAACTGTGCTATTATCTTTAGCCACAGTATGTACAAAAAACCCAGATTATTTGCTCATATTTTTTATTCAGCTCCAACTGTTATATAAAAAAAAAAAAAAAAAAAAAAAAAAAATTAAAAACCAAAAACTGGGTCAAGTCTTCCTAGTTTCCCCTACGCGTTTTCAGAAGCTCAGACAAAAGAGTTGAAAATACTTTTCTAATTTCTGTGGTTTTTACACTTTAATTCTAGCACAAACTAAAATTGTAATGCTTTATATTGCAAATACATAGGTCCCGTAAAAGTTTAATATACAATTCTTACTCCAAAATTAAAAGAAATATGAGGTTATATTAGAAAAATCCCTCCCTCCCCCCCCCCAAAAAAAAAAAAAAACTATCTGACTTTCTAATGCTTGAAATGCAGAGTTCCCAACATTTTAATTTATTCCGGAGTATTTTTAGCCCCGCCTTTATTCCATACCACTTTTTTTTTAATAAGTAAATTTTTCTTATTTTATTGTAGTTATGTATTGGTGAAAAATACACTAAAAATAAAGTGGTGCGAAATAGAGGCGGAGCTAAAAATGCTCCGGAATAAATTTAAATGTTGGCGACTATGGAAATAGAATGAAGATTAATTAAAATACATTAAATTTGTATAATATAATTGTGTTAAAATTAAATAACAAATAAGACGACTTGTCACTTAACTTTCTATTATATATACACTCTATAACAAAAAAAGTGACGCACCAAGAAGGAGTAATGCAAATTGGACACAAATTGACATAATGCAGGTTTTGAGGGAATCAAGCACCAATTCATCATTATCGTTGATCCTACGTGCAACTGGTACTTCAGTGACTTAAAATACACTTAATAGGCGGCTCAGTGAAATGGGCTTGAGCTCAGTCCCCGGATCTCTCCTCCACTGAGGACATTTGGAGCATCATAAAAAGGGTCCTAAAACCAGCTCGGGATTTTACCAATCTAACGCAACAATTGGACAGAATTTGGCACGATACTTCACAGGAGCACATCTGCCAACTCTATCAATTAATACCAAGCCGAATAACTGCGTACATAAGGGCCAGAAGTGGACCAACGCGTTATTGACTTGTTTACTTTGTGAGGCCCTTTCTCTTGATTAAATCATTCAAATTTTCTGAAACTGTAATCAATTGTTTTTCTCCACATGTACATCACATCTACCAATTTTTGTCCCCATTCCTTCTTGGTGCGTCACTTTTTCTGTTATAGAGTATATATATATATATATATATATATATATAAGTATCAGCGTAAAAAAGTACATTACACTACATAAAGAGCTTTTAAATGGATTTTATAAAAATAAAGCAGTGTTGTAAAAAGTGTAGACTGATTTTTACACTGTACTGGACCCATTTGTTCCATTTCACATTTTTTTCAATCGCAGATCACTGCTTCACAAGGGAATTATTTTTCATTTAAATATTTCTTTCACCGTATATTGTACTTCTTTTCTGTAACATACGTTGTTTCAATAAGAATTTTATTTAAAAATTGGTATCACAAAAAATCACTGAAGCTTTTACACTTTACTTGTGGTACTTATGAAATATTAATATTTCACTGTCGCTAATTGTACTGACAAAATATAAAAGGATACTTTATTTCAATGTATTATTTTGCATTTAATACAGAAGAAATGTAGTTCAGTTTTATTGCATTATATATTTCAGAATTAATTTCGATACTTTTACTTAAAACATTATATTATATATTATATTTTACTTTGATAAAACTGATAGTGAATTTATGCTTTTTAATACTTAATACGGATTAATTTTTTTCATAAAGCATTTTACTTTCTAAAATTCTACAATTTAATTTCACATTTTAATGGTATAAAGGAAACGCGAAAGCTATAGCTATTTTTCCCCCCTTAAATATGCAGACTTGAGAACACAATTTTTGTAATAAAAAACAAAGAAACAACAACAACAACCACCGCCCCCCCCCCCCAAAAAAAAAAAAAAAAAAAAAAAAACCTGTACGATGAAAATATTTATGTCATAATATTCAGTAATAAATTTTAATTCGTAGTTGTCATAATTAAAGTTTTTGTTGATGACATCGAATGACTTAGAATCTTCTTCTTCTTCTTCTTTATATATATATATATATATATAGTAAATCATTTTTTAAATGTAATCTTTACTGTTTTCCAGTTTTTTTTTTAAATTCAGAATGTCTTTTTACTTTTAAGGGGACATGGCACCTTTGACTTAGCACCACTGAAGGTTTCATATAAAAGCTTATATTTCCATTTAATATTTACAAATTCAACTATATTAGGTTCGTTCAAATAAAATGTATATTTAGAAAACAATTCTTATGGATTTTGATAGACTTTTTACCGATTTGAAATCTTTAATTTGCGCTTTTTCAGTTTGCATTTTTATGAGTTCATGATCTTCAAAATGTAATAACTTCAACAGATATTTAAAAAAATACTTAATTCTTTTTACATGTTTAATAGAAACTACTTAAAAGAATTAGGGGTGGATTTTACAATATATTTAAAAGAAAAAAAATTAAAAATTAAAATGTACAGGGTGGTTATAATTAAACTTCCCCTATAAACAGCATCCTACAGCGCAAACGGGTGAACGGAATGCAACGAAATTTGGTATATATACTATACTGGAGATGCGCTCACGGAATTTCGAAAAAAAAAAAAAAATGCTTAGTTCCAGAATGTCCACCAGAGGTCGCCTTTTCCGGAAAAACATTAAATTCAACACAATAAACAACCAAAACGGAATACAGAAACAATATTAACGATCCAGAACAAGAATTATGCGTAATAAAATGCAAAACTGGATATCCTAACCGGATAAACCGTCCTAATCTGTTCTTGTTTCTGCAAATTGAACTCTTTCGTTTTTCTCAAATAGCGTACTGTTATTTTTTCCTTACCTTTACTTAATGTGGTTTGATGACAAGGTCATCAGAATCTAGTCAATAAATGTTAATATTGTCTCTGTATGATTTCTTCAGATCGTCATCCTTACTTTGTGAAAACTTTTGCATGCTGGGAAGAAAAGACAAGCCCTGAATTCAGCTTACCAAAAAAGATTAGAAACACACAAATCAGAGAGAGAGAGAGAGAAAAAAGAAATACAATTTTGCAGACCAGTATTATATATTCCAAAATACTGTTTATATATTTCTTAAGGAATTTCATACTCTTAATTTTCAAATGAATATAGTAAAAAAAAAATTGAATCGGAAAATATAAAATAAACGATTAAAATAATGAAAAATATAGCAATGCACATAAATTTCGTGGAAAAACAAAGGCAAAAATCTCGTTTATTCATATGTTAGATTTGAGTCAAATATGCAAAGGAATTTAAAGTTAAAAAAAAGTTTAGTTCTTTTTTAAAACCTAAAAGCAGCTAATACGATTAAACAGTCATTTATATAGCCATCGGCAACGTTCTGACTTTTAAAACTGCACAAATCGCATACCAGTTAACATAAAAAATCATATCTTTTAGTAAATAAATTTAATATTAATTTTTCATTCCCGAAAGACATTTCAGATATCCGTCCATTATTTTTCTGAATTTAAATTTTTTTCTCTATCGTAAAAGATGAAAACATAAATATGGTAAAATAAACACAAAAATTTAAAGTTTCAATGACGAGTCTTTCGCATATTTATTTAAGAAGTAATTTTTAAATGAAACAGGAATACTTCTAACGAAATTCAAAACTGGCTTTTTATTTTTTTTTACTTTTTGCTTTTCGTTCCTCCCTTCTTCTTCTATGCAAATTAAGAATGACGTCTGGAAAGTAATTTGGTTATCGACTGCACCGGCGAATTAAGAATTTATGCATGCGTATTTCGGAGGGAGAAACCAGAAATGAGAGAAGAATTTGTTGTTGTTTTTTTCTGTGGTTGTTGAAGTTATGCATTTAGCATATATTAATATTACGAGATAATATTTTGTGTTTTGTTTTATTCCTTTTAAATATGAAATGATAAAAGTCTTTAATTTGATATGGATAAGGATAAAATATGCATATGCAGATTAAGTATAGTTGGGGAATATCAGAGTTTCTTCCTTTCTTTCTCTTTATTTTTCAGCATCCGTGGGATGGGTCAAATTTCATTATATGAATTATTTATATTATTACATAAAATGGTCCATTTCAGTTTATTTAATGCAATAAATATATATATTATGAGAATAATGAAATATATATGTATAATGATGTTGTAGAATTATCAGTAAAAGGATAGTAAAAGTTAGATGGTTAAATGAATATAAATGTGAATGAAATATAATTTGATACTTGGTTCTACCAAAGCTTGGTACTATAGTTGTTGTAACCATAAGATGTTGTGTTCTTTTACCATTATTTAGTGCTTTTTTCAACAATGAGTACTAAATCATGGTAGAAAGTTTCACCATCGCATGGTTGCTGCTACTGTAGTACAAAGTTTTGGTTCAACCTAGCATATTACAGCTACTGTATAGTACAAAGTTTGGTTCAACCTTGAACTAAAATTTTTAACAGTGTAGAAGGACAATGATTTTTTTTTTTTTTTTTAAATTCTTATAAAAATATCCTGTACATTTAATATAATAAGAAAAATAAAAATTACTTAACAATATTGCATTTAAAAAATCTAATGTTTAAACTGGTACCGATATATATGATACTAAATCTCGTTTTATGTTAGATGTTATTATTTGTTTTAAAATAAGAATCTTCTGAAAACTTATTTTTTCAACGACATATGTAAGATATTAATTCTATTATTCTATTGGGTATTATTATATTTTAAAATAAAAATGTTCTCAAAATTTATTTTTTCACCGACATATATAAAATATGAATTATATTTTTCTATTGCGTATTATTATACATTTTAAAATAAGAGTGTTCTCAAAACTTATTTTATCAAGCTTTAAAAAATGTAAAAATTTACGGAACACATAGGATAAGGAGCTTTGCAGATGAGAGTACTTGCATTGTAGAACACATATTTACGGAGTCATTCTTAAAGCGAAATACACTAATTTTGTAAATTTTATTCTTTCTTTCTTTCTTTACTCATTTACTGGAAGATAGGAGCTGCTCGAGAACATCCTCAGAGCATCTTCTCCGGAATTCCCAAGTACGTCAGGATCTGTGAATGAGAATCTCTCGACAGGTAAATCATATACCGCATCCAACAACGCAGCACTTCCGGGAATGGTCTTGTCACACCAAGGAATGTTCTTGCTATCAAAACATGACAAGGGGCAGGTAAGAAGATGCTGAGATCACAAGTGACTCCAATGTGACACTGGACAATTGAAGAACTGAAAATAAGGCATTACTTTTGGAATGGTTAGAAACTGGTAAGTGTTTTCCATTTTTCTGCATTGGGTTTAATTTGAGATTTTTAAAGACATTTTTCTGAATACAGCTTTCATTTTTCTGAATACAGCTTCCCACAAATATAGTATCAAATCGATTTTAGATAAAATCTAATTTTCTGAAAATTATTTTGATTTTAGAAATAAATTGACACCATCCTTTTAATTTAAAGCTCTAAATTATAAATTCTTCATGTTTATTAAAAAAAAAAAAAAAAAAGCGCCTTTGTGTCTGAAAAAAAAAAAAATAAAATAAATAAATAAAAATAAATAAATCAAATAAATAAATAATTTTTTCAAACATCAGAAATGAAATACAATTAAGTGCAAACAAGGCTTTAAAAGAGAATAACTTCTCCAAGATAAGTTTTATCAGAAACAATATTATCTTGGAGAGTGCCAAATGATAACTGTTTTCTAACTGTCGTTGGAGAAAGCCATCGAAAATTCAATAATGTCAAAAAAATTCACACAGCATAAATTTTATTATAAGTGTAAAATTTTGTTATTATACTGAATTATCAATTTACAAAAATTAATTTCAATTTTTTTCCCATTATACATATATTTGTTCACATTCCATGTCCCTACACACAGTTAACTATTTGCTTAATACTATATTATGAATAATAACGAGAAAGACATACAAATTCTATTCTTTGAAAATACTGATTTTTTCTTTCCATTCAGAATCAAATAAATTATACCAACTAAATATCATAGGCTAATTTTGTTAGGCATAATTGAGGTTAAATCAACACTTATGGATTTTCTTTCTAAAATTTTCCAAATTTTTATGTCTGTGACCCTTAACGTATACAACAAATAAAGCAAAATCAGAACTCAGCAAAATTAAATTTTTGGTAATTTTTTTGAGGGGGAGAGGGGTTCTCTAAGCGTACCAACCCTCCTCTTATCCAGCATCATTAGAATCTTCCCACCAATTCAACAAATGTTTATCTGTCAGCATTTTTCTCAGATTAGCGAATATAGATCCGTCAGCGTTCAGTAAGATAAAGCATCCTCCTATTTTCAAGGGAGGAGAGATTGTGTTGATGTTCTAGTCCATGTAGTCATAAAAAAACTTTACATTATTCTGATTATTGAGTGCTAAATTTTAGATTGATTTAAAAGTTTTTAAAGGCATTACAAAAAATAAAAACAGTTACAGGTGGGGAAAATCTGCTGTGTTTCTGTCTTTTAAGTAATAAATATTGCTACATCAAAATTTTTTTTAAGTAGATTTTAATATTTAATCAATTACACTTAAAATGATTCTCGTTTTAATCTATAATATTACAACCTCAATAATTATTAAGATTGAATAATAAAAACTATAATGCTGCTACATATGAATTAGTGTCATTACTATTTTGGAATAAAAAACGTTTTGATTGTAAGCGGCGTACCGTTTACTATTTAAAAAATCATTTTAATAATAATAACAATAATAATAATGTTGTAGCGCAAAAGTTTCTAAGATGTTGACCGAAGACTATAAAAATTCCAAATTAGAAATTCTTTGCAATATTCTGTGAACGAGAGAAATTCTAATGAAAAACTTTAAAAATTGTTAATATACTTAGTGATATAATTAGCTTGAAAAGAACAAACTTCCTGTAAATAAATTGTATGTTTAATTCGACAGATATTATATATATATATATATATATATATATATATATATATATATATGTGTGTGTGTGTTACCGCTAAAGTGCAGAAATCAGTTAATCTGCAGATTAGCTAGGTAATCTGCACATTAACTAGGGCGATCCGTTAAAGTGAGGAAAATTGTTTCATTTCTCAAATTACCTAGGTAATCTGCGAATTACCTAGATAATCTGCACATTACCTACTAGGCACTCGTTTAAGTGAAAATAAGATCTCTGGTGTTGTAATTTTACAGCACGCTGTGTTGTATTTTTTTTTTTTTTTTCATTCGGGGGAAAAAAATAGTTTTCTTTCCATTACTTTCTTTCTTCACTTATTTTAATCTGTATGTGTTTTAATTTTTATGTCTTTTAAAGTTATATTTGTTTTAATTTTTTTACTTATTTCATCCTTTTTATTCTGTCAATATGCATTTTTAATATGAAATATAATAACTGTAATAGCTTTCAATAAATTCTATTTTATAAATGAATGTTAGAATTGTAATACAGTAATGATTTCTTTTCAAAATAAAAATATTTAACCATTTAAATAAAAAAAAAAAAGTTTTATTAACATTGCTATTATTACAATAAAAAAAAAAAAAAAAAAAAAAAAAAAAAAAACTTTATTAACACATTTTATGTGATAAACTACAACGAAATTATCTGAAAAAGCGAACAAAATAAAAATAAAAATGTAATCATGATATATAAAATATATAAAGGAAACTTGAAATTGAAAGAAACAACAACAAAATATAATGAAATGCTAAAAAATGCATAAAATATTCATATTAAGTATTTATTAAAGAAAGCCATAATATTGAATGCCATATTTTTCAGAGTTAAAAATTAAAACTTTTTTTTTCAGTACGTAATAGTAATTTAAATCAATTTTTAAATAAATTAGTTTTAAAAAGTTGTGGTTTAATAGTTTTATTTCGGGAGGAAATAATTACCGTGTTGTAAATTTTAATATTCATAATTCAAAATAAAGTTTCAGGAGATAGAGCGTTTAGATTAAGATTAGATTTCAATAAAAAATGCAGTGTAGACCCTTATCGAACTTATATTGACAGAATTAAAAAACAGAAGAAATAAAATCAAAATTAAAACAATTATAACTTACTTGTTACTTTAAGTTTTGTGATTGTCATGATAAGAAACCTATAATAATAACCATGTCTTCGATGCTCCAAGTTTTGCGTTTACCAATTATCATAGTGGAAGCGGAGCGGAAAGGATGAAAGTTTTGGTTTGTGTTTGAAGATCATTCGCGTATCTGTATCACATGACTGTTTGACGTCATAGTGAATGTAAAAAAACTAAGGCTCGAAACAAACATTTGAACTTTAACGACACAGAAGCCGCTAATCTGCACATTAACGGATTTCGAGCTTTAACGGTAACATATATATAAACATATTTCGAAATTCATTATTGCGAGTGTAATGAAGAAGACAAATTTAGTAACTTACCGTTTGAAATTATTTAAACAGTTATTTTTAAATACTTATAACTAAATTTGTTTATATTAAAGAAAGAAGTAGTTTAGTTAATTCAGAAAATCCTGTTTAATCTTTTATATGCTTAGCTTATCCTTTTTAAAAGTACTGATTACAAATATTGAATGAAATTTTTTAAAAAGAGTGCTTTAATGAAAAACATATAAGAAATGGAGATTTTTCTTTAACATTTAACATTAGACTTTCAATATACGTGCACACTTTTCCTCTTCTCACGAACACATGCACGCATATATACATTAACGATTATTTAATTCGTTATAGAATTCATTTAAATTAATTTCTCTCTATTTTTTTTTTTTTTTTTTTTTCGCATAGAGATTAAAAAAAAAAAAAGTCTTATGCAGTGAATCAATGGATTTCCATTAATAATAATAAAAGTAATAGTAATATTTTTAAGTGTTAAATAATTTAGAAAATTAAATATTTAATACCATCTCCAAAAACAAAACAGAAATTACTGTAATAATGACAACTAATGTTTTACTAAGAATAAAAGTTATTTAAGAATCTTTAACATTAAAGAAACACAAAACTTGAAATCTTTAATGAAAAATAAAACTATATAATATGAAAATTTATTTTAAATGTCTTATTTCTCCATATTAAATATGTTTATTTCTTAATAATAAAATAATATTTTATAATATTCTATTTACAAAATCTGCACATCAATTTTATTTATTTATTTTATTATTAATTTTTAACGCCTCTTTTTCGGATAGTTACCTTTTCTTGTCACGATGAAACAACGATTACTAATTAGAAAAAGTAACTGGAATGGAAAAGCAATTACACAATTCCAGATTTAAAAATAATTTCCTTAACCAAAATTCTACGAAATCACATTTGACAATAATCTATTATTCAGTGCTACCCACTAACTAACTGAACGGAGACGACCTATTTGTGTTCCTTCACTAATTATCTTCAACCCATATGTCCAAATTGCTCTCCCAACAAATCTCCCCTCATAAAACTTCTCTCACTTCTTATCTTAACTGGGTATCTGGAAATCATCCTGAAAATCAGGGTATCTGAAAATTTTGCCTGAAAATCATCCCTCTGTGTAAGGAAACTTATTACTTAACTCTTATTGAAAACAAAATGTTAAATTAAAAATTTTAGGAAAAATATTTAATTTTTTTTTTCTCTTAAGTAATCTGAGTATTTATGTTGTGTGCGATCTTCCACTTTATAACTAAAATAAACATCAGTAGGGGGATAATGGGGTTTCTGAAACACCTGTGCAAAATGGTGCACTGGTGCACTGGCAAGTCGTGCGGATGCCGCACCACCCCCTGAGGGGTGTAGATGACTTGGTATCGACCTTGAGACATCCTCTAACTTAATCGTAAAAGATGATGAGGGTGTTAATGAGGAAATTTAATTAAAAAAATTAATGAGTGATTTTTTGTAAAAGGTGACGATGGTTTTAAAGAGATGTTTTCGGTAGAATGAAAAAAGCAGGATATTGTTTGTGAGTTATTAGAAAATTAATTAGGAGGTTAATTAAGAGGTTAATTAATAGGTTAATTAAGAAATTAATTATAAAATTTTAAAATTGTGAAATAAAATATATGAATTTAAGGATGTGGATGTAGATAGAGTATGCAAGAAATGAAGTGGTCTGACTGGGGTTCGAACCCGGTACCTTGCAGTAAAAATATTTCAGTAGTTTTCACGCGTGTGTGAGTGATTTTTATAGTATATGTCTGCACTGTTCTTTTAAAACTATGAATGCTAGTGTCCGAAAAGAATTCAATCGTTTTAATGATATTAATTAGAGAATAATAATTAAGAAAAATATTAATTAAGGATCTTCTTGTAAAAAATCGTCAATTATTTTCCGAAAAAAAGGCAATGAAAGCAAAAATTAAGTATAAAAAGTATAAAGAACGAAAGAAAGTTTAGAAACATAGATTTTGACTGAGATTCGAACCCGGTACCTTGCAGTAAAAATATTTCAGTAGTTTTCGCGTGTGTGTGAGTGATAATTATAGTATATGTCTGCACTGTTCTTTTTAAACTATGAATGCTAGTGTCCGAAACAAATTCAATCGTTTTAATGATATTAATTAGAGAATAATAATTAAGAAAAATATTAATTAAGGATCTTCTTGTAAAAAATCGTCAATTATTTTCCGAAAAAAAGGTAATGAAAGCAAAAATTAAGTATAAAGAACGAAAGAAAGTTTAGAAACATAGATTTTGACTGAGATTCGAACGATTCAACCATTTAAATTATATAAATTTACAGAATAATAATTAATAAAGTATTAATTAAGCATTTCCTTCTAAAAGATTACGAATGTTTTATGAAAAATGACATTGAGAGTTAAAATTAAGTATAAATAATGAAAGAAAGTGTAGCAATAGAGACACCTGACTGAGATTCGAACCCGGCGCCTGTTTGAAGTGAGGAAACAGTAGTTTACAAGTACTTTAACCACTGTTCTTTAGAAATATACCTACACAGATCTTTTTAAACCTAAGAATACAAATGTTTGAGAACGACTCAACCATTTAAATAATATTAATTACAGAATAATTAAAAAATAATAATTGAAGATCTTGCAAAATTCGCTAATATTTTATGAAAAAAGATGATGTATGTGAAAATTAAGTTAAAAGATGTTTAAAATCTCAAATGTATAAGTGAAATTAAATTAGAATGAAAGACGAGAATTGTTTTTTGAAAGATAACTAAAAAGAGTGATTAAAATTTCTTATTAATTACTTAATTGAAGAAAGTTCGTTAAAAAAATACTTTTCATCATAAAGATTTTTTTAATTGTGAATACTAACTAGCATCCATTTTAAACTGTATATATTTTTTACTAAATAGAATAAAGATCGACTTAATTCGCCAATGGTGACGTCACAATGTTTTTAGGGAAGAAGGTGACCATCCCTTTAAGCATTTTCTTAGAATCGGGGGAGATGCTATTGTACATTCAATACAAGAAAGAGGAGGAAAAATACCAGTTTTGTCGCTACCTTTAACCGTGTTTAAATTTGATTATTGTTAGACGTTTTAAAAATATAAATTCATTTCTTTCTATCTTTAGAAGAATCTTATTGATTATTTGATATACAATATGGGAATATAATAACTTTTAATAATAGACATTTTCAGTAGATTTTTACAAATCGCTACAAAAAATTCATTACAACTTCAGAAAATCAAAAGTTTTTTAGATATAATTTGTAACTTTTTCGAATAATCCTTCACATATTAGACTACACCCTTACATTTCTTTAGTGTAAACCCGTGAAATTTTACCAATACAATCAGAAATAGGGTCGTAAAAATAAGAATTTGGCATGATTTTAAATAAATTTTAGGATATATCTACAAAAATTTTAGAGTATTTGGCAATAATTCGGATTTGGTGAGAAACACCTAGTATTAATTTCGAGTGGAGTAAAATTTTGTCACATGCTAACTTATTTTTGCGTGAGTGAAGACATCTGTTTTTTAACCTGAATTCAGTACTACATAAAAATTATTTTTTCAAGATGGATGTCAGAACAGATATTATTTTGTTAAATACATTTACTCATATATTCAATAGATCACATCTACGCAAATCAGAACTAGGGATTATAAATCTGCTTAAATTTCGAATGAATGAATTTATCAATTCAGAAATTAGCAATCAACTTTATGAAAATGTTGATATGTTATCTGATGAAAATTTTTATACCTGTTTAGATATTGTTTTAAAAGAAATGATAAAAAATGAAATTAATTGGGATAAAGTTGTAATTTACTTAGTATTTTCAAGTGAACTTATGGCAAAGCGCTTTAAGAGATCTGGAGAGTTTATCATACTTTGGATAAATTTTTTTAATATCTTCCAGAAGTATTTAGGTAGTTGGATTATTGATAATCAAGAATGTATAAAAGTCAAAGAAGTGAAAAAATAATTTTTTCAAAGAATGTGGAGTTTTATCACTCGATCATAATATGAAAATTGTAAAAATATTATCTGCTATGTTGAATTATGTTCAGTTCAATCTGTAAAAGAACAGTGTTCAAGAAAAATGTATGTATGTAATGTGAAATTCAAAGTAAATAAAGAACTTTAAATGGGAATTTTGTTTAAGAAAAAATTATTTGAAGTAAAATTCATCTTTAAAAAATAAATAAATAAAAATAAAAATAAGTTGATCAATGTAAAAAACTGAAAAATTCACTAAAAATATAAGAAACGCATTTTCACAATAATAAGATTGTAAATGTAAGATAAAATCACAAAATTACCAGCATAAGAGACTGTAGGTATTCGAAAAAAAATTATGAAGTCAACAATTTTGGTGTTAAACAGCACATCTTATTTTACAAAGTACTAAGTTTTTTAAAATCATTTAGTTTGAACTTTTTCAAACTTATACTTATAAACTGAAATTTTTGTGAATGTAAAATTTTTTACACAAAGTATTTTAGAAAAAATATCATCTCAGAAATTAACTAACTTATTTTTAGAATAAAAATATAAGAAACTTATTTTTACTAATGATAAGAATGAAAATGTAAGGTAAAATCTCATTCTTACCAATTTAAGAGACCGCAAGTATTTGAAAAATCATGAAGTATGGAATTTTAATGTTTCACACGTGTTAATAACGCGTCTTATTTTACAAAGTACTAAGTTTTTTTAAAGTCATTTAGTTTGAAGTTTTTCAAACTTATACTTATAAACTGAAATTTTTGTGAATGTAAAATTTTTTACACAAAGTATTTTAGAAAAAATATCATCTCAGAAATTAACTAACTTATTTTTAGAATAAAAATATAAGAAACTTATTTTTACTAAAATATTTTTGTACAAAGTATTTTAGAAATTTAGATAACTTGTTCTTGAATAAAAATATAAGAAACTTATTTTCACAATAATAAGATTATAAATGTAAGATAAAATCACAAAATTAGCAGCTTAAGAGGTTGTAGGTATTCGAAAAAATCACGAAGTCAACAATTTTGGTGTTAACAACACATCTTATTTTACAAAGTGCTAAGTTTTTTAGTCATTTAGTTTGAAGTTTTTCAGACATATGCTTATAAACTGAAATTTTTTGTAAATGAAAAATTTTTTACACAAAGTATTTCAGAAAAAAATATCATCTCAGAAATTAATTAACTTATTTTTAGAATAAAAATATATGAAACTTATTTTTTCTAATGATAAGAATGAAAATGTGAGATAAAAACTCATTCTTACCAATTTAAGAGACTGTAAGTATTTTAAAAATTATGAAGTATGCAATTTTAATGTTTCACATGTGTTAATAACGCATCTTATTTTACAAAGCACTAAGTTTTTAAAAGTCATTTGGTTTGAAGTTTTTCATACATATGCTTATAAATGAAATTTTCGTAAATGAAAAATTTTTACACAAATTATTTGAATACAAATTCTATCTCAGAAAAATTAACTTTTTCTTTTTAGGTTGAAAATGTAAGATAAAAATCTAACACTTATCGAATTTAGAAGCTGCAGATGTATGATGAAATCATGAACTTGAAACTTTAAGTATTAACAACCTACCTTCTTTGAAAATACTAAACCACAAGTTTCGACAAATCTATAATCAACTGTTAAAAAACATAGAATATTTTTTTCTCTAAAATGTTTAACGTAGATGCTACATCCATAAAAATACAGAGTGAAAGTGTACAAATTATCTGTTTAGACATGTTGATAAACTAGAATTTTCCACAAGATTCGAGTATTATAGCAAGGTATGGGATAATATTTGGCTAAATTTCCACTAATATTGGCGATAGTTATAAAAATTTGGCATGAAATAAGAGAATTTGCCGTAAATTCTTAAGTAAAACTGATGAACGAAGAAAAAATTTGAATTAGTTACATTCTTTTCTCGCTGTAGAGTTGTCTAAGTTCTCATACTTAGTAGTTTTTAAAGTCTTACTTTTAGAGTGATTTTTTACACTTCGCTAAACTGAAGTACAAAATGAATAATACTTTAACGTCCGAGGAGACACACGTTTCCGTTCAACAAACCCCTTCATCAAGTTTTGAGGATGAGAAGTTATCTAAACTTTTTATTTGTCCAACTTGTAAGATACCATTTTTTAAAAAATCCTATCTTACTAGACATGTCAAGGTTCACAATGATATTAAACCTAATATTTGTTACGTGTGTGAGAAAGGATTTGTTACTTTACATCGTTTAAAAAGACATATGGAAACCCATAGAAAAATTTCCATAAGATACAAATGTGAATATTGTATTGAAAATTTCAATCGCAAGTGTGATTTATTTAAACATAAGAGATTATTTCATCAAAAAGTCTTACCTGAACATCTATGTATTATTTGTAAAGATGCTTTTAAACACAAGTATGAATTGGAAAAACACAAGAGGGTGCATTATCGTAAACCTGAGTATCTATGTGAGGAATGTTCTATAACCTTTACAACAAAACATGCTTTTTCAAACCATAAGCGAAAAAGTCATAAAAAGACTTTACATACATACTGTTGTGACGAATGTACTGATACTTTTTCAAACAGACGACATTTTTTAAAACATAAAAGAAATATGCATAAAAAATCTTTAATGCAAACTAGATGTGATGAATGCAGTGAAACTTTTCAGTGTAAGTATGAATTATTGCAACATAAGAGAAAGAATCATCTTAAAGACTTTAACATACGTAGAAATTGTAATGATCGAAGCACTGACAATGAATTATCAACAGTTAATAATGACAGTGAGAATCTGGACTTGTTAAATTTTTTGGATAATTTTCACATTGAATGTGCGAATGGTGTTTTTGACTTACATTCCAACAACTTTCAGAATGAAAATTTAGACTTAGACTTAAAAAATTTTTTGAACAATTCGAATGTGGAATATACAAGTGAAAATAATATTGATGATTTATCTGCCAAAGATGAAAATAAGGACTTAAATAATTTTAACCTGATACAAACTGATTTACCTCTAGTAAACTATGACAATGAAAGTCTGGACTTGTTAAATTTTTCGTATAACTTTAATCCCAAGTGCTTGAATATTTTTTCTGCTAACGACGAAAATATGAATTCGAATAATTTTAGTGCGAAGGAAAATGAGTTGGTGACAGATAACTTTAACATTGAAAATCTAGACTTGCTAAATTTTTTGAATAACTTTAATACTGAATGTATGAACGATATCCCAACAATATAGATTTGCTGTCTTGTATTATTGTGAATGAATTTCAAATAAAAAGATTTCAATGAAAATGATTTGTTTTAATTTTTATTACAAAATCATCTTTTTTATAATATTTTCTATTAGAATACAAACTGAAGTGTCATCTTTTTTTAAAATAAAAACATGTAAAAAGTTTACTTGTGTATTAACGATATACTTTTTCATTACTGTAGTAGAATTGATTGAGTATAATATTTAAACACTAAGTAAAAATTATGCACAATAGTAGTTTTATAAACTATCAAACTTACATCGAAGAAGAAAAAACTTGTAAAATTGTTTTACCACTCAACTGTAAAGTACTTGTGAAAATCTTAAATGAATTTATCTTATTAACAATTTTCCTGAAAAACTAGCTTATAAAAATTTTAGATATAATTATGAAGTTAGTATTTTCCTAAGTATCACGTTTGAATCTTACTTTGAATATACGTCATCAACGTGTTTTATTCTTTAACTAAAATCACAATCTCTATTCCAAAGAGTGTAAAAATAATGTTATAGTAACAACTTAAACTTTTATATATAGATACTTTCACGATTGTATTTTAACTTTTTTTATTTTTTAGAATACAGAAAATATTTTGTAAGAATTGTGAAAGCTTAATTTTAGAAGTTTGTGAAATTTCACAAAATTTTTTTAAACATTTTTGTCAAATGTTTTCTTTATGTCACATCACTTAAAAAAATTTAACTGTTTTTAACAGAATTGCTAACACAAAACATTAAGTTAGAAAATTTATAGATAAAACTTATAAGATACGAAAAACCATATGTGAAGTAATAACAAAAGGTGTATATACTTTCAAGTTTAGACATGGTTCAACAAGCTTGAGGAGACACTAAAACCTGTAGCTGACGTCATAACCCCTGTAGCGTAACTTTTCCCTTACTACTACGTCACAAATGTATAATTTAACAAAAAGTACTTATGTCACCCCACAATTCCTGTCTTGTATTATTTTACTTTGTGTATAAAATCAATGATCTATAAAAAAGCTTTGTCGTTTTTATACACTTTGAAGTAAAAATTTTCTCCAAAAACATCAAATTATATTTCGCAAGTATGAATTGATATGTATTTGTTTTAAATATCTCTAAGTTACATTATACCAAAGTATAATTTCTAATATTTAAACAATTCTCACTTTACAAAAATTAACTTGTATACATTTCTAGATCTTTAATAAAAATCTTTAATTTTTTTATCTCAAAGACTTTAAACTATTCGAGATATGTGCAGCTTAAGTGCAATCCAATACTATTTGCATAACAATGTGGAATATCATATGTTAAGAAAATCTTAAATTTTGAATATTTTTCAGTTATTAAACGAAAAATTGTCTAAAATTAACAATTTTTTACTTATTTATTTATTTATTTATTTTTTATTTATTTTTATTTTTTAATTTGTTTTTGCAATAATGTTTTAAAGATTTCTCTTATATTGTGTGTTTATGTCCACGAATGTAACTTAGTGAATTTAGTATTTCTTGTCAAAACTTTTTAGTGTAATTCTCTTCTTTAGTGAAACACTTAGTAAATTTTACACAATTTTTCGTTTAATAGCTGAAAAATATTCAAAATTTAAGATTTTCTTAACATATGATATTCCACATTGTTATGCAAATAGTATTGGATTGCACTTAAGCTGCACATATCTCGAATAGTTTAAAGTCTTTGAGATAAAAAAATTAAAGATTTTTATTAAAGATCTAGAAATGTATACAAGTTAATTTTTGTAAAGTGAGAATTGTTTAAATATTAGAAATTATACTTTGGTATAATGTAACTTAGAGATATTTAAAACAAATACATATCAATTCATACTTGCGAAATATAATTTGATGTTTTTGGAGAAAATTTTTACTTCAAAGTGTATAAAAACGACAAAGCTTTTTTATAGATCATTGATTTTATACACAAAGTAAAATAATACAAGACAGGAATTGTGGGGTGACATAAGTACTTTTTGTTAAATTATACATTTGTGACGTAGTAGTAAGGGAAAAGTTACGCTACAGGGGTTATGACGTCAGCTACAGGTTTTAGTGTCTCCTCAAGCTTGTTGAACCATGTCTAAACTTGAAAGTATATACACCTTTTGTTATTACTTCACATATGGTTTTTCGTATCTTATAAGTTTTATCTATAAATTTTCTAACTTAATGTTTTGTGTTAGCAATTCTGTTAAAAACAGTTAAATTTTTTTAAGTGATGTGACATAAAGAAAACATTTGACAAAAATGTTTAAAAAAATTTTGTGAAATTTCACAAACTTCTAAAATTAAGCTTTCACAATTCTTACAAAATATTTTCTGTATTCTAAAAAATAAAAAAAGTTAAAATACAATCGTGAAAGTATCTATATATAAAAGTTTAAGTTGTTACTATAACATTATTTTTACACTCTTTGGAATAGAGATTGTGATTTTAGTTAAAGAATAAAACACTTTGATGACGTATATTCAAAGTAAGATTCAAACGTGATACTTAGGAAAATACTAACTTCATAATTATATCTAAAATTTTTATAAGCTAGTTTTTCAGGAAAATTGTTAATAAGATAAATTCATTTAAGATTTTCACAAGTACTTTACAGTTGAGTGGTAAAACAATTTTACAAGTTTTTTCTTCTTCGATGTAAGTTTGATAGTTTATAAAACTACTATTGTGCATAATTTTTACTTAGTGTTTAAATATTATACTCAATCAATTCTACTACAGTAATGAAAAAGTATATCGTTAATACACAAGTAAACTTTTTACATGTTTTTATTTTAAAAAAAGATGACACTTCAGTTTGTATTCTAATAGAAAATATTATAAAAAAGATGATTTTGTAATAAAAATTAAAACAAATCATTTTCATTGAAATCTTTTTATTTGAAATTCATTCACAATAATACAAGACAGCAAATCTATATTGTTGGGATATCGTTCATACATTCAGTATTAAAGTTATTCAAAAAATTTAGCAAGTCTAGATTTTCATTGTTAAAGTTATCTGTCACCAACTCATTTTCCTTCGCACTAAAATTATTCGAATTCATATTTTCGTCGTTAGCAGAAAAAATATTCAAGCACTTGGGATTAAAGTTATACGAAAAATTTAACAAGTCCAGACTTTCATTGTCATAGTTTACTAGAGGTAAATCAGTTTGTATCAGGTTAAAATTATTTAAGTCCTTATTTTCATCTTTGGCAGATAAATCATCAATATTATTTCCACTTGTATATTCCACATTCGAATTGTTCAAAAAATTTTTTAAGTCTAAGTCTATATTTTCATTCTGAAAGTTGTTGGAATGTAAGTCAAAAACACCATTCGCACATTCAATGTGAAAATTATCCAAAAAATTTAACAAGTCCAGATTCTCACTGTCATTATTAACTGTTGATAATTCATTGTCAGTGCTTCGATCATTACAATTTCTACGTATGTTAAAGTCTTTAAGATGATTCTTTCTCTTATGTTGCAATAATTCATACTTACACTGAAAAGTTTCACTGCATTCATCACATCTAGTTTGCATTAAAGATTTTTTATGCATATTTCTTTTATGTTTTAAAAAATGTCATCTGTTTGAAAAAGTATCAGTACATTCGTCACAACAGTATGTATGTAAAGTCTTTTTATGACTTTTTCGCTTATGGTTTGAAAAAGCATGTTTTGTTGTAAAGGTTATAGAACATTCCTCACATAGATACTCAGGTTTACGATAATGCACCCTCTTGTGTTTTTCCAATTCATACTTGTGTTTAAAAGCATCTTTACAAATAATACATAGATGTTCAGGTAAGACTTTTTGATGAAATAATCTCTTATGTTTAAATAAATCACACTTGCGATTGAAATTTTCAATACAATATTCACATTTGTATCTTATGGAAATTTTTCTATGGGTTTCCATATGTCTTTTTAAACGATGTAAAGTAACAAATCCTTTCTCACACACGTAACAAATATTAGGTTTAATATCATTGTGAACCTTGACATGTCTAGTAAGATAGGATTTTTTAAAAAATGGCTTCTTACAAGTTGGACAAATAAAAAGTTTAGATAACTTCTCATCCTCAAAACTTGATGAAGGGGTTTGTTGAACGGAAACGTGTGTCTCCTCGGACGTTAAAGTATTATTCATTTTGTACTTCAGTTTAGCGAAGTGTAAAAATTCACTCTAAAAGTAAGACTTTAAAAACTACTAAGTATGAGAACTTAGACAACTCTACAGCGAGAAAAGAATGTAACTAATTTAAATTTTTTCTTCGTTCATCAGTTTTACTTAAGAATTTACGGCAAATTCTCTTATTTCATGCCAAATTTTTATAACTATCGCCAATATTAGTGGAAATTTAGCCAAATATTATCCCATACCTTGCTATAATACTCGAATCTTGTGGAAAATTCTAGTTTATCAACATGTCTAAACAGATAATTTGTACACTTTCACTCTGTATTTTTATAGATGTAGCATCTACGTTAAACATTTTAGAGAAAAAAATATTCTATGTTTTTTAACAGTTGATTATAGATTTGTCGAAACTTGTGGTTTAGTATTTTCAAAGAAGGTAGGTTGTTAATACTTAAAGTTTCAAGTTCATGATTTCATCATACATCTGCAGCTTCTAAATTCGATAAGTGTTAGATTTTTATCTTACATTTTCAACCTAAAAAGAAAAAGTTAATTTTTCTGAGATAGAATTTGTATTAAAATAATTTGTGTAAAAATTTTTCATTTACGAAAATTTCATTTATAAGCATATGTGTGAAAAACTTCAAACCAAATGACTTTTAAAAACTTAGTGCTTTGTAAAATAAGATGCGTTATTAACACATGTGAAACATTAAAATTGCATACTTCATAATTTTTAAAATACTTACAGTCTCTTAAATTGGTAAGAATGAGTTTTTATCTCACATTTTCATTCTTATCATTAGAAAAAATAAGTTTCATATATTTTTATTCTAAAAATAAGTTAATTAATTTCTGAGATGATATTTTTTTCTGAAATACTTTGTGTAAAAAATTTTTCATTTACAAAAAATTTCAGTTTATAAGCATATGTCTGAAAAACTTCAAACTAAATGACTAAAAAACTTAGCACTTTGTAAAATAAGATGTGTTGTTAACACCAAAATTGTTGACTTCGTGATTTTTTCGAATACCTACAACCTCTTAAGCTGCTAATTTTGTGATTTTATCTTACATTTATAATCTTATTATTGTGAAAATAAGTTTCTTATATTTTTATTCAAGAACAAGTTATCTAAATTTCTAAAATACTTTGTACAAAAATATTTTAGTAAAAATAAGTTTCTTATATTTTTATTCTAAAAATAAGTTAGTTAATTTCTGAGATGATATTTTTTCTAAAATACTTTGTGTAAAAAATTTTACATTCACAAAAATTTCAGTTTATAAGTATAAGTTTGAAAAAGTTCAAACTAAATGATTTTAAAAAACTTAGTACTTTGTAAAATAAGATGTGCTGTTTAACACCAAAATTGTTGACTTCATAATTTTTTTTCGAATACCTACAGTCTCTTATGCTGGTAATTTTGTGATTTTATCTTACATTTACAATCTTATTATTGTGAAAATGCGTTTCTTATATTTTTAGTGAATTTTTCAGTTTTTTACATTGATCAACTTATTTTTATTTTTATTTATTTATTTTTTAAAGATGAATTTTACTTCAAATAATTTTTTCTTAAACAAAATTCCCATTTAAAGTTCTTTATTTACTTTGAATTTCACATTACATACATACATTTTTCTTGAACATTGTTCTTTTACAGATTGAACTGAACATAATTCAACATAGCAGATAATATTTTTACAATTTTCATATTATGATCGAGTGATAAAACTCCACATTCTTTGAAAAAATGATTTTTTCACTTCTTTGACTTTTATACATTCTTGATTATCAATAATCCAACTACCTAAATACTTCTGGAAGATATTAAAAAAATTTATCCAAAGTATGATAAACTCTCCAGATCTCTTAAAGCGCTTTGCCATAAGTTCACTTGAAAATACTAAGTAAATTACAACTTTATCCCAATTAATTTCATTTTTTATCATTTCTTTTAAAACAATATCTAAACAGGTATAAAAATTTTCATCAGATAACATATCAACATTTTCATAAAGTTGATTGCTAATTTCTGAGTTGATAAATTCATTCATTCGAAATTTAAGCAGATTTATAATCCCTAGTTCTGATTTGCGTAGATGTGATCTATTGAATATATGAGTAAATGTATTTAACAAAATAATATCTGTTCTGACATCCATCTTGAAAAAATAATTTTTATGTAGTACTGAATTCAGGTTAAAAAACAGATGTCTTCACTCACGCAAAAATAAGTTAGCATGTGACAAAATTTTACTCCACTCGAAATTAATACTAGGTGTTTCTCACCAAATCCGAATTATTGCCAAATACTCTAAAATTTTTGTAGATATATCCTAAAATTTATTTAAAATCATGCCAAATTCTTATTTTTACGACCCTATTTCTGATTTTATTGGTAAAATTTCACGGGTTTACACTAAAGAAATGTAAGGGTGTAGTCTAATATGTGAAGGATTATTCGAAAAAGTTACAAATTATATCTAAAAAACTTTTGATTTTCTGAAGTTGTAATGAATTTTTGTAGCGATTTGTAAAAATCTACTGAAAATGTCTATTATTAAAAGTTATTATATTCCCATATTGTATATCAAATAATCAATAAGATTCTTCTAAAGATAGAAAGAAATGAATTTATATTTTTAAAACGTCTAACAATAATCAAATTTAAACACGGTTAAAGGTAGCGACAAAACTGGTATTTTTCCTCCTCTTTCTTGTATTGAATGTACAATAGCATCTCCCCCGATTCTAAGAAAATGCTTAAAGGGATGGTCACCTTCTTCCCTAAAAACATTGTGACGTCACCATTGGCGAATTAAGTCGATCTTTATTCTATTTAGTAAAAAATATATACAGTTTAAAATGGATGCTAGTTAGTATTCACAATTAAAAAAATCTTTATGATGAAAAGTATTTTTTTAACGAACTTTCTTCAATTAAGTAATTAATAAGAAATTTTAATCACTCTTTTTAGTTATCTTTCAAAAAACAATTCTAGTCTTTCATTCTAATTTAATTTCACTTATACATTTGAGATTTTAAACATCTTTTAACTTAATTTTCACATACATCATCTTTTTTCATAAAATATTAGCGAATTTTGCAAGATCTTCAATTATTATTTTTTAATTATTCTGTAATTAATATTATTTAAATGGTTGAGTCGTTCTCAAACATTTGTATTCTTAGGTTTAAAAAGATCTGTGTAGGTATATTTCTAAAGAACAGTGGTTAAAGTACTTGTAAACTACTGTTTCCTCACTTCAAACAGGCGCCGGGTTCGAATCTCAGTCAGGTGTCTCTATTGCTACACTTTCTTTCATTATTTATACTTAATTTTAACTCTCAATGTCATTTTTCATAAAACATTCGTAATCTTTTAGAAGGAAATGCTTAATTAATACTTTATTAATTATTATTCTGTAAATTTATATAATTTAAATGGTTGAATCGTTCGAATCTCAGTCAAAATCTATGTTTCTAAACTTTCTTTCGTTCTTTATACTTAATTTTTGCTTTCATTACCTTTTTTTCGGAAAATAATTGACGATTTTTTACAAGAAGATCCTTAATTAATATTTTTCTTAATTATTATTCTCTAATTAATATCATTAAAACGATTGAATTTGTTTCGGACACTAGCATTCATAGTTTAAAAAGAACAGTGCAGACATATACTATAATTATCACTCACACACACGCGAAAACTACTGAAATATTTTTACTGCAAGGTACCGGGTTCGAATCTCAGTCAAAATCTATGTTTCTAAACTTTCTTTCGTTCTTTATACTTTTTATACTTAATTTTTGCTTTCATTGCCTTTTTTTCGGAAAATAATTGACGATTTTTTACAAGAAGATCCTTAATTAATATTTTTCTTAATTATTATTCTCTAATTAATATCATTAAAACGATTGAATTCTTTTCGGACACTAGCATTCATAGTTTTAAAAGAACAGTGCAGACATATACTATAAAAATCACTCACACACGCGTGAAAACTACTGAAATATTTTTACTGCAAGGTACCGGGTTCGAACCCCAGTCAGACCACTCTATTTCTTGCATACTCTATCCACATCCACATCCTTAAATTCATATATTTTATTTCACAATTTTAAAATTTTATAATTAATTTCTTAATTAACCTATTAATTAACCTCTTAATTAACCTCCTAATTAATTTTCTAATAACTCACAAACAATATCCTGCTTTTTTCATTCTACCGAAAACATCTCTTTAAAACCATCGTCACCTTTTACAAAAAATCACTCATCAATTTTTTAAATTAAATTTCCTCATTAACACCCTCATCATCTTTTACGATTAAGTTAGAGGATGTCTCAAGGTCGATACCAAGTCATCTACACCCCTCAGGGGGTGGTGCGGCATCCGCACGACTTGCCAGTGCACCAGTGCACCATTTTGCACAGGTGTTTCAGAAACCCCATTATCCCTCTACTAACATCTTAGTAATATTAAAAACATACTTTTCATATGTACACGGTAAAAAATTTGCCTTTTTTGTTGCCAGAAATTCTCTGTAATTTGAGAAAATACGCGTAATTTACGAAAATGTTACGTTCTCAGAACATATTTTCTCAAATTACAGAGATTTTCTGGGAACAAAAAAGGCAAATTTTTTACAGTGTAATATTGATATACAGCAAAAAATAAATAAATAAATAAATAAATAAAATAAAAATAAAATAAAATAAAATAAAATAAAAATAATAAAAATAATAAAAAATAATAAATAAATAAAATAAAATAAAATAAATAAATAAATAAAATAAAATAAAATAAACATTGTATTGAACATTTAAAAATTCGTCACAAGCAAAGTATTGTACGGTAAGAAGCATAGCGATTCTTACGCATTTTTTAAGTTAATAGTATATTCTGATAACATTTACATTTTAAGATTATAAAGAGTTTAGTCGGTCTAGGTCTGCCTAGAACTTGATTTTTACACATGTATTTCCAAATTATTTTTCCTTACAAGTTAACAAGTTTCCTTACAAGTTTTCCTTACAAAGTTATCATATAAACATTGGTTTATATGATATGTAAAACAAATGGTGCCATCTTTTACTTCATAATATTTATATAAAAACAAAGCAATAAACGCAAAGACGTTGTTTATTATTTCTGTGTTTATTTATTTCGCGCCAAGTTTCCCCTTAATTTAATATTTATATGTTTTAAAGTCCAAGAAATTAAAAATAACATCATAATCCTTTAATTGAAATTTTATAATTATATTTCTATTTTGTTATTTCTATTATTAGTTCCGACATAACTAAAATCACACACTAAATTTATTATTATTGTCCCGTGGTGTACGAAAATTTCGTATAGCAACGAAAAGAGTTTATTTAAAGAAAAAGAAATTGTTTTATTTTATTCAAGCTTTGTTTTATGGATGAAATAAATAAAAAAAAAATTTCTGGTTATTGAATCTTTGTTTTCTACAGACGAAAGAAGCATATTATATGCACACTGTTAAAAGAATGCAACTTTGCTGCCAGAAATTCTCTGTAATTTGAGAAAAAAGTCGTAAATTACGGAAAAATTACGTTGATAAAACGCATTTTTCTGTAATTACAGAGAATTTCTGGCAGCAAAGTTCAATTTTTTTAACAGTGCATACTATACTCAAATAAATATAAAAATGACATTTTCTCTGTAAATGATATACTGAATTTTATATGTTTAATTTTTAATTTATTATTTAAATCAATGTCCGAATCTCCCAAAATTTCGCAAACCAGGGATAAAATTTTATTTTCTTTTTATAAAGCTATTGCAGTTGTGATGTAATTTTTTCTGTTAAATTATCTTTTTTTTTCATTGTTTTATTCGTTCGAAATACAGGTATGGGAACCATGGATAAAATATACATTCTTTATTTCAATACATTGTTGAAGCTTTTATATAAGTTTCGAGCGTTACATCCAAGAAACCAAGTTTTTTAATATTAAGAGGACTTATTAAAATGTACGAATGAGAACCGCGGATAAAATTTTATCTCCTTTATTTCAATACTTTGACACTAGTTTTGGGTGTTACACCCTGTGAAATAAGGCTTTTATTAAGAAAATTACTGTTTTATACATATGTATTTGGCATATGTATAATATTTCTAACTCCACAATCTTGAAAAATATTTTGAAAAACAGTGTTATACTTAGATCTTCATGAAATCAGTATAAATTGAATAATTCACATATTCTAGATCGAGAGATCCACATATATTATGCAATCGGTTTAAATTTTATAAATGAATTTCAGAACTGTTTTCTTCGCATTGTTACAATGAAATGATATATATAATATAATATAATATATATATTATGAAAACATTTTCAAACATTGCATACGGGGAAATGATATATCATACGAAGAACAGAAAAAAAAAAAAAAGACAGCGAGAATCCTTTTGATGAAAGCAAACATCTATACGTCTGAAGGGGCTTTGAGTGAATATTGTATGCAAACAGGTGTAATTTCTGTTGCTCTGTATACATTTTTCAAAAATATACATATGATTTTAGATTTTCAGAGAAGAAAACGAATAATTTATGCATTCAGGTAAAGGGACCAGGCATATTAAATTTAATTTGTGTAAATGTTCAAGTTAACGAATTTGTTTGTAAAACAATGTTTAAAATAATTCTTTTACTCATTAAAAATAGTTTAACTACTTCGTTACCCATATAAATATGTCAGTTTTCTCTATATTTAATACTTAACTTGAGCTATCATTCAAAATATTCCGAACGACGATTTTATAAATAAAATTTCCAAAATTTTCAATTTCACAAGTCAGGTATAAAAAAAAAAAAAAAAAAAAATTAAGATTAAAACACATATTTAAATTAAAAATTTTAATCGATATTTAAACTTGAAACTAATTTAAATTTAAGAATAAAATGCATTTCTAAATTTAAAATTATTTAAATTTGAAACAAATTTAAAATAATTTAAATGTAAAATTTAAATTAAATAATGAGCTAAACTTAAAAGTGTTATTATTATTATTATTATTATTATTATTTTCATGGGACTTGAATATAGATGGCGGATAGGGTCAAAGGTTCTTTTATTAAAATGGCGCAAATAGGTTGTAGAGTGATTTTGAAGAAAGACTGTTTCGACGCAACTAGATTATCAGGCGATTTCGGCCGAGAACACCGACACAACTTTCCCCTACCTCCGTCTTGCGCAACTCGGAAAAACCTAACTGAACACGTGAACATTTTTTTACCAATTCACATAATAAACATATTTTTCTACGCTATACTCAAACATTAAAAATGATATCTTAAACATTAAAAGTAATCAGACTTAAAATATTATCTTAATTAAATTATTAAAGGAATAATTAACATTTTAACTTAATTTTGAAATTTCAAACAGAAAAATTGCTGTGGTTTAATGCATCGAAAGACTTAAATACACATGATTAAAAAATAATAATAAACGAATAATATTTTTCATGATCAAGCTTTTCTAAAAGTTTTGCTAAAGCATTGTCGATGCTATATAAATATGTTATTTATTAGAGAAAACAGAAGTTGTTATTCAACCGGCTTACAATATCGCCACCCCGTAACTTTAAATAAAAGCAACTTTTATTGAAATGGATATAATAGCTACTTTTTCATAAATAAATAAATAAAAATAAAATTAGAGAGTTATACTGCTGTTTTTAGGTTTGTTGAAATATGTCATATAACATATTTCCTCTATCACTTTCTTAATTATTTGTAAGAAGTACTGAAACTTATATTTTATTTTGAAAAATAATTTCATCATCGCTTGAATTAAACCTATTAATAGTATAGCTGTATAGCAAATATCTAAATATCAGAGTTTTAACAATCTAAACATGGCAATGTCATTAATAAACATTAATCCAGAGATATATTCGAAAGCGCATCTAAGACAATCTTTACACTGTTAAAAATTTCTGTAAATTTAATGTAAATATTTATCCATAGTCACTGTAAATTTACAGTAATTATTAGTTAAAAGTGAATAATCGAGATTCTCAATCTTTATCTTATATTTTTATCTAATTTTATAATTTAATTTTTTAATTAAAATTAAAAATGACTGTTTCTAATTTAGAAAAAGCATTCCAAGTCCAAAATATATCTTCACCAATAATTAATTAAATTAATACAGTTATTAAATTGAATGTATAAAATAAGTTTTTTAACATTTCCGTTTATTTTTCTCTTTAATTTTACGTAAGACTTAAAATAATAGATTACACAGAGTTTTCTGTTAAAATTTTTAACAGTGTAGAGGAGAAATCACAGGGTTAGTTTGAATGAAAATATTTTTTGTGGTTTTATTTTATTTTTTAAGAAGGGAAAAATAACAGACATAATCATGTAAGAAACTACATATATATTTATTTTAATGAAGGCAGTGCCCTTTTCCATACTGATATTATATATATATATATGAGTGCGTGTATGTATGAGGTGTAAACATTCAAACAGCGTTTTCTCAAAAAAAAAAAAAAAAAAAAAAAAAAAAAAGAGGAAGAATGAGTGATTTTCCTCTAAACTCAATATAAAACAGTATGTCTACATATCTTCCTAATAACTAGTAATACATATAAACAAACGATAATCAGGGTTTAAGTTTAGTTATTTATTAATTTATTAGCTTTCTGTGTTCTCTGAAAAATTGTATCCGAAGGAGAAAACGTAGTTTGAATGTTTTCTTCTCGTATAGATATGTGATTGTAAAAAGTGACAATAAAAAGTTTATTTTATATATTTTTGAATTAATGTTACATGTATAAGTCGTAATCAATAAATTTCTACTAAATATTTTTGTAACTTTTCTGCGCTTTTTAACTTTTTTTAGTTATTAATTTTTTGTTCGGCTGTTTATAATTAAAATTGTAATGAAAATAAAAGCAGTATTACGAAAATAGTACATAATATTTAGTAATGAAAAATAGCATAAAACGTCAAGAAAGAAAGGCAAAATACTAATGCAGATCGAAATATATCGCAGTCTTTAACAATATTCTCCACCTCTCCCGCTCAAAAATAGTAATAATAATTTTTTTCTATCATAATTTAGCTTATTAATTATGTTTATGAATTTATTTGTTTATTTTAGTATAGGAAAGTTTTAATGTGAACAGTGTTTATTTTTTTATTTTAAAGAAAAAAAAAAAAAAACTTTCTTATTTTATTGTGTTGCTGAATTCAGGAAGGATTCAATAAATATTTAAACTTTTCCCAGATTCTAATTCTTTAAATGAAAAGCATTTTGTATACAAGAAGTGTTGAAAAATCCTGCAACTACCTTCAAGTAATCGATAGATTTTTTTTTTAAAAGGTCGCGAATTTTCTGGTTATAATATACAAAATCGCCCCCCCCCCCTTTTTTTAACCATTTCAATATTCATGTATATATATATATTTAATATCTTTTATGCAATTTTAGAAAGTATATTTACATCACCCGAATAAACTACTACGTCAGAAACGCCAAAGAAAAATATTGGAAATGCATACAGCTCTTTCGGTAGCCTTAAGCGTACCGTCTTCAGTGCAAAAAGGATTCTGAATCTGGAGAAGTGATCGTATATATAGGAGAGGGGCCGAATTTAGTTCAACCAATAGGATTACGGGAAAGGTGAGGAGAATGGCCAACAGGAATTTAGGAAAGTTAGCTGTGTAAACAGTAGACAAATTAAGAAAATGTGGACTGAATATAAAATTTCCAACAGTCAGACAAATAGGGAATAGCGAAATCACAATTTACAAGGTTTTTAAATTTTTATAAATATGAAAAGCTTCAAAGAAATCGAGTTTATGAATGGATTTAGGTCTGCAAATTATTTTAGCTGAATTAAATTTAAAATTATGATTTTCCTCCCAGCAATTTTTAGAAATAGCCGATTTATTGGTTTCTTTTTTGCGGACGTACAACCACTTTTCTTTCCAAAACACACTTCACACACTTCTTCAGTGGATCACAAACCACTTTTTCTTTCCAAAATAAATTCTATCGTTAGTCTGAAGGTTTAGCCCTGGGTTACCCTCTCTTCCCAATTCTCGCAGTACATGCACTATTTCAAAAGCAAGCTTTTTAAGAAAATATCTTTTCCCTTTTGGACCCGTTACGTTGACGACACCTTCACGCTTATCGACATATCTCATCACAATATTGACCATGTCTTAGAAACTTTAAATTCAATTGACAGTAATATCCAGTTTACATATGAAATTGAAAATAATGGCTCCCTTCCATTTCTTGATACCCTGGTCTCTCGCATTGTAAATGGATTTTCAACCACCGTCTATCGAAAAAATTTTGTTGTCTCCCTTCCTCCCCATGCACGTTCATGTCACCCACCTAACCAAAATATGGCTGCTTTCTATACTTTTGTAAACCATACTCTTAATATTTGTTCAAATCCTATTTTATTAAAATCTGAAATTAAATACCTGAAAGCCATTGCAATTGACAGAAGTTATGACCCTTCCATTATAGACAAAGCTATCCAAAAATTACAACTCCCTCGTATTTCTTCTACTAAATCAGTCTCTTCTAATATCAGTATTGTCTTACCCTATTTTCCTAAATCCATTAAAACCATAGCTGAAATTCTAAAACAATATGATTTTTAAATAATATTTTCGCCTTCCAATAAACTCACCTTTTCTCAGTTAAAAGATCCCATTGATATGCATAATTCTTGGGGTATTTATAGTATTTCCTGTCAGTGTGGTTTATCATATATTGGCCAAACTAAACGCAGTCTTAAATGTCGTCTAAAAGAACATATGAATTACGTCCGCAAACAAGAAACCAATAAATCGGCTATTTCTAAACATTGCTGGGAGGAAAATCATAATTTTAAATTTAATTCAGCTAAAATAATTTGCAGACCTAAATCCATTCATGAACTCGATTTCTTTGAAGCTTTTCATATTTATAAAGATTTTAAAAACCTTGTAAATTGTGATTTCGCTATTCCCTATTTATCTGACTGTTGGAAATTTTATATTCAGTCCACATTTTCTTAATTTTTCTACTGTTTACACAGCTAACTTTCCTTAATTCCTATTGGTCACTCTCCCCACCTTTCCCGTAATCCTATTGGTTGAACTAAATTCGGCCCCTCTCCTAATTTATACGAGCACTTCTCCAGATTCAGAATCCTTTTTGCACTGAAGACGGTACGCTTAAGGCTACCGAAACAGCTGTATGCATTTCCAATATTTTTCTTTGGCGTTTCTGACGTAGTAGTTTATTCGGGTTTTAATATTCCAACGCCAACTCTTCTGTTATTATATTTACATCAGTCAACCCATCTACTCATAAGGGGTATAAGAACAGTTGTTTAAGTTTTCAACTGTACTTTTTATTTATAGAAAGGGAGGATATATATGAATATAATATACTAAATCAATATAAATTTTTTGTGACATCGAAATTATTATTTATAAAAATCTTTCTTTTTATTAAATAAATAAATAAACACCAATCCTTTTTACATTTATACATTCTAAAATCGTTATTGAAGGGCAGAATATATATACACATTAAAAAACTCTGTTGAAAACCAAGTTTTTTATGATTAATAAAGCACATAAAAGTAACATGGAGCTTTATCTTTCTAGCGATTGACACAATTTTTCATTAAGAATAAAAATAGTTTCGACATAATAGAAGACTTTTAGTCGGAAAAAGGAAAACAAGTTTCAATTGATAGCGCAGCTGATTAATTTTTACAAATTACTTTTTCATTATTTGTTCATAATTTTATCATAACATATCAAATCATTTTCTCCAAAATGTTTTTTTTTTTTTTTTTTTTTTTGTGAATGAACAAGATATTTTAAAAACTAGATTATGGAAAGAAAAAAAAAAAAAAAAAAAAAAAAAAGTAAGAATCTTTTATCTGATATTTCGGAATCGGTATGCATAAATTCACGTTTTTATTTTTTAAACATTGTCTCTTTTAATTTAGCCATTCACAAACTTTTGATGAAGGGAAGAATCTCGAATATCTTATAATCTGTTTAAATACGCATCCTTTTAAGAACAGTACTGTGAAATAAGTTGTTAATTGTTAACTCCTTACAAATGAAATCAAGCGCTATTTCTACAGCGATCGGCAGAATTTTTATTATGGATAAAGATATTGAATTTTGCTCAAAAAAGAAAGGAACAAAGAAGAAAAAAAAAAAGAAAAGAAAAGATCTTTCGTCTGAATAAGGAAATATACTTTACTGACAGTACTGAAAATTAATTTTTCCAAATTACTTCAGTCAGAAGTTGTATATAATTTATGCCATAAAAAAAAAAAGAAAAGAAAGAAAGAAAGAAAACTCTAACTGTTCTACCCATTAGAATAAAAAAATAAAAAATCTGGTGTTAAACAACTACACGATTTCCATTACTCACTATTACACGTATTATATGCATTTTTTTGGAGATAATATGATCAGAAAACATAAAATTGACCTAACGAAGTAGGAAGCTAAAATTTTTCCTGTATAAGAAACTTAATACACGTGTAAAGACATATAAAACAAAGTTTACATAACAAGTTAAAAAACAAGAAAAAGAAAAAGGTAGAGTTATTTTTTGAAACACTAATTTCCGAGATCTAAAATTAACATACCTAAGCAGGATGACTGTTAATTTTCCTACAATAACCACGTAATATATGAGAAAGGATATCTAAAATTGATTTATGTAAAAATTTTCAAGAAAATCGTTAAAGCCGTTTATGAGATTCTAACTTTTACCAAAACTTGGAATACTCAATTATTGACCGGAAAACAATAATTACATACAAAAGGATATTTAAGAGGGAATTAATACGACGAGTTTGAAAAAAAGTCTGCACAGCCGTTTTCAAAGGAATGCACCTGCGAGACCTGAAATTGAGCTATTTATAGAGAACGCCTATCAATTTTCCTGAACCAACTATATCATTTGAAAGAAAATACAATAGAGTGTTTATATAGCAACTTAGAAAACCGTTAGAGCCGTTTCTGAGATACGGACTTACGATCCCACTTCCTGTTTCCGATGACACACTTCCGGTTTTCCAATTTTCGCGAAAAATTTGGAAAATTCATCTGTACACCAGACTTGTATCAATTCTGAAATTTCGTAGTTCTATTTTTATTAGTTTCGGATATATGATAGCCAGAAGATTCCCCATATACATACAAACACACACACTGACCAATTGCCAAAAACTAAATTTTTGGACTCAGGAGGCCTTAAAACGCGCAAATCAGGAGAAAACTCGATATCGAATTTTTGGACCGAATACAATACTTCCTTACCGACGGTAATAAGGGTAATTGAAGTAATAAATATAGATTATAAAAAGCAGAGATAATAATACAAATGTATCTTTTAACTAAAGTATTATGATTAATGACCATAAACGAAAACTTTATTATAAAAAAAAAAAAAAAAAAAAAAAAAAAAAATTGAAATTTATAAGTGAAAAGCAGAATTTAGGAAATCCTGTACAATTGCTAGATAAAATTTTGAATACTGAATAAAACAAAATCATTCGTCTGGAAAAAGAAAGTTGTACTCGCAATGCAGCAAGCAAATTTGCACAAATTGCTTCAATCAAGTTGTGCATAATTTGATTTACGTCATTTTGAAAAAAAAAAAAAAAAAATGAAGTTCTATCGATTGGAATAGAAAATAAAAAACAGATTATAAAAAGCAGAAATAATAGAATTAATGTATGATTCTCATAGCTAAAATATTAGGATTGATAAACATAAATTCTCTCTCACTCTTAAAAGGAAAAAAAAAAAAAAAAAGTGAGAGAGAGAGAAACATAAAACTCTTTATATATTTTTTGCCATGTTTTTATTAACTTCGATTCTTGTTTGTTTGTCCAGTACAAATCTTGCAATCGATTTTTAACTAACTTCCCGACTAGCTAGACAATTGAAACTTTCAGGATATCTCAGAACACGATGACAATACATTTTTTAACAGTTTTAGTCAACTGTTTCAGGTCCCTACTGCATTCGGCAGCGTTTATATGATTCAACAGAAAATTTATTTAACTAACTTCCCGACTAGCTAGACATTTGAAACTTTCAGAATGGTTCAGAACACGGGGAAAAGGCATTTTTTAAATCCTTTTAGACAACTGTTTCGGGTTCCTGCTGCCTTCGGCAGCGTTACCAGTACAAAGCTTACAATCGATTTTTAACTTCCCGATTAGCTAGACATTTGAAACTTTCAGGATAGCTCAGAACACGGTGACAATACATTTTAAAATATTTTAGTTAACTGTTTCAGGTCCCTACTGCCTTCAGCAGCGTTTATGTGATTCAACAGAAAATTTATTTAACTAACTTCCCAACTAGCTAGACATCTGAAACTTTCAGAATAGTTCAAAATACGGTGAAAATGCATTTTTTAAATACTTTTAACCAACTGTTTCGAGTCCGTGCTGCTTTCGGCAGCATTACCAGTACAAAGCTTGCAATCGATTATTTATCTAACTTCCCGGCTAGTTAGCTAGCCATTTGAAACTTTTATAATAACTCAAAACACGATAACAATGAATATTTTTAATACTTTTAGCCAATTGTTCCGGGCTCCCGCTGCCTGCGGTAGCGTTTATATGATTCAACAGAAAATTTAAAAGCATGGTATATAAAAAGTTCTTTTTATTTTTAATTTAAATGTATTTTTTTCTATTTAGTACTTTCAAAATTTGTATGTGAAGGGCTGAATGTAAGAAATCCTCTAATGCCTATAAAAACATTTTCATATGAGAATTCTATTGAAAAATAAGATGTTAATGGTTAATAAAACGTCTTAAAAATAACATGAAGCGTTATTTATCCAACGATCGAGGGAATTTTTCATTAAGAAAATGATGATTCCTACACAAAAGATCTTTAGTCTGAAAAAGAAAAACACGTTTCACTGATAGTGCAGCTAATTAATTTTTACAAATTACTTCTTTCATCAGTTGTTTCTAATTTGATCATATCATGATTTCGCAAAAAACATGATTCTTCTATCGACTGAAATAGAAAATATAAATCAGATTATGAAAAGCAGAAATAATAAACTTAATGTAAGGATCCTTTAGCTAAAAAATTCTTAGTCTTATTTATATCCATTCCATATCTTAAAATAAGAGATATATTTTCTCGCTTAGCACAAGCGCATGTTGAATATTAAATCCGCTTGTACTTTCCCAGCTTGTTCTGAATTCATAATGAACTTCCATGCATAATTAATATTCTCTCGAAATAAAAGCAAGAATATTTTCCGAAGAAAATAAATGACATACAAAATATTCTTGTATTAGTTATCAAAAGAATATTAAGGTAAAATATTTAAGTAACTATAAGCATTTTATACACAATAAACAAAAGATGAATTTCAAACATTAAGTTGTAGATGTAATGATATTTTCTTGGTTGTTTGAGAGAAAATTAGGAGTCAACACGTGTTTTATTTTTGGCATTGACTTATTTTATACATTGACTTAATTATTAAATGTGGTTTCAGATAAGAATTAAAATTTTTATTCATTATCATCAAGTTTTATAGAGACAAAGATAAATAAAAATGTTAGAAATTTTGAGTTTTACGTTGAGGTAATTTTTAATAATTGAATTTTTGAGAATTAATAAGAATAATTTAGAAAACACAGAACTATAATTGAATATTTAGGTCCGTTTAATAAAGAATTTTAATTTTTAATTTTTAGATTTTATCAACAATGTCAACTAGAAGATTATTATTGCAACACATTAGAAAACCGCATTTTTATTTATTACTAGCAGGCTATGCCCGCTTCGCTGGTCACTATTTTTAAATGAATCATTATAATTAATGAACTCAAAATTGCATTAATTTTTATCATGTGAAAAAAAAAGAAAAAAAAAAACTCTGATCGGGAAAAATGTCGCACCGGGTCCCCACTGCCTTCGGCAGCGTAGACCCGTGCGCGAATGCATATATATGAGCGCCCTAATAATTTTACAAATTCGAAAATATCCGCAATCCATTTGTAAGTATCAAAAACCTCTATGCACCAGCTTTGAACGATCTATCTCTATCTTTATTTTTTTGCCCTACCGCTCCCTCCCCCCTTCCCGCCCCTCCCAATAATTTTAAAAATTCAAAAATATACGCAATCGATTTGTAGGTATCGAAAACCTCGATGTACCAATTTTGAATAATCTAACACTATTTTTTTTTGCCCCTCTGCCCCCCCCCCCTCCCGGCCCTTCTAATAACTTTACACTTTCGAAAATATCCCCATTCGATTTGCAGGCCTCTAAAACCTATCTGTACCAATCTTGAACGGCCTAACTGTATTTCTATTTGTTTTTGCCCATAGCCCGCCCTTACCGCCCCACCTGCTTACCGCCCCTCCTAATAATTTTACAAATTCGAAAATATCCGCAATCGATTTGTAAGTATCGAAAACCTCTACGTACCAATTTTGAACGATCTAACTGTATTTTTATTTTTTTGCCCCCCCTCCTCTCCCCTCCCCCCTCCTCTCCCCTCCCCCCTTCTCGCCCTCCTAATAACTTTACACTTTCGAAAATATTCCCATTCGACTTGCAGGCCTTTAAAACCTGTCTGTACCAATTTTGAACGGCCTAACTGTATTTCTATTTGGTTTTGCCCATAGCCCCCCTTACCGCCCCACCCCCTCCTAATATTTTTACAAATTCGAAAATATCCGCAATTGATTTGTAAGTATCGAAAACCTCTATAAACCAATTTTGAACGATCTAACTCTATATTTGTTTTTTTGCTCCCCCCCTCCCCCCTCCCCCTTCTCGCCCCTCCTAATAACTTTACACTTTCGAAAATATCCCCATTAGACTTGTAGGCCTTTAAAAACCTATCTGTACCAATTTTGAACGGCCTAACTGTATTTCCATTTGTTTTTGACCATAGCCCCCCCCCCCTTACCGCCCCACTCCCTTAATAATAATACCTTGCGTATGTTGCCTCGCGTAATTACATCAGTTACGTTTCTTTTATTCTGTGTTTTTTTTTTTTATAATCAATTTTGCATTCTAGTAATAATTTTCTTTTTGATTTTGTTAACATAAGTTATTACTTCATGTTAATGATATATTATACACTGGCAAGAAAAATGACGCAAGTATAAAAACGTTAATTTTGATTTTATGTTATTAAAAAACGTATATTAAAGTACTGCAACGTGCAAGAAAAGTGTCACAACTATATCTCGCAACTTTATCCACCTGAGAAGCTGTTGTGTCAGCTTTATTGAAGGCTAGTTAATGTTTTATCACAATATTTAAGTGGATTTATCTCAAATACTGCATTTCTATGTTGTGCCACTTTTCTTGCCGGGATGAAATATGATCATAATAAATTTTAATTTACATATACAGTAAAGCACCGTTTATACGTCTTTCAAGGGACTGACGTAAAAGGGCTCACAAATGAAAAGATGTATAATCGAAATTTTAAAGATAACACTGATTACTACAAATTTAATGACACTTAAGCAAAATGCATGTGAAAATACTAATTAATAAAGTATCTTACGTTAGTAAATGTATATTATAGTTTACAGTGGATTTTTTAAAATAACAATTAAATAAATTAAAAAAAAAAAAGATTTATTATAAAAAGTAAGAAAAATCATACCATTAATGAATGATTGGGCACAAATTAGTATATACATAATATAGTGAGTATTGTATTAAATTTCTTATATCAACTATAAGAACTATATGAACGCATGTTGAGTATTAACTATATATATATATATATATATATATATATATATATATATCTTGCGTATGTTTTAAATAAGCATACGATCACAAGATTTATGTCCATACAAGAAATTATTTAATTACATTAAAAAATCTTTAATTTTCGTCTGACGTGTTGATTGTCTGTGAATATTAAAAATTGCACTGTGAAATCAATTGATTCTTTGATCTTTCCTGTGTTCCCCAATCTGAGATGTTTCCTAGGAAAAATTCCTCTTATTTAGAATAGTAAATAATGACAGGTCGAAAAATTTTGCGAATTTTAGAAAATTGGAAAAGACAATAACCGATATTAGAGGCGTATAAACAAAGAATTTTTTGCATTAATATGAATAGGAATGAATCGTGACTTCACTAAAAGACGTATAAAGGAGAGACATATAAACGGTGTTTTACTGTATATTATAAAAATGGAAAAGGTCATTCGATTAACTTTATTTTTCAGATATCTTAAGTAGCACGTAATTAAATTTTACATATAAGTTTTAATGTGTAAAAGTTTCAAAAATATATTATTTTATTGTAAATCATAATATGTCAAATGTTTCTGATACATTTCTGTATCATTTAACGTCACAAATGTTTTTTGTATGACTTTTTCTTCAAACTTGCGAGTGCGAATTATTTTGAATAACTTATACACGATAGAAAATTTAGGAATAACAGAGAAGTAAATAAAAAATCGGCAAAACTCCTTTACATTTACCTTACTAAAAATTTATTGATTCATATGCACACATATTTCATTGCAATGTTAGAAAAAAGAAAGTATTTCTTTAATTTCTTCCGTCTCACATATATTTTTATTGATAGCACTTTCTTGATGTATTTCTGCTTAAGCTGTTTAAAAAGCAGTGAGCTACTAATTATACATTATTCGAGCTTAATTAATTTTTATAAACTAAAAATTAAAAAACTTAAATATTTTTAATCAAAACTGACCTTTAATATTAGAATTCTTATTTATTGATTAAATTGTTGCCTTTTTAAATCATTTTCTATTACCTTTCGAAATGATATTTTTATGTACCTGTATACGCTTTACAGATCAGCATTTATAAATAATTTCTCCTTCACAGATCAACCAAGAAATCATATAAAATGAACTATAAAAAATAAAATAAATAAAAAACAAATGCAGCAAACAGAGTTTTTGTTTTTGAATAATAAATAAATAAATGTCAGAATAAAATTATTTGAAAGTATGTCAATATTTCACAAATACTTCGTGAGTCAGTGAAAAGTTGAGAAAAATATTTTAACGTATTTTTTAATACGAGGTGGTTATAATTAAAGTGACCTTATTCAGACTACTCTAGAACGCGTTCTGGTAATCGGATTTTGATGAAATTTGGTATATATATTGTATAGACTTTGGAAAAACAATTTCTGCAATAAAAAATAGTTCCAATTTTGAACACTAGGGGAAATTGCGAACACTAGGAAAATTGCGGTGCTTGAAGAAGGACAAAAAATCTGTCATAATAATTAAAATTTATTCAATTGCGGAATGTGCTCAAGGCTTGCTGCTTTGACACCAATTACGCGTTGAAAGCGCATTATAGCGTGTTCAATGGTAGCGCGAAGAAACTCTCGAAGTAACATGACGTGTAATTCTGGCTTTTACTTCAGGTACAGTCCTAATTCCTCATGTATAAACACGGTCTTTTAGGAATCCCCACAACTAGAAATCAAAGGGATTTAAGTCGCATGAACGAGGAGACCAGGCCACCGGATAACCTCTGGATAGTACACGATTCTCGCCAAAGTTAGCACGAAGCAGTTCTTTGACTTGGTGCCCAATGTGGGGAGTTACTCGATCCTGCATGAAGACAGTATCTGCAAACATTGCTTTTTCTGTATAGCAGGAATGACTTGCTGTCGAAGGAATTCATTGTACTCTGCACTTCTGACAGAGCACCTTTTAGGACTTTGAGGAGTGAGAGTTTCAAAGAAAAACAGTCCGAGGATAAAATTCGAGGTAGATCAACACCATATAGTCGCTTAATAAGAATGCAGTAATTGCTTGTGTAGGGCATTAGGATCTGAAGCACCTCAAACGCGACAATTTGCATTATTCACAGCTCCATCTAAAGAAAAGTGCGCATCATCTGATCATAGAATTTTCCAAGGCCACGCGTCATCAACATCCATTCTCGTAAAAAATCGGCAAGCAAGTTCTGAGGGTGTTTGGTGGTTTTAAGGTTGGAGCATTTGCACCATGTGAGTCTTATACGGATACAACTTTAAAATGGATCGCAGAATTTTTCGAACTGTCGACCAAGGTATCGCAAACTCACGTGCCACCGGTCGAGCGCTTGCTGAAGAATAGCGGGAACGGGAGACTCTTTCAACCACAGGAATAGTGACTTCTTCGCTATTTCATTCGCAACTGGTTTCCGCCTTCTTCCTGTCAGCTCATCCAAGTCTCCAGTCTCTTCTAATTTTCCTAATCATCTTCTTCAAACCATTCTTCGACATGGACTTTTTCGCATTCCCTTCAACCGACGATATTCACGCAGTGTAACTAAGGACTTGCTGCCGTTCTGATAAAACAGTTTTACCAGTAACGCTCGATCTTTCTTCTGTAAGAGAATGATTAACGATGACAAAGGCACGCAGAATGATTTTCTGGCTCTGACTGTAATTCTCTTTATACGTTTCACTAACTTCCACAAGGAATATTTGAAAAGTGCCACATGGTGGTCAAAATCTGAACTTTTTTTTATTGCAGAAATTGATTTCTCATGGTCAATATAACGTACATACCAAATTTCATCAAAATCCGATAGGCAGAACGGGTTTTTGAGGGTCTGAATAGGGTCACTTTAATTATAAACCCCCTGTATGTTTAATGTAATTAAAGGTACTAAAAATATCGTGTCCCCAGTTTTTTAAATTAAAATTAAAAATTTAATTATGCATTAAATTTTTTTACATATATTGTTTTTATTATTAACACAATGAAAATAACTTTTAAGCAACATACCTGAATTTTAACATCACTAACTTTTTTTATTTTTATTTTAATTTTATTTTTTGTAAAATTTCTTAAGTTAACTTGATACGTGGATTAACTTACCAGCTCAAACCAAGGATAAAACTGACATTTTGCTATAAACAAGCAAGCTAATCACTGCATTCATTTGATTTGAAACTGTATATATCATATACATCGTATATTTATTTGTGAGAGTTTGCCGTAGTTTAAAAATATCTTTGTGATAATATTTGTGAGAAAAACAATAAGCGTTACTAAAATATTCTTTCATTTCATAAATTTCATTAAAAATCACTCAAATTTAACAACTCAAATATTTTAGTAATATATATGGTGAAATTAGGCCTCACTCCGTATCAAAGTGATCAATAAAGCTGAGTAAAAAGTCTTAATGTAGATAAGGGCATAAGATCACTTCAAGGCTAAGGATAAGAAATATTCTGCAAGCAATAAATGCCCCCCCCCCCCCCAAAAAAAAAAAAAAAAAAAAAAAAAGTAAAATTTGACTTAGAGAACGTGAATAATGCAGTGGAAAACAGTCCAATACTTTATTTGGCAGAGTTGCTCAGAAGCAACGTGCGCTTTCATTGGTTGTTGTCATACATCCACAGCTTCAAATCTTATTTGGTACTATTGCTGTCATCCAACATCAAGTTATAAATCAGCCAACAGATGTTGGTTTATTTTTGTCGGTTGCCATTATATGGCAATAAATATGCAGACTTTCCAGACTACTTTTTATCATATGCTAATTAAAGGGTTAAATAATTATTTATTTCATTTAATTAAGATTTAAATTAAAGTGGGTTTGAATCCGATAATTTAGAAATCAGCATTTTTCCGCTGTTGAAAGCCGATTTAATGAAAAGTTTATTTTCCCTTTATTTTGGATGACAGAAATTAAGTAATAACGACACTTCGATAATGCTGCAAAATAGCCTTGCTAATTTTAAACAATACTATATTTTTACAGTTAATTCGTGCATCAAGTAATTAAAAAAAAAGTTTAAAACCATGAGTTAATTCATTCAGAATTGAATTTTATTTAATGATTATCTAAAACATTAGTTTAAATTATTATTCTTAAACATATTTTCAAGTACCGATAACACTGAAATAATGCTATTATGTTAAAATAATTATTTATGGAAAATTCATTACAATAGTTTAAAAATAGAACACCGATGTCTCTTGATTTAGGGTTTTATTTAGCTTATGAGTAAACTGAATATATATAATCGTATTTAAACATGAAAATATGCGAATAAAACAAATGCACGCTTCTATTAATTCCTCTTTCAAACTAACATCTTAGGACTGATCTATAAGACGTACATAATCTTTCATATTCAAGTTTCTAATTAATATAAGGCTTTTCCTAACTAATTAGTATTCGGTAAAATCGGCGAGATAACCTCTCCTTCCTCAAACGAAACAATAGCTGTTTGAAGCTACGATGAATTTAGTGATTTTTCTTGAACGTCTCTCTTTGCCAATATTTTCTATACCTCTTTTCATATAGATCTTTAATGAAATGGATCCATCTACGCCATTCTTATGTTATTTTTCTCCAAATAATATGCAAGTAAAACGCTCATTTCTGATATATGCGCTACAAGAAAATGAATTAAGATTTTAAAGATAAAATTCAATTTGTGTTTGTATATAGAAAGAAAGAGACTATCAGAGAATCCACGGTTTTTGAACGTATAACATGAAATGAAACGTATCATGCATTTTTTTTTTTTTTTTTTGATTGTATAATTTATGCATTCTAATTATTTTGTTAAACATAATTAAAATATTTTTAGTTATCTTGTAACTACGATTAATACCATACACAAGAGGAAAAAAAATAGCTCTAAAAAAATTCTTTTACAAAATTAATTTTCTTGTAGAAAAATGAATTAAATTTTTAGTTACCTTGTGAAGCATACTCAAGGCGAGTACCGTAGAAAAAGTAGCATGATGAATTATTATTTTGTATAGAAAATTATTATTATTATTTTATTTTTGTTGAAAAATAATAAAAAGATTTTAAATTATTTTGCGAAATACTATATCCAAGTACCCATAAAAAATGCTATAGATAGAAGACAATATAGCATGAAAAAAAAGAAAAAAAAAATGTGTATATATATATATATATATATAATACGAAAAGAGGAGATATATAAAATGATAAAATTTATTTGTACAGTTTTACAAACATACAGATTTTGGAAAATCACCTTCTATAGCTCCGTGCTTCAAAAATATCTACTCCAGCGAGATCCCTTGGGAATAAAAATAGATACCAGCAACCAGCAATATATTTATGCTAAAGTTTGTTTCCCACTATGAAGATAGCTAACACCGAAAATTGTTTGCAGCAAAATTTACAGCTGAGTTTACACTGCTTTTTGGAAGAATATATTATTTTTCTGATTTAAATTTTTAATATTTTACATTAATTAAAAAAAAAAATCTTGATAGGTGATTGTTATCTTAACGTTTATTTAAATTATATTTTAAGAATAAAAAGATATCTTCAGTTGATAAAGGTAAAAAGTATTTTCTAATGTTTTTCAATAATTTCGTTTTGTGCATTTGATAAGCGCTTGAAAAATAGCTATATAAGAGGGAGAAGGGACAAGAGGGATTCCTTTCCATGAGGAGTGGGATTTTAGGGTTTCAGAAGAGGGAGATTTAGGGATCAATGATTGACAGATTGTGAAATAACAGAATATTGGTTGGTGGGCGATTTATTTTTCATTCAGTTTTAAATAAATTGTAGAAGAGGCAATTTTAAGAAAGAAATACGTCATTCAATATTTAAAACAGTTGTTATAAAGTACATTAAATTTTTATTAGTTTTTATTTTTAATTTATTTAAAAAAAAAAAAAAAAAAAAAGGAAGAATCTATAAATAGAAACTAATTTTTGTTTTAAAGTTCAGTGGTAATATTTTAACAAATACAATGTTACCAATTTTTACTTAAAAAAAAAGAAGAAAAAAGAACCCATATTAAGAACTTTTTAAATACGCTATATGTTAGATATTCACATAAAATATAATTTAAATGGCATAAAAATATAGTAATATGATTGTATTTATGATAAAATAAAGAAATGTTGAAACTGAAGTCGACGACCATTCTGTGCCCCCCCCCCCCCCAAATAAATAAATAAATAAAATAAAATAAATAATAATAAATAAATAAATAAATAAATAATAATAAGTTTTCATCGAGTTAGTGCTTAGAAATTAAATTGACGCTTAATACTGACGCAGTTTCTAAGTATATTTTAATTCATATTTAACTTATTTTCCAAGTTAAAAATTATATTTAAGGTAAATGAAACCCATAAAATAAGAAAAATATGGAGTTTGTGCTTAGAAATTCAAAGTTTCGAACAAATGTTTAAAACTTTTGAATTTAGCTTTGGATTCTTTCTTTCCTTTCTTATTTTCCCAATACAGAACTTATACAATATTTGCTTATTTATATTTATCCTTTTAGTTTATAATGTATCCTCCATAAAGGACATTCACAGTGATTTTAGTCTGTATTTATGCGAGTTTTGGAGAAAACTGCGGAAAAATCCGACACCACCCGTCTATTACTTTCGAGAGCAGAACCTCTCGGTTACTGGTAGTAGAGTCATGTATGATGTCCATACGACTGTTCTACTAACTTTTGCTGATGAAACAATACTAGAATTGTTGTTGCAAAAATACAAAATTTTATTTGTTAGTTCTGAATTTGTAACAACAAATTATTAATTTTGAGCAAGTAAAAAAAAAAAAAAAAAAAAAAAGGCAAGCTTGGTGCGAGTTAAAACTAAAAAAATTCTATTTTACTAAATGCTCACTGTCTCAATTATTATTAAGTTTAACTTTAAATAGAGGATTCACACAGTGAATTATAATTGAAATGATAATTGAAGAATTTTTACTGAATCATCATTGATGACTAATCCAGAGCGATTTCTTAGAAAGTTGGGATCCCGTGTATTCTTAATTCTCTTTAACATATTTTAATCTTGATGATTTTTTTTTTTATTATTATTATTCCGAGATTGGTAACTTTATTTCAAGTTGATACGGAATATAACAAATTTTCTATTATTAATCCTAGATTTTAAGGATTTGTATAATTAGTTTTCCAAAATTTAATACCATTATTTCAAAATAGTGGTCTTTATTCCTTTTATTGTATAATTTTAGCCTTTACATAGTCAAAAGTATTGACTTAGAAATAGTGGTGCTAAAATATTGGGAGAGATAGCAGCTATGTATAGTGTATTATTACTAAAGGAAAATGTAAAGGCAGAAGCAAAGTATTTTCGTATGACAATTTACCTTTTTTCATAGAAAGTTTAATACAGTACGGTTATACTTAACATGATTTACTTGAATTTTTATTTTTTCTTATATATATATATATATATATATATATATATATAAGAATGTAAGTTTATTATAAGTTATTTTTGTTTCATATTTTTAATATATTGTATTGTATGATTAAAAACATATTTTGGTATCATATATACACACATATATATATATTAAAGAAACGAAAAACTCCCCATTTTACTGTCAATAAAACATATTAATAATTTAAACGTTAATATAGATTTTACTCTTATTTATTTATTTTATTTTTATTAATTCTTAAGATTCTTAAGATGTGGTTGTTGCTTGCAAAATATTGTAAAAAGCTATATTAAAACAAATCTCCCTCGTGTAATACCACATGAAATACATATATATATATAGCTTCAAATTTTGTCATAATTTTTCATTAATTTTATTTAATCGCTTAGTGTATAACTTATTAGATAAAAATATACACAGTTGAGATATGTGAGTAAAACAATGACTTACTTCCCAGTTATCAACAGAATGACATTCCAAAAAAGAGGCAAAAAAAAATTACCTGTAAAAAAGAATAGTAATATTAATATACAATAATATATGCTAAGGTACAATGCATTGCATAGTTCAATTACATAACTTTCTTAAAAAAAAAAAAATAAAAAAAAAAAGTAACCGAAAATATAATTCCCTTTTTGAAAATTGCTTATTATTTCATGAAAAAAGTTTGTGCTTAATAAAATGGATTTTCAGAGAATAACTTCGTATAATAACATGAAATATAGTAAATTTTAATCATTTTTACTGTACTTCATTTATTGTTAATAAAATTGTTACAGTTAGTTTTTTAATGGAAGTGTAGAACAATTATAAACTTTTATGAAAAACCGCTTCATGTGTTTTTGTTATTTTTGTAAGCTTTTTTAATTCTTTTGCTCTGTATTTTTGTATTTTTCTAATTCTTTTGCGCTTTAAGTAGAACTTTTTCGTAATAATGACACTTCAAAAACATATACAATGTGCAACAAATTGCAGTAAAATGCACAGAAAAACTGACATAGAATAAAAAAGAATAAGAAATTTAAGTAAACATATATATGATATATGTTTTGTGCGTTACAGCTTTCATGTTACAGTGACATTTAACTTTTTTGCCTAATGAAGGGTAATCTTGAATTATTTTGACCCAAAACAGTTGTTGAGAATCTTTTTCAATATATAGTTTTTATTTAAATTTTTTTAATCTTCCACAAAAGTGTGCTAAAGTATAGGGTAAAGATTTTTTTTTTTTTAAGTATAAATTTTTAAACGATATAAAAAATAACAAAGCGCAGTAAACTGTAGCAGAATGCATCAAAAGACTGCCTTCTAATGACGAAGAGTAAGAAATTCGTAAGCAAGCATATGCTAGAATATATATTTTATATGTTTTTGCATTGCTGCTTTTACGCTGCAGTCGAGCATATGCTTTTTCTTGTCTAATGAAGGGTAATACTTTATTAATTTGACTCAAAACAATTTTTGAGCCTTTTTGCAATTTACGGTGCTTACTAATCTATTTTTAGTCTTTAACGAATGGTTAACAGCTATGGACTTCATTCGCGAGGTCTCGGGTTCGAATACTGTTTCCGGCAAGGTGGTTCGTAGTGGTTCGGATCTAACAAACCTCAATGTTAAAAAAATTAGCGACAACCTAACCCTTTTAATCTTCAATAAAAATGTGCTAAAATTGATAATAATAATAATAAAAAGACTTTTTATATTATAATATTTTGTATGTTAAATTAAAAAATATCCCAAACTATTTATATTTTTAGTTTTTTCAATTAAAAAGTATTTAAATCCTTTCTTTACCAAATAAAAGACTTCTTAATTATTTTCTCTTTGTTATTAATTAGAGAATACCCTTTTTCAGAAGGAACCTACTGACCTTTTCCGCTCCAATATCAACTCTTTTAGTATGGCGACACTATCATTCAGTATGCCTTAAATAATTAGATTATTTGAAGATATCACACGCTACGTCGCAAAAAATTCTTCAAATACTATTTTATGTGCGATGACGTTTTCTGCACGGTACTTTGCGCTTCAAAATCTGATAAAACAATCGGAAGACTTTCAATACTTTTCTTTATATTATCCTTACACTCTCTTTTAGCGTTATTTTATCAGTAGATCTACCCTAGAATGAGAAAGGTTACAAAGAACACCTAAATGAACAATTTACTCGAGCATAAATGTGAAGAACATACTTCATATTGTCATTTATATTCCTTTTCACGATGTGTATATGATCATTCAATCCTTCATTTTTACATAAAGCTGCATATTTTATTGAAGTCACATTAATCTATGCAGAGATACTGAAACATTTCAGCGTATTTCTATTGTGTAGAAGAGTCAAGAAACATCGACGTTTCTTTTTAAAATTATTCCCGAATTCTAAGCTTATATGGTAATCTATACACTTATATGTTATCAACTGAGTGGGTAGATATTTTAATTTAGATACTGAATAAAAGATGACTTTCAGATAAGCTTATAAAACGAAAGTCTATAGAAATTCAATATTCTTCTGCTTTAGTTCATATTCAATTTAAAAATCGCGAGGAAGTGATCATACATTAGTTTTAAATATGCTTTTCCTTAGTTTAATTTTTTCGCTGAGTTTAAGTCTTTATAGCTTTTTTTTTTTTTTCAACTTTTATCAAGACGATATATTTTAAATTGTTCATACACGTTTAGACTTAATGATGATACCACGTTTAAGATTTTTAGACAATAAGTACTAATGATTTTCATGTGTGCGTTTCGTTGAAAAAAAAAAAAAAGACAGCGATGATATATTTCTATATATAAAAGTGGAAACATTTAATTTACTAACTAAACAACTTGAGTATAATATATATACGACTAAATTTGTGTAGTCTTTCCAGATTACTATTAAAAAACCCTGTAAGGCTTCAATTACAACAAATATCACGTTACACGAGATTAAACTAGATAATTTATGTTATAAATGAGCTCTGTACCCGGATATATTTAATATCGAGAAATACCCTCTATAATTCTGCATTGGAATCGTGAACAGATCGCAATACATAATCCGAACCTCTTCGACTCGATTCCAAAGAAAACAATTTTCTTTAATGTGTACCATGATTTAAGTTCGACAGAAATACTTTCTGCACTCGACCAGATAGATATTTATATATATCCAAAGATAACAGCATTTTAATATGGAAATATTCTGGGTTGTATTTTGAAAAATCTGACTTATATTGGGTGATTGAAAAAGTTTGTGTCCTATTTCGTAGATAACTTTACCCAGGTGTAGTCATTATAATTTATGGATTACCACTGAATAGGTAAGTAATAAACTAGATATTGATACTTCTATTGTATTTCGCCATTTAAAGGACTTGGATAGACTTAAAAACTCGATATATAGGTTCCACACGTTTTGACAGAACTAAACAAACCGAACCTTATGCTTCCAATGATTCTCTTCTTTCCAGTAAACAAAATGATTTTTTTTTTTTTTAATCAAGTTAAAACTGGAGATAAAATATGGGTTTAGTACTATAGCAGAAAAAAAAAAAGGACGACCAGAATTTATCACGAAAGCTGATTTATTCATTCAATGAAAATGCTTCTAGTGTGCTTAGAGATAAATCGGGTTTTGAAGTATATCCCAGTTCTTTAAATGGCGAAAAACTATAGAGATATCAATATTTAGTCTCTCAGTAAACTTATCAAGCATAATCTATTAAATATAAGTAACTAAATCACAGATAAAGTCAACTACGAAATCGCGTAAGCGAACACAATCCGATCCCGATTCAAAAAAGTTTTCCTTTCTGAATCTGGTAATGAATAATAATAATAATAATAATAATAATAATAATAATAATAAAAATAAAATAAAGACATAAATAATGTGATGCTAGGCTCAGATTAGTGAAAGATCTGGGCAATACGAATTAACTAAATTACACTTCTTACAAAAATATTTTTTTTTTATGATAAATATATTTGAAATCGAATTAAACAATTACTTTTTTGACTCTTTATTTAACAAATTATGAAAGGTGTTCGTGCAGCGGTTAAGGCCTATTCTATACACTAGGGACCTAGGCCTGTGTGAAATGCCCTCCTTGGAAGAGGCATTTAAAGTGGTCTTACCCCCGTGTTTACGCTACTTTTGGAGGAAACTACAGAAAGCTCCGAACGGCTAGGTCGACGAGTCAGACTTGGTTTTGAAACCAGTACCTCCCGTCTACCCAGTTTAGACAGCAGAATTTCTTCGGCTACTCCAAATTATGAAAGAAGCTAAAAATGTATTTCAAATACATTTTTTAATTACTTAAGTCTATATTTTTTGAAGCTATAAACAACACATGTATGATATCACCTCAATATGGTAATTCTTATAGAAAAACGATCAGGACCTTGGAAAGAATGGAAAAAGAAGTTTTATTTAGTATCATCATTATATTTATTCTAATACTGATGGCATATTCTTGAGGTAATACATAAATTAATTATAACACAGTTGAAAATCATGAAAAATGGCATTCAAAAACAGCAACAGAACGCTAGATAAGCCTTTCTTAAAAAAAAAAAAAAAAAAAAAGAATGTTAGCAGCTAGTGTTATAAAGTTAGATTAAAGTATATGCGTTCGAACCTTTAAGTGTTTTTATTTTCGTTCTATTGATTCGATTTTATTCGCATTTTCATATAATTACAGCTTAAAGAACAATCAGTAAAGGAAGAATTAAAGGGAGAATAAGAACGCTGTAGGTAAACATAATAACTTGTAAAAGCACACTGCAGTTGTTTCGGGTTGCTGATTTCATGCTGTAATAGAGTGAAATTTCTCTGCACAATGAAGACGTGTGTTTAATTACTTCGATCTGAAACAATTGCTGCGTGTTTTCGCGATCAACGGTGTTTGCTCTCGAAATTCTTATTTTTTATCATTTAAAATTGCAATTCAACCTTTATTTAGTTTCGAAAACATTTTATATTTTTCATACTTTTGAATGTTTTGATTATAATTTTTATGCACATTATCATTTTATAGTTTTCAAATAGTCTAAATATCTCATATACATTGCACGCTGTAAAAATTAATTTTATAAGCTGAAAATACATTAAAACCTATCAGTTTTAGTGCATTAAAGTACTTTGCACATATGGCAAAAATGTAGTATTTAACTGAGTTTATGAAAAAATACATAGACAAAAAAGAAACAACTATAACATTCAAGAACATTAAATAATTTACTACGATCAGAAACTTTGCAAGTTAGTCTATGTCCTACCAATGACCTAGACAGAGGTGGCATCAGAAATTCTCTGACAGTGGGTACTATCTATAAAAAGCAATATATGACTATTTAATATGTTGCCACGTTATGCCATTTCTGTATCCGCCATGAGAAATACACACTGCAATACTATTGTTATTAATAATAGGTGCAAAACTAGACGTTATATAATTCCTAAATATCAATTTCTTACTTCTTCTATTAACTTTTCTTGAGATATCGTAAAAATCTATAAAAAGGAGGACCGATAAACGATTTTAAGTTATTCTCAATATCGCTTAAAATGGTAGGTCATATAGTGATTAAAGAGAAAGGTGCACAACTAGATGTTATAACAATCAAATAAATAGTTTTATAGTAGTTCGGCAGCTAATTGTTTCTAATTAATGTAAGATACTCTCGCAATACGTGCATACAGGTACAGTCGGTAACAAAAGTGTCCGAACACTAGCAAAAATTCCTGTGTAAAAAAAGTACACATCATACGATTTTGTTAAATAAATTCTTATCGAATCATGTTCTTACACTGATTAAAAACAGGATTCGACAAGGATTTATTTAACAAAACCGTATGAAGTGTACATTTTTTACATAGGAATTTTTGCTAGTGTTCGGACACTTTTGTTACCTACTGTACACCACGACAAAACTTGGAAATCTCTGAAGTGGGCGGCCAAGTAGAGAAAAATTGGTAGTGAATAATAAAATGTTATAAAAGTTTCAAATGCGCAATTTCAACATTCTATGGCTAGTTGTTTTCAAGTTATACAAGATATAATATATATTTAGAAAATCAGGATTATGAGAGTTCCTTTACTTCGTATAAGGAATTAAAATGGTTCTCTGAAAAAAAAAAAAAAAAAAGGATTGTGTTCCAAATTCATAAAAAGGAAAAAAAAAGCCGCTAAAAGAAGAAAACTGTAAACGTCGTTATTTTTTCCAGACAGATTTTAAGAATATGTCTCAATGGAGGCGGGGGGGGGGGGGGTCACGATCTCACAGGGGGCAGGAAATCGCTTTATAAAGTCATTTATAATGGTGATTATAAAGATATTTCCCTACAATAACGAAACAAGTAAATGCGAGCATATTAAGTAGTATTTATAGATCAAAAATATTAATATCAGGACTTTATCTTATTATGTTTAAATACGATACAAGGTGTTATCCATTTAAAATGTTTCTTTACACAGTAAGTGATTTACGAATTTTTACGAATATGATGAAATCTATTAAATATTTCATTATTTTTAGTCATACATTTTTCCTAGAAAAATTTACTTCTGTTTAGTTGTAAAATTAATTTTAACAGCAGACATTTTTTAATATTTCCTAACAAACTCAACTTTTTTGAGTGCAAAACTCCTTATTACTTATGTCAGAAATTTTTCAAAATTCTCATGTTTAAAATAGCTTTTCAATGGCACTGATTCATAATTCATAGACGTTGTGAAATTATTTCTCGCACTAAAACTATTTTAATTTTTCTAACAAATTCAATTTTCCTCAGCGGGTATACGTTAGAAAACTTTTAAAAAATTCTGATGTTAGTACTAATTTTACAAACAAAAACGAAAACAATAAATAAAAACTAATTTTCTGCAATCATTCTGAGTTTCCCCCATGATGGGTGTCAAAATGCTCGCCTGGGTGATCAGAATAGAATCTAAAAAAATCTCTCGCTGCGTACCCAGTGTGACCCCCTGTTACACAATTACGCAGAACATTAAAACGAATTCTTTATTCTTTATTTTTTTTCTCTTCTCTATTTAAAATGGTGCTTTCTTTTCTTTCTTATTTCTTTAAGAGTTTCTGTATAAATTCGCTTAAGAACAAAAATCAGAATTCTTTTTTATTCGCTTTTCTTTGTTTTCAGCTACAACGTTGTATATGTGGATTAAGGACTTTTGTCAACGCTAAGGACCATTGTCTGGATGTTATGCTTTCAGTAGGGGGTCTTTCAAAGGGTCCTATCACACATTTACATGAATTTTAGAGAAAATCAGAATGAATTCCATACGACGAGGTTGACAAACATGACCATATGAACCTGGAACCTCCCGCATACCAGATTCGGGAGAAGAATCTTTTGCCCACTAGTGGGGCAAACACCTAATAAGTCTTAATGCACAAAAAAGAACCGTAGAGTGAAAACTTAAACCCTCGGTTTCAACTTTCATTAAATTAGGTGCGAATGGTCCGGAATTCCCGATACTTTTTTGATATTCATTGTACAGTGAAACCTCTCAAGTTGGACATCCCTATAAGTTGGACACCCCTGTAAGTTGGACACCCCTCTAAGTTGGACGCTTTTTCTCGGAACGGAATGTATCCATTAACATGTCTAACCCCTATAAGTTGGACACCTCTCTAAGTTGCACACTTTTTCTTGGAACCGCAGGTGTCCAACTTAGAGAGGTTTTACTGTACTAAGTATAATTATAAAAGTAAATAAAACTGCTCTAACTTTTACAAGTTTCAGTTTATTCATGAGATATTAATCGTGTATTACTGCGACGTTTCCGCCCTGGGCCGGTTCACTCTTCCTTAGACGACCTGGAGGTTTCGAGCTCCCCCGATCCCACCATATCGACATCACATTTAGTACGGACACCCGATCAAAATGGGGCCACGGAGGACAAAATTCTCAACCACACGCCGTCCACCGTTAGTCGTTTAATCACTAGATGTATCAGGGTATGCCTTTAAAATACTACGACGTACGTTTGTACATGTTTATACGAATTGATTCTTCAGATAATCTTTTTCTGTGAGACTAAATGCTATTTTGTTATTTGGTTTTACGAGTCTTTATAGCGATGATTGTTTTCACACCTGATAAACATACATGTATTTTTTCTCTGCTTTATTGTAACATAACAATTGTTGGAAATTTTATATATGTATATTTTTTAGCTTCAAACTTTACCTGTGTGTTTTTCATTCATGTAAATAAATAAACAAGAAAACCTTTTCCCACTTCCTTTTTATTATATGCAATTAAATAATTCATGTATAATTAGTATTAATTACATAAACTATTTCTGACGAAATTTGATGTATCTGGTGTTTAAATTGAATGTGTTGCTTTTGAAGTTAATAACCAAAAGTTTTAATTCTGGTCACGTATCCATCATTTCATAAAGACATACTAGAACGATTATTATTTGAATAACAATATTCCATTTTACATTGTAACTGGCGCAGTCACATAGATGCAATGAAAAATATGTAATCTATATTAGTAATTGGCGTACTAAAAAACGTATATGTCAATGCACAAAATAAAAGTATACAACATTTGTCGCATAATTACATGGAGTAAAAGCAAAATGGGTCAAGTTTAGAAAAATGGGTATATGGTATTTTTTCAACATCCAGTTTTTTAACCTGGTGTAAAAATAGAAAAAATGGAAGTTAAAATTGTTATAACAACATTCTTTTCTCTTTATTTTAGTCTTTTTATTTAAATTGATTTGTGTTCATTCCCGATATGTTTATATACACATTCTTCAGATTAACTATTATGAGTTATGGAAATCCCTCTATCGTAGTAGATATAAAATCGAATATAAATTTTCCTTTAGCTCTGATGAAGTCTACTAACTCTTAAAAAAGTTTCAAATACCCTTTTTTCCCCTGTATGATTTGCTAAAGGAAAAGTATCACTTTAAAATATCTGAAAAAGAGGGAGTCCGTATCTATTTAAAAAGCTTTAATATATATTTATATGTTATTTAGTAAGTGAAATATTATGTCACGTTTAATAAATGAATGTTTTTGAGATCTCTTTAGATGTTGTATACGTCGTTAAATTAATTAAAGTGAATATTTTTTTTTCTTTTAAAGAATATATGCTACAGTAAAAGCATAATCGGCTATTCACGGAGATTTATTTATTTATTTATTTTTTTAATCCACTTCAAATTAAATGCTGTTAGTTGAATGTTAAACATAAAAGTATTCAAGATAATGTGTCTGAATTGCAGGTGACACAATTGAATGGACACACAGATATATATAAATAAGTAAATCTCTCTTGTTTTTAAGATGTATTTTGAAATGCAGTAATGCCAGCTACAACAGAATAAAATTTATATCTGAAAATCCGTAAAAGTTACTATAATTTTAATTGATTGATTTTTAATTATCAATTACATACCAAACTGGAAACAGGTTAGCGAAATGAATCAAAAATCTAAATTTAATGTAAATATCATGTTTCACAAAATGTTAACTTTAAAAAAGAAATATCTTTTCAATTTTTAAAACCTTACGACGGACAAAATTTTTAAAAATTATAAGCAAATAAGAACAAATTTAACGGTTGAATAACATTTCGTTGTTCAAAGAAATCTGCATCTTTATCTGAAAATTACGTTCATAAGAGTTTAAATTCGGCTTTATCTCTTGTTTCATTCAGAAGATACGAAATATTGGAAGTAAATTATAGCTAGTAAAAGAAACCTCAAAGAAAAGAGAATCTAAAGAGTCTCCGAAAATTTATGGAAAAAAAAAATAATAAAATAAAATCACTACGACGGCTGTTTTGAGCGGGATTTTATTCCTCCAGCTGACTCGATGGATGATTTCTATGCATCCAGTCTGGCATTTCTACTTTACAGCTTTTCTCTGAAAGAAAGTAGACTCGGGTTTTGGTGTCTGAAGTACTTAATGTTTTAGATGTCTCACTTTTTATCCAAGTGTAGCCGAGTGAATAGTCATACATGTATGAGAATGATGTGAAGCGATCGTAAAGTCTGCGATTTAAACACAAGTTTGTTTTTCACTCCACAAAGTATTTATCTGTGAAAATGGTGATATTTTTTATGTTTCTGTGCATGTAGGAAAATAAATTACAGAGACTTTAAATTAACGCTTAAAGGGCTTATGACCTACGAAACATTTGTAGCAATTGTTTTATTTTTATTTTTATAATCGGAAGAACTGAAAGAACAAAAGAGAAAATAAGACTTTTATGTTAAAATGTAGCACAAGTAAAGCACATCGGTCCTAATTTTATATTTATATAATTTAGCACGGAATTATAGTTATTAGGATAATGAGACCTGATAAAAATATACAATAAACTTTGTATGATATTTTGAAATAGTGAAGTAAAATTTGTTCAAATAGAAGCGATAAATATGAAACTAATTTATAAATTTTATGTTGTTTTATTTATCTTGTTATATCCTTCAAAATACAAGTACTATTGTTTTATGATATTTTTAATAAATGCCGAGACTTTTTTTATTAGATTTTTGTTCTTTAATAACGAATATACCACGTAAAAGCTTAATATGAACACAGATATAAATTAAATATTGATGTATGAAATTGCAGTTTTTCAGAAACTGAGACCAAACAAAAGTAGTTTTAAGTATAGCCATTTAAAAATTAAATTTAACTCCTGTTGCAATTTGAACAATATTTGAGCAACGATATAATAAGCACGTTTGTATGTAGTGAAATATAGACAATTAATTTAAATATGAAGGTACGCTATTTAATATGTCGTAATATCTTGATACTTACTTAATTTGCATTATTATTTTAAATTATAACTTTTGAGAAAGTGAAATAAGAAGTATTTTCACGCACGTCTTTCTAAGAAAACGCCACTCATCCTCTATCATACGTTTAACAGTGTTTAAATGATAGGAAAATAGACATATTTATATACAAGGGAAGATGAGGTTATTGCACTTAGGATGAAGGTATGCGATTTAATATCATGCTATTAGAAACATGCATGGGAATGACAGCTTCCATGAAAAATCAGCTGGAAGTGAAGGGTAGTCTAATACCAGTAAAAAAGTTGAAGGGCATTTGGCATATTGGGTTTTTACATTATTTTTGTTTTTGGTGCTTCTGATAAAGAAGTATTTTAAAGAAGAAAAGACATCTGTTTTTCTATGTTTGAGAGAGAGACAGCATTGTAGGAAATGCTGCGACATAACTTGTGAAAAATTTTGTATTACTTTGGTATTGAACGGAACACAGTTCTAATTGTAGATTTAGGAATATTTATACATTATATTCATATTGTGCATCTTTGTATTTTCAAATCTAATTTGAAATAGAAAATATTTAGAATTGAAGTAAGTATCACTAATTTAAATCAAAAATTATTTTTTTTCTTTTTGAATAACTTTTCAATCAATATCTATACATTCGTTAGAGATGTATCGAAATGGGGTAAAAATAAGCCTTCATAATTTGAATAAGGACACAGTGGCAGATTTAACGGGGGGGGGCTGAAGCCCCCCCCCCCAAAAAAAAAAAAAAAACTCTGACATTCACAATTGAATATTGCAATTGTAAATTTTTTATTGGTCGAAAATAACACTTTGAAAAATCTTAGCCCCCCCCCCCCCCCCCCCAAAAGTCAAGTTCTGGATCCGCTACTGTAAGGACATACAGAATCTATCAAAATGTTTGTAAATAAACATTTAAATTTTTTCTTTTGTTTGAAAAAAAATCGTTTTCTTGCAACAAAAGGTTTAAACTTACGCAGCAATTTTTTAAAGATGTAGTAATAAAATAAATCCATATTTTCTATATAAAAATTAGAATTGAATAAATAGGCTGATATATCAGTTTTTCAAGAAATATAATGATGAATTTTTATTTTCAGCGTTAGTAACTTTTACAAGGAAAATGTAATTGTTTTAAGAAACACTTTCAAAAAGTTAGGAATTATTTGAATAGTTTTGAAATACAGAAAATGTTAAATAAATGAGAAATAATACTAGAAAATAATAAATAAATGGTAAATAATACTATAAAATAATAAATAAACAATAAATAATAACAGAAAATGAATAAATAAAGCTAAAAATTAATGCACAGAAATTCTATTTATCTTTGAACATTTTACATGCAGTTATAACTAACCTTGCACAAAAACTTATACAGAAACGCAAATAAACCTTGCACGAATACAACCAATCAATACTTAACTATAAATTCACAATCCTCATTCCAAAATCCATCACTTATCATATCTTACATTGGAAATAGACTCATCATGAAACCTGCCGAAATTTAACACTATTAACAGTTACTCTAAAACAAACTGTCACTCCAAGGTTTATTTGTACATAGCCGACGGTTTAGTAAGAGCTTTAGGCACTAAAACCATCATTGAAGCAGGATACATCGATCATAGAAACTTATGGAGGTATTAATTTCAGGTAATTAACCTCTAACTTTATATGTAAAAGATTACTATTGTAAAATCATGGAACTAGCACTGTGAACTAGCAGTGATTTAAATTATAATTATCTGTTGTGCCGTTCAATTAGAGTTACACATAGGTTTAACAGAATTATTCAGTGTCAAATATCCATTCAATAACATAATTTTGACATTAAGTGACCTTTTCTATTGAGATTTTTAATGATAATTAATATGTTGGAGATACTCTACTTTTTACCAAAAATAATTGACCTACTTTATGTAGCATTTTACAAAGCTTCCTGGGAACTGGATTTATCATATTTAAATTATACTACAATTTAAAACGAGAAAAAATACATGAAAAATAATTAAGGTTAAACTTAAAATAGAATAAAAAATACAAGAAGGAAATTTACCAGAAATCTGAAATTAAAAGATCTTGAGTCAAAAAGATAATAAATAAATAATAAAACTCGCAATCAAGATCAGAAATATTAAGTGATATGTTAAAACAAAATAATTTATATATAAATATATATATATATATATATATATATATATATATATATATATATATATATATTTAGTAAAATATTTAACGCAAAAATTAATTAAAATAGAAATTCATTTAAAAAAAATCAATAATAATAATAATAAAAAACTATAATACTCATTAGTACTAGATTTTACACAAGATCTAGAAAACAATATTGAGAATAAAGTACTTAACTGAAGTTAACAGGAGTAATTTTTTATTGACCTTTATAAACTTTAATTTTAATAATTAAAAAAAAAAAAAAAAAAAAATAAGGGAAAAAGTGTAGTGGCGTATTTTAAAAATATATGAGTCAAGTTTTTGTTTGTGTTCTTGAAAAAGGTATAAAATTATTGCAATCTTTTCTACAGATGAAGAAATACACTCATTTCACATTTAAGTTCTTTATCTTTTGCAGCTAGTTTTCTAAAAGTTAGGGACTGTAATCAAATATCAAAATAAAAATACAACCGCATCATAATGATACATATTCTTTGTATAAAATGATTTAAATTTATATAACAATTTTAAACTTATAAGTAAAATGTATATGTTTAGCATAAGCAAAATAAAAGACTCAATAATATTTTCAAGCAATATAATGATGAAACTTATCGTTCGCATTGGAAACTTTTACAAAGAAACAGAGAACTTTTATTTTACGAAACACTTGCTAAAGTTTTGGAAAATCGATTCCATTTTTTAAAATATAAGGAAATTGTTATAATATTTTAGACAGATAATATGATTTTCAAATTTTGAATTTCTTTTCCATACTTTTCAACAGCTTGATTTACATCACTTTTTTCAATTCAGACCAATCTCATATTTTGTATATAAATTGTTTTTATTCCTTCTGAAAGATGGGGAGAGTTTACATGTCAATGAGAACATTTTATACTGTTATAAGAAAACCGAATGCACAAGAGTTACTATCTGTTATCTAAAGTGTAATGCTAAAAAAGCCTCTCCTAAAAATGAAATAAAAATTATTAGCTGTGCTATTTATTTATTTATTTATTATTATTATTTTTAAATAGTAATGATTAAGCTTAAACTGAATTTGTAAATCTCCTACAAAGATCTCCGACACGTAGAATTTGGCGAAGGCGACTAAAAATATCTAAATGTAGAATAATGTTGTTATGTTTATAAATTTTAATGACATTTGCTTGTGTTTATTACAATATAATTTCATCCTGTGATTTTTTAAATAAGTGACAAATTTCATGAATATCTTTTTGTCTACTTTGCAGCTATCAGTTCAGTATATTTAAGAGCCGGAATAATATCAACAACGAATGCGACATATATTTATTGTACTTAACGATTGTACACAGTCGTATGCATAAAGAGTATCTTGAGAAATGTTTCATAGCTGCCAACATTTTTAATTTTTAAATCAGATTTATAACCAATATTTTTAAAAAGAATTCTGTCACATGTAGGGTAGGTGCTCCAGTGATTGGCACGCTCCAGTAATTGACATCTATCCCGAAATAATTAATAAATAAGAAAAATAATAAAATAATATATTTTATATATAAGAATTTTAACATTTTATGTCAAACACTGGAGCATAGGGTGCTAATAACTGGTAAAATGAATAACTAACAGTGTCAAACACTGGAACATAGGTTACTAATTACTGATAAAATGAAAAACTGGCAGTGTCAATTACTGGAACATTGAGTGTGTGTCAAATAAAAATTCATAAAAAAAAATAATTGTTATCAAATGTATATATTTTAACATATATGTAGTTTTGAATGTCTTTCATACCATATGTACTAACTTAAGATTTCAAAAAATATTTTCTGAGGACTAGAACATTAAAAACATAAGAGATTGCTCTAAAAGTGTCAATCACTGGTGCACTTACCCTATATCGGACGAATAAATAAAATTAAATAAACTGAAAACATTTTAAAAAACTTTTCGGTATGAAATCTCCGTTAAAAAAACTGGACTTGGCACCTATGATATTTTAGCAATAAAAAAAAAAAAAAACGGTTAAGAGTGCTAAAGATTTCTTGTAATTTAGAAAAAACTGGTATGTATAAAAACGTATTAGATTAATTAGCAATGGATAATTAATGTATTAGAATGAAATATAGTTTAGGATCTTGATTATTTGATAAATAATAGTAAAAGAGAAAAAATATCAAGCTATTGCAAGATAGAAGCAAAAGTTTTAGCTACATTTCTTTATTGGGAAACGATCTTTTAAATTCAATTTATGTATTGTAAATTATAATTATTAGTATGTTAAATAATAATGATAAAAAAGTATTTGTAAAGGTGTTAAAAAAAAAAAAAAAGCATAGAAACAGTTTGTTCATTTTTTAAAGCTACATTTTATCAAAGTTTTAAATGTGAAAAGGGCAAATTCAAAGTTTAATTTAAAATTTGTCAAGTGTAAAAAATGAAGATATGTAATATAACAATAATATTTAATAACTCAATATGTCTTTCTTTGATGATAATTTTATGTCATCTAGAACTAGGCTATGACAATTAGAAATATTTTTGTTTCTTATAATCTGTTCGTATTAAAATAGTGATTTCATTCTCCAGTCCACTTACCATTTATTAAAAAAGCAAATAAAAATAAAATGCAGACTTGATTTATATTTTTTTGCTGAAAAAAGTGATATGCTACTAAATTTATTAGTATGTAATCTAGTTTAAACGTCAATGAAAACTTATCTCCCATTTTAACCATTTAAGTGTTTACTTACGATTATTATTTAAAATTAAATATCTAATACGCATAAAAATTATTTTTATACTTTTTCTACATAGTACAAACCGTACAACACCGTTTTAATCTGGAAAGTTTTTGTTTCTGCAGTGACGTTTTAGCATGTCATATACGTTGAGGTACACTTAGCGCATAGCGTGAACACACGTCATGACCACTAAACTGGTTAAATGTATATAAAATGCACGTTGTTGCTTTTCTCATTATAATACTAAAATCATAGGTGCTAACAAGTTTTTGGCACCACGTTTTCCACATGAAACATTTTGCTTTAATAATAATAATAATAATAATAATAATAATAATAATGTAACTATTCTAAAATAGTGATGATAAAAAATTTGCAGACTTTTTTTAAGACAGTTTGATAGACAACAAAAAACTTGAGAGAGTTGACAGCTATGTAAAATATATTTGAAAGAAAGGTAGCATAGTTTTGAGATTTAATTTTAATTTTACAAATTCTGGGGAATTAATAAACGTATTTTTAAAGGTGTGTGCTTATTTATAACTCTTTTATTTCTCATTAGTGATAACTTTATTAACATTAGTGATAACTTTAGTTCCTCCGCATCCCGAAACATCTATTATGCAGTTAGAAACCTCTTATTTTCTTGTGTGTTGACATTGATATATATATATATATTTTTTTTTTTCATATATATACCAAATGATCCAAAAGAAACTGAAAAAGTAAAATGTATATTATTCAAAAAGTACTGACTGTAGCTTTATGCGGTTTTCATTAAAATGTACAGAAAAGCTTGGGATTTTATATATATATATACATATATGTAAGAAGAATATTAGTTACTTTTCACAAAACGTATCGCGCTGTATTCACATTATCTTCTCCCATTCTAAACAGATCCGCCTGATCAGATGACACAGTATTTCGATTACTGAACCTTTTTTAAGAGAATTTCCAATGCGAAACGTCTGACGGTTATTTTCATGAATGACGGCCGTTACATTGTGCCTTTTTAGTCCTAGTTATGTTGTTAAATGTACTACGCCACTGTAAAGATTTAATTTTACAGTTAAATTTTCATCCGATAAAGAAAATTTTAACTAATTTGCTAATAAATCTTTTCTTACCTGAAAACATCTGATGTCATTCTGTGGATTTCACTGAAAACCGTATAGCGCTACGGTCAATACATTTTAAATAATATATATTTTTATTTTTTCAGTAACTTTGTATCACCGAGTATACTTCAAATTTCTTATTTAACCCGTTAGCGCGCAGTGTCCTTATTTGAGGACAGCTAATAAAATGGCAAGGTATATTTTTTGTGGTTTCTTGGAATGATTTCTGCTTTTTAGTGACAGTTTATAGCGTCACTCTAAATGATCCTTGAAAGTTTTATGTGCCTACTATTAATTATTATTTCATAATTTGGATAGACATTTTATGATTTTTCATTCGTCGCACATATATTTGCTTTTTTGCGCAGGTATACTAATTTAAATCAAGTTGATTAATAATATATATTATAATACTCTATTTTCGAGATCTTTGTCAACATATAATAAGAAATTAATCTGTTATCTCAAAGCTTTTCTATCTCGAAGTTTTCTCGCTGGAACACTAAACGTCAATAAATGAGGATAGGCCTTAAATTTAAAACTATCAGAAGAATTGTTTAAGTTAATATATTTTACTGTCAATTGTCTATATTCATTTAGAAGTGAAATAATCAGCCAATAATATTTTGCAAAACTAATTCGGGTGTTAACGGGTAAATTTACTTCTCTTTTACTTTACAAATTTAAATACTTCTATGAAAAATTGAAATTTTACTTAGAAATATCACCTCTGTTAGGTTATCTGTCTACGAATATAAAATGGTTTAGAGATCCCGGAGTTCAACTGTAATAATACTCGCTATCAGAACAGAAATGCCACTCAGAAGATTATTTGAACAAAGCCCAGGGCTTTCGGCAGAGCTGCGGGCATTAGTAACCCCAATCAAGAGCCGACATCCATCATAGCAACTTGTGGAGGAATAAATGGCGGCGTAATTTCGCGGGAAGTTCACGAGAAGATCATCATTATTTAATTAAATTAAGGAATAATTACTGCACAGAAGTTTGTTCTGTATAGTTTTGATTTAAATGCACATATCATACATTTTCCTGTTGAAACAACGTTAAATTTCATGTACTCTGCATACAATTCTCCTCTGTAAAGGCAAATTAGTAGACTGTTGATATCCGCAACTACTTAAAGAAACAAAATCTAATGTGTTTATATAAAAACACTGATGTGAAATTTTTTTAATAAATATATTTTCAATAATAAACGTTTATTTTAGGATATGTTATTCAAAAATTTATTGAAACAATAAATTATTTTAACAAACCATTTAGATTTTGAGTTCTAACATTATATTACATATACTCTCAAATTGTTTTGTATTAGGATATATGAAACTGTCCTTGATATATTTGTGATATATCTGAGAAATAAAAACTCACCTTTCTCATTTTATCAATTATATTATTAAAAAGAAATAGTATGCATTTTAAAATTTTGAAATATTGTTTTGGGAATCCAATAAACAAACAAACGAATACATAAATAGATAAAATAAATGAAGAAATTTTAACATACAAGAAAGGATATTTGTAATACCTTCTTATTTATAACGAAATGTATGGAATTCTCTCCAAGACAAATTAATGTCAAACTTTAGTAAAAAGCTTTTTAGTATAATTTAAATTTTTCGTTAAGTAATATGTAAAACAATTCTCTGTTCATTAATTAAGTTTACTACTAAATTCAAAAATATAATTACTAGAAGTAGAATATTCTATATAAGTAGGAGAGGTAAACTTACTTAATGATTTAAAATAGCCATTATTTGAGAAACGTTGACGATACTCGGATAACTCTTCTGAAAATTTTACTTAAAAAACTATATGTTTTAACGTGATAAGAAAAGATATTTTTTCACAGCGCAGCAACGAAATTTTAAATTCTTTAATCATTATACTTTAATAATTTTAAATAAATTAATAATAAGTAGTTAAGGAGTTATATTCAATGTACAGTCGGTAACAAAAGCTTCCAAACACTAGCGAAAATTCCTATGTAAAAAAAGTACACTTCATACGGTTTTGTTAAATAAATCCTTGTCGAATCCTGTTCTTAGTCAGTGTAAGAACATGATTTGATAAGGATTTATTTAACAAGCCGTATGAAGTGTACTTTTTTTACGTAGGAATTTTTGCTAGTGTTCGGACACTTTTGTTACCGACTGTACTTCAAAAATAAAATGAACAAAAATTCTATAATTTTAAAATTGTAAAGAGGGAGACCTCACGCAATCTCGTTCGGGTTCAAGTGCTCGTAATCGCATCTAGTTGTCCATGGAGTGTTTGATTGGAAGATTTAAGCCAGCAGTTGGATGTAGCATTAGCATTCATTGTTCTCTGCCAAAATGTAGAGTTGAGCCCAGAATATTTGGGTTGGTGTAAAAGAAGGTTGCCAGTTGTTCGAATTTAATGTGTCGTTTGGTTCCAGTGGAGATATAGAAAGAGATTAAGGGAAGTTGCGAAGTTTTTCGTGTTCAGTTTGATATAGGTATTTTTAGGATAGATATTTAGCGAAAATGGTTGGTAGGTTGAGTTCAACGTCGCACTAGTATTGCGCTATGGGTAATTTCCGACGGTCTGGGATGCACCCCTAAAGATGGTTCGGAGACATGCTATCACAATTTTGATCCTCCACGGAGGGGATGGCTCCTCCGTTTCGGCGACCCCAGCGGAATAATTTTGATGGGAACATGGACGGAATTTACGTGCACCAGCCCCCTTTAGTGTACACGACGGCCGGCTCGAGTATCGAACCTATAATCTTCCAATTACGAACTCGGCGCTTTACCGACTGGGCTACCGCGACCTTTAGGGAAAATGAGGTGAAACTTTCTCTATTTCGTTTCTTTAAAATAAGACTGCCGATTTAAAGTAGTTTGTGTTTTTTGGATGGAGTCTCTAGACAGTGTTTTGGACTGCGCTTTAAAATTGTGAGTTCAACTATGATATATAAATCTTTAGATGTTTAATCGTTATTAAAAGTAAAGGTATTGAGTTACGCTTCTCAAGTAAAGTTACCAGCTTATACAGCAATTCTTGTTGTGCATAAAATTATTGATTTTTAAAGATTTATTCTCACGTTTAATTATGTTAAGCGATTGTGTGAAAGTTCACATATTCCTGTCCGCTAAAGTTTAAAATAAAAGAAGTTAGTTTTTACATGGCTTGTATTCATTTACATTAAATGGACATTAACCCTTTCAGGGGCGGTGGTATATATTTTGTACCACCTAAGTTTAATTCCCAATTTCGAAAATTCACCCCGGAAAATTTTAATAATTTTTTACCTTTTTGACTTAGCCGAAAAAATTCATTTATTCCTTACCATCTAATTCTGTTCTTAAATTCTGGTGACACTTGATATTAAATGATCGTAATTGCATTGACCCTGAAAGGGTTAAGTGATTAAGATGGCTGAAACAAACAGAGTTGATAATAAGCCATTATAAAAGCACTCACATTTTTACTTGAAAAAACAATTTTTGCTAACAGAAAAACATATAGTTACATTCCTTGAAAAATTATTTTTAGTTAAAAGCATACAGTTTATATGGTTATTTAAAATTATCAACTCTTCCACTTTTACTGGAAGATAAAATACCACTAATTTTAATAGAAATTTTTAGCAATAGATTTTTACGATTAAATAAGTAAATGGTTACGCTTACAAAACAAAAATTAATTTTTTGAATTTATTCCAAAAAACTCTTGATTTTTTTTTTAAATTTCAGAGGATACGAAAAAAAAAAAAAAAAAGAATCATACATTTTAACGTCCATTTAATAAGGTTTAAGTTATTGAAACATGAAATGTTTTACTGCTTTTGTTTCGATATTGATTTGTTATAAACAAAACACATGCGTCCATATACTTTATATAAAAGTATTTTGCAGCATCAAGTATTGGTTAATAATGCGATCATTAAAAGTTCATAAACAGTAACACACACTTTTTGTCACTTATAGAAAGTCCATTGTTAAATTCTACCTCTTCCCTTTCACTCATTTCTTTTAAATACCATCATTGTTTTTTATATAACATACTGCTTTTGGTTTGCATTTTAGATTAAAGTTTAAAGCAGAATAAATTTATGTTCAAATGGTTTCCTATAAGTAATTTTACGCTTAATATAAATTATTATAGCCTTACAGTTATTAAACGTTTTCCCGATTTTCAGAATTCCTATTTATTATTAGAACTTTATTTACATAATTCCTAATTCCAATATAAACTCTCTACAAAAACATTTTAATTGATGTTTAACATAGTTTTGTATATAAAACAGCTAAAATTTAGCCATACGATAAAAAAAAATATAATAATAAATAAATAAATAAATGAATAAATTGAAATAAAACGAGATAAATACAGTGAGAATATAAGAATATGAGAAATTACTGAGAAACTCACCGAGACAATAGAATTATACACTGCAATAGATTCTTTTTTCTAAACTTTTTTTCCCGTCGAATAATAATAATAAAAACCAAATATATATATATATATATATATATATATAAAATCGTAACCTTTATTTAAATTAAAGAAATTAAGTGAAATATAATTCTAATTTTGTCAATAGTTTAACACTATCTGAAACTTTTATGTACTAGGATCATTCTGATGGGGTTTTTATTGGAAAAAGTAAAATAAATAAATAAATAAGCATATCGTGGAGAGCAATTTTTTAATTCTAATAAAAGTATTCCATATGACGCCCTAGACCTTACACGGGGTTCATATTATTACAAAAATCAATAAATAAACATAACTTATATTAAGAGAAAATATCTAAACTCATTTTTATCCATAAAAAGTGTTTCGAAATTGTATATTTCATGTAATCAATTAACACACACACACACAAAGTATCACGATATAAACTGTAGAAACAAACATTCAAGAAAAGTTTTACAATCGATTTCTGTAAAAATCCACTTCAATTACGAAAATACTTTTTTTTTAAAGATATTCAAACAAAAATGAACATAAGGTTACATGTTAATAATAATAATGATGATATATTAATGTATTTAAGTTAATTAAAATTAAATTATAAAAAGAAGAAAAGAGATTTTTTTGTTTGTTTTATGTTATGTATAGCAAACTATTTTCAAGTATAATAATAATAATTTATTTAAGTGAATTATATATATACAAGTATATATATATATATGAAGACCCCCTTTTTTTTAGATTAATGAAAATAATTTCTAGTTAACTACTACATTAATTATGAAACAAGATTTAAGTACTGAATTTCCATCAATCTATCATTATTTGTTCCGAATAAATAATTCTCATCTATTAAAATATTTTAGTAGCATTAAAAGCTATACAGCTAATCCGTTATATCAACGGATTTAAATATTTCTTGAAGCATAAACCAGTACATTAACAAAGAGAAAGTCTTACTTACAAATCTTTATAAATGACTTCTACAGGTGCAATTAAACAATGAATCCCATTCCCTTTCTTCTTTTCTTTATCTTGGTGCCAGCCATTGACCAAGATTAAAAGCTATGATCCCATATGCCGTTTCCAGCTTATCTCAGTAACCATAGCAATCCCTCCATAAGAGTACCAAAACTGATAATTCTTTTGAAAACCACGCCGTTTTAAATAACTAGATAGAATAAAACTCTACCACAAATTAACGCATGGAGGCTTTCGCTATTAACAGACTCCAGCTCTAGATCTCGCTTTCGTTGAATTAACTTAAATCCCTTTGAACTTTTGTAGTTCTAGAAAGGTTTGACCATTGAAAATTAAAGTGCAACCATTAGTATATAATATTCTAAAAGCATGTGATATCGGGACGTTAACTTGAAAGAAAGAGTTGTATATTTTTGATTGTACAAATATCTGAAAAATATGTAAATAGTTAAGTTAGATTAAAGCTAGATAAATAAGAAATGCTTTAGTACTATTCTATCTTCCATAATATTAATACTAAAAATTATTTGTATTAATTTTAGAGGCAAAAATAATTAAAAATTCCGAATTCAGTAGTTAGAAATGATGTGTAACTTGTTGGAAGATTTAAAATAAACTCTAAAATTAGTTTAAATTAAATTAATAAATTTCAATAAAATTAAATGCTTCTCCCTTAGTTTTTTATAATATATCCTATAACTCTAGTTTTTATACATATCTATATGATTCACTGTTTTTTGTCTATTTTAAATAAAATAATAATAATAATAAAAATCAGTAGCTGACTTGTAACTTAAAATATGTTTTCATTTTAAAAAATGAATAATAAATTGTCAGAATTATTTCATAAACAATTTACAAAATGATAGTAAAATTATTATAATTCCAAGTAATTATTAAAAAAAGAAGAGCATAATACAGGATTTTATAAGAGATTAAAATTCGTGCATAGAAGAAATTAGAATAGCATACATATTAATACAGGGAGGCCATAATTATACTTAGCCTACAGTTACAGTTTACAAAGAAAAAATTTACATCCCAGCTTTGTTAGCCAATATATGGCTTAATTAAAAAATATATATATATATAATTTTGTCAGTTTTCTCTTTCCCTTTCTTCATTTTAGCCGTAGAGATTTAAGCAATACGCAAGTGTCAGTCTTTTGAAATAACCTATTTTTGAATCCCCTGAATATTTGTGCCACATGTTGTAAGGAAAATGAATCTAGTATACACTTAATAAAGAGACATTTAAGAGCATTTAATCCTTTGTCTTGCCCTAAAGCTAACGGGATGATCATGCCGTTGAAAAATTAGACACATTCGATAGCGGATTAAATAACATATGCAAAGAATAAAACAGGGAATAAGTAAATTTTTGCACCAATTTTAAATCAACAATAAAACTTAAATTGTATTTTTAATTGACTAAAGAATGAAAATCAATTTATATTGTATTTTTATCTTTTATCCTTTTTTTTTTTTTTTTTGCGTCACTTAAGAAAAGAATTCGTAGTGGATTTTTTTTTGTATGTTTTAGGTTTTACAATGTTTTGTTGAGTATTTTGGCATAATAAAAGGAAACAAACAAACAAAAAGAAATCATCCAAAACTGCAAACTCAATTTTAAAATAATGCCATCTCAACACCAACAAATATTTTTTTGATCATTAAAATTTTTATCATTATTCCTCTATTCCAGATACTCAATTGCCAAGTAATAATTTTGTGTTACTTAGGTTTGAAATTTCAGAGTAATATCCATAAAATATAATCAAAACTAAACGAATAGAATTTTTAAAATATGTAATTACGTTTTAAATATAATTACATCATCGCAAAATTTAGTATTATATCAAATTTCTTTTAGAGAGATTTAAATTAATTGTAAAATGAGAGGCATTTTTAAGTCTATGAAATGAAATCTGAATTACTATAATTTGTATTGTCTGTTAACAGATAATTTATTTTTATACATTTCTAGAAGACTGACAATGATAATGAATCGAAATAGTTCCTAAAGATGTCCATTATCTGGAACTGAATAATAATGAAAAATAGAAAACGGAATGTACTTAAATGGATATGCTTTTAAATTTTGATCCTATTCGTCTTTAGCACGTTATCCTCTGCATTTATCTAATTTTTTAAAGTTGTAATCTCGTAATATAAAAAATATATTATGCCCGTACTTTTCAATTAATCAAAAAGTCTTTATTTCTGTGTAATCAAGACGATTGAAAACTTTTGTTACGCCTGTAATTGCTTGAAGTTCATTTCATCCTGCATATTGAATTATTTCAATTATTTTTTAGATGGAGAATGTAATTTTTTTTTATAATAAAAGGGCGTTTATTAACGATTCTTCTTTTTGAATTAATTATTGAGGCAGAGTCCATATTAATAAAAAACTTTCTGACTGGGGGGTGTTGGAGGGGGAGACTTAATTCTTTTGGATGTCTTTACTTTTAATTAATATGCGCAAAAACTTTTCCGAATGTTTGTTTTTTTCGTGGATCTAGAGAGACCGGAGAAGAAATGATCCCAGAGCCTCCATGAAAAAAGACCATTTTTTTAATTATTCAATCCCCTATTTTTTTTTTCCTAGCGTATTTTTTTTTTTTTTTTCTATCAGATGAGACGAAGTTTCTTCTACTTTAGGTAATGAGACAGGGAAATTTATTATTAAATGCTAAGCATATTACGAAGGTAGAAATAGGTTTTGAAAAATTTCGAAACTATAAAAGTGGTCAGCTAGAAAGAATTTTCACCAGAAAAACTTTATTAAAATACTGTTTCTGTTTTTTTTTTTTTTTTTTTTTTAATAATGTTTGAACAAAAAATTATTTATGAAAAACTGCGACAATTTTTTTTAACGCTTTGCATAAAAAATTATGCTAACATTATTAAAAAGGATCTCATACATATGGTATTTTTAGAATTATTTATTTTATGTTAAATTAAGTTTTAGAGAGTATAAGTAAAGTTCGATCGAAGTTTTTTAGATTTTTAAAGGGAATGTTTCGAATTATATAGTTTTATTTGGTTTAAAAAAAAAAAACATTCCTTCGTTTGGGAATATGCATTTTTCTTCTCGCTCCTTCCCCCCACCCGAACCTGCGTTTTAAATTATTTTATGAAATGCATTCGTAAGATATTTTTTAAACATACTTTTACACGGAGACAGAAGTTGATGTAAAATTTAAACGAACACATATATATATAAGAATTCTAGGAATTTCATATCATAATGGAAAACATATTAAAATATTTCTGTCATGTTAGTTTATGTTATCATGTGATAGATAAATAGAAAATAATCTAATGTTTTACTAGAAAAAAAAAAAAAAAAGATAAATAAATAAATAAATAAATAATAAAAATAATAAAATAAAATACTTCTTCTTCTTTTTTTTTTAATCCCCTAGATATTCTTTTCAAACGTAAAAACCATTAACAGCACACACATAATGGAAAGAATATTTGGAAAATCATATACAATGGACACTTTGAGTATTATCCATTATTTTTCTTAAAATATTACTCAAGTGTCCTAGCATAGCCTCCTAAACTAGATGCCTGTCACGTTGCTCGAAAACTTCGCAGCAGTTGAAGCGGTAGACAGCGCCACCTGGTACAGATTGCACGACTTTTTTATTCAATAGCCACCAAAAATTTTTTTAATTGCGGTATGATATACATAAAAGGCGAATAGAGCCGAAGAAAAGTCGATTATATATATCATATATCATTTCTTAAAATTATTGGTGACATTTGAATAAAAAAGTCGCACAATCTGTACCAGGTGGCGCTGTCTACCGCTTCAGCTGTTGCCAAGTTTTCGAGCAACGCGACAGGCATCTAGTTTAGGAGGCTATGGTCCTAGATAAAACTCAACGCGTGCATTTATGAAAACATATTTATTAATAAGTTCAAACACATAAAATATTCGATTTTCATCAGAAGCATTTTGAATATTTTATAACAATTTAATGAGCGTTTCGGATTTAGATTGTCAGTCTACAGTCATTTTTGCGTTTTGTGGCTCCTTAGACCTGCACCTACAGCTAAATATTTGATTCCAAACCACTACGAACATTCATTTCTGAACCAGGAATCAAAACTTAGTAGCTGGAAATTGAATGCAAGAGCATTAAACACTCAACTGTATCAGAAAATTATTTCTATCAGCATTTTTTTTTTTCAAAAATATTTTCCTGATTAATATATAATCAAATCTATTTTTCACGATTTATATATTGTGGTGAAAAAAAAAAAAAATCTTATTATTTTGTTTGATATTTACATGCCCACATTTTTTTTTTTTTTTAAATAATAATTACAATAAATAGTTAATTAAGTTTGCATCCGCATTGAAAAAATAACAAAGAAAATTCCCTTCAGATTTAAGAAATAAGTTTATCGGAGGTAGTTAACTGAGAAACTAGTATAACTGAAAAATATGATACTGATAATGCCTTCTTTTATTTCAATACAATATTTATTAATCATATATTTCTTTAATGCAATATAATGCAGTCTACATTTCCCCTCCCCCCTTAAATGCCCTTGTTGGAATATGATTTCAGTCAGTTCAGAGAATAATTTATATAAATATTCCATAAACAAATATTTTAACTTCAAAATTAAAATGCAGATGTAATACGATCACGAAAACATAAAAAACAATATAGATAATTTTATTATAAAAACAACCGTTCTAAAACATAAAAAACTGCGCATTTTTAATGCATAATCATTAAGTGCATGATGATGCAATTTGTAAGTAATTGTTTCTAACCCACACCACTTACATGACTTAAATAAATAAAAATAACTTTAAACTCTTAAAATAAAAAATATAATGAAAGTAAAACAAATCATATATATATATATATAATTTATCATTACTTCAAAATTATTTTACAGATAAACCTTTTAAATTATCATTTTCTTTATGTCATAGATGGTATAGAGAATATAGAGAATAATAAAGAATAATAAAATAAACAGAAAATGTGAATAATTATGCTAAATCATGTCCAAATAAGTATTATAAATTATGTATTTGCCCATATTTATTTTAACTCTTTAGAAATAACTGTAGACACAGAACATTTCACGGGAAAGCATTTATGCCAAACACGCTCAAAAGAAGCTTTTAGTACTCAGATTCATTTTCAAAATTTCACTCCTATTTATAATTCCAAACAAACTGTTGATAATAACAAATCACCAAGGCTTTTAGATTTTCACACAGAAAGGATTTACTTCCATGCTTCTTTATGGTAAATTCCCTTCATTATGAATAGAGATAGTTTTTAAACTGGAATGTCATGCCAATTTTATTCAATCAATGATTTCAGAAGTATTTAGATGAAATATTATTTAATATAATAATTATATTGAATGAAAATTCGCAAAATAATTAATAAAAACGTATTTTCTTCGGACCAGAACTCATATTTCCCGTACTTATGTAAACATTAAAAACTAGTACGTTTTGCATTAGTTTTTGAAATATAAAGAACATTTATCTATGATGTTTAAAAAATAAAGAAAATTGGTCAGAGAACCAGTAAAAAATGTATATATATATTTTTTAAGACTTTACCCTTAGTATATTAAATCTTAAATAAACGTGTCTTCCATTTAAAAAGTAGGACAATAATTACTAGACTTTTAATTTGTATTATACCGTGATAACTATCATTATAAAAGAAAGTAATACCACACACAGGGTGATACCATAGTTTTTTAGTTCTTTGAGTACTAATTTATATAATAACTTTTTTAAGCAATTTTCTGACATAAGGTGTTACTTTATGGAAAATTAGTACTTAAAGGTAGGAGACTGTCGAATATGCATTGACTAATAAATAAGAAAATAAATAAAAAAAAATTAGAATTTACTTATCCATGTATAAAAATTATTTAACTTAGATATATTTTAAAATCAACATATACAATAAAATACTTTAAATATTATAACTTAGATTTAGAATATATAACATTAGAATACATATTTTAAAACACTCAAGTAATTTTTGTTAAAAAATATTTTAAAACTGGAGAATAACTCATTTGATGCACTCCTTGGATGACAAAAAAGTCTTTAAAATTGTCAAAAACTTTGTGTTATATATAAATAAGTACAGCTTCTCAAAATAAAAACATTTTTTTAAAATTAAAATATAAAAATAGGTATTTTTAAGACCAAAACCTAGAATTTAAATTCGACATTTTTTTCTTTTTTCTCTTTATATTTCTTTCATTTCATTTCCCTTTATTTTGATCATTTTCGTTCTTTCTTCTAAGTTATTTTAAAAAAGTATACTACGATTAACAATAAACGAAATTGCTTAAAATAAGAAACACGCGGTTTGTTTAAGGGAACGTTAGTCGACTAGTTGGCATTATAATTCAGCCAAAAGGAATTTGAACCATAGATTAAGTAACAACGCCTGTTACTAAATCTTATGGAATATTTTTATGATTCTGAAACTATTACTTTCATTTGAAGAGAGAAAATTTTGTTTAAAATTTGACATTTTAAACGACATAATGGATTTAATATGTTTGGAGTGATTATTCCAATGTATATATCTATAGTATTAAAATACATAGATAGTTTAACATATAATTATACATATTAATCTATCATTTACTATTTTTCTAATATAAATAACTGCAATGTGTTGAAATAAAAAAATTAAAATCACATATTTTACTTACAATAACAGGTGAATTATTTTCTCATAGCACACGAAAAATTTGTCTTTTATAAAACGAATTTTAAGCGATAAATTCCATTTTCAATCTTTAATTATTTTCAATCTTGCTTATAGACTCTAAATTTCCAAGGATTCACATTTATTCTTTAAATTTATTACTAATATATATATATATTTATTTATTTATTTTACCCTTTTTTTTAAAATCGTTTAGATAACAACAAAGTAAATTTTTAGATAAAAAACATAAAAAATCGCCCCGTTGAAAATACGCGGCATGTGAGTAGAAACTGTAATCAAATATAACAGGAGAAAATGAAATATTGCAAGTAAAATTCAGGATAGCAGACTAGATTTGTCATTAACAATAGTTAGGTGTTTAATGCGATGCATAATGCTTGCTTCTCTTTTATAATTCTACAAAACACATTCATTCTTCAGGCTTATAAACGAAATTTTGTATAAATTACTATCCTCTGTCGTCATTAATAGACTAACTATAAGTTTTAAAATATAAATAGACGCTGTTACAAATGCATGCCTTTTGGCAAGATTATTTAATCAAAATTACGATACAAAATGAAATATGCAGGTAAAGTATAGCAGTGTAGACTATTTCTGCCATTAAGAACGGTGGGAGCCTAATATGATTTATGATCTTGATGCTAATTTATTTAACATAACCCTTTGATCTATAAATTTCTCTTCAGATATGATTAATTTGTTGAGGTCCGGTGATGCTCTGGAGATCAAGGGTGAAGAAACCACTGAATTAATACAGAACATCAGATGAGAAGACATCACTCGATGTACATGATTAAGATTGCAAATATGCATGATTTGAAACGCGAATCTCTTTCCTTTTATTTATTATCGTTGAATTTTTCCATGGAAAGGTGATTTTATACGCTGTAATTATATCACCATCCGCAAGACTGGATACTGTAAAATAATAAGTTTTGTCTCTAATTATTTAGAGTACATTGTGGTGTTTATTAAACATTTTAATTTGTTAAATAACGCGAAATTGTACTTTTGTTATTTTTCATTATCTTCTAAGGTAAGACCGATTTTTATCATCATATATTTGTGCCCCATTCTAAAGGAATATCTCATCATTAGGACAATCCATGATATTTCTAATAAAATAATTAAAAAAATTAATGTGATTTTAAGGAAAATTCACAGTATAAGGATTAACTATTTGAAAATGTTGTATTCATTATTTTCCTATAATTTTCTTTATGTATTTCAGTGAATAAAGAATTTTTATAAGATAGTAAAAATATTGCCTGGATTATTATTATTATTATTATATTATTATTTAACATTTTCAAAGTACATATATTTTAATTTCAGAAATCTTCGTTACTTTTTATAATGAAACGATAGTTGTCTTATTATTTTTTTATTTAACATTATTATTATTAGTAAATTATTATTATTATTATTATTGCTGTTGTTGTTGCTTCTATTATCGATAAAATTTATACAATTGTGTAGCACCGTTAATTATTTCGTTAATTTTAAATATATTTATTGCTTTAAAAATTTTAACCAGGATATCATTTAGAACTTAAGAGGACAATAAAATACTCTATATTTTAATTAATGGAAATTTTGAACTTCAGCTTTTGTAAAGTTTTATTTAGTATAAGGTTTTTAGTAAAGTTTTTTGATAAAATATTCTGCAAAGATTTTTATTTATCATTGTTAATTTTTTATTGTAGCCATTAAAAACAATATTGAATGATATACAATACAAGCATCATAAAAATAGGAAAATGTGGAAGAAGTTTTGACATTTGCATATTTTATTATGATACATAAAAGAATTTTAATTAGAGTTTATTTTCTCAATAATGAAATATTATAAGTATTTTTAAATGAATAGCTGAATTCTACCTTTGTTCACTAAGATATCTATTAAGGATTAAATAAGACACCATTTTTTTCATTGGTCAACACCGTAGTTGAATGTCATTTCATAATAAACACGCTTAGAAAGTTTCTGTTTAATTTTTTTTAATTACAAATAATTAAGAAAAAAAAAAAAAAAAAAAGCCCGTGGAAACAAAAAAGCTACGAAGGAAAACAGTTACACTAAATAAAATAATGATTTAAAGAACTGTGAGAGGAAAATTTTAATTTGAAAAGACTGATTCAGCTTTTCAACATTTATTTAGGGTATTTCAGTGGAGAAAAAAATGAAGATAGAAGATGATCATTACATTGAACAGCGAAGTGCCTCCTTTCTTTGAGTCTAAATTTAAGATGTTAACTTAGAAAATAAAACTTTATTTATGTGAAGTACCTAGATGCTTTAAATTTTTGCTATTAGAATAACTAAAAAAAAAAAAAAAAAAAAAAAAAAATCACGATAAGAATTCTAAGATGACATAATACTTAATCTTGCATGCTCTTGAAGTAAAAATAAGCACTTTAAGTACCTAAATATTATTTTTATCACCACAGTCTTAGACATCACTGTAAAACCACGAAAAGCAAATAAATTCTTACATTTACAACCACAAATTGAAAAAAAAAAAAAAAAAAAAAAAAAGTGTAGTATCCCACCGCTGTAAAGTCGCGTGAAAAATACCATTCATTTCATATAAAAGGACGAAAAAAAAAAAAAAAAAGAGAATTTCTTTTAATAAAAAGTAAAATAAAAAATGATCAAGAGAAAACAGAAATAGAAAAAATATATATTAAAAGAAAAAAAAAAAAAAAAAACTGTCGCTTCTTTTCAAGTGGCAAAGAAGTAAGCAGAAGTACTACTATCTATGCAGAGCAGGGGAGTTTGTCTATGTTGAGAACGAATAGTACATATCATCAACAGCGACACAATTACGGTCGGTTTCATATTGATTTTCTATTGTAAAGTGCGGCAAGCTCGCTTCTGATATCTCATAAGGGGTGTAGGGGGAAACGTACTGGGCTGGCATGAGATATCAGTCGACTCTAGGGACGTGGAGGGATCCAGGCTTTGTTGTAGGCCTTGCCAAACCTCTTGCTCGAGTACTGATTTGCGATTCATTGGTTCTTTGGCAAACACCAGGACCGGGAATTGTGTTTTTTGTAAAAGGCATGCCGCAGGGAGAAGTTTTAAAAGTACTTTTAGACTCGATATAGCAGTAAATAGTTCCAAGAATTAAATAGTAATTGGTTCTGGAGTTGGGAGCAGTAAAGATAGAATTTGGATATAAAAAATGTGAAAGCGGAGTTTTCAAAAAGTATTGATATCGTTTATAGTCATATGTATTAAAATTTGAAATAAGCCTGAAAACTTTTGAATGGAATCTTTGGAATATTAAAGCTTAATATTTATAAAAATAGGAATTTAAGAAGAATTTTAAGACTAATCAATTATAAAACTACACGTTAAAACTTTTTAGTCCTGAATTTATACATGAAATATTGTCATTTTTAAAGTTTTATTTGGTTTCTTTTATAATACAATTTCTATTCTATTCTGTTACACACACACATATATATATATATATATATATATATATTTAAACTTTAAAATATTGTTACATATTTATGTATGCAGTGAAACCAATAAAATTGTAACATTAAAAAAAAATATATATATATATAACTATAACTATAACTATCTTAAATCAAATACAAAACAGCATTACCAAAACGTTCTTATAAGGAATTATCTTAATATTTTATCAAAATTTCATTCAAATATAAATTTAAATTAGATTAAAAAGAGATAGACAGAAAATAATTCGCAATTTATAGTTTAATAAATCATATTTTTCTCTAGATTTTCATTTATAACTTTGAAACTTGTTATATTATTTATATATTCTTATTCATTATAAAGATATTTTTAAAAAATTACATGTTTAAATTTTTCATCACAGATTTAAAAAAAAAAAAAAAAATCAATCACGTTTATATATCTCGAATTTTAGCAATATAATTTTAGGAAAAATAGCTTTCAATTTAATGGATGTATAATTTCGTATGTGAATTAAGATAAATTTTCTGCATAAGGTATCTATATAAGGTACAGCCCACATACTTTTGCTCAGCTCCTACATAAGGTACTCGGCAAAATGCCAGTCCTAGGTAACAATAAGTAGAGGATCTTTCTGAGCGGTCCTAGTGCAAATTTTTGAAACGAGTTTTACAAATACTATTTTAAGGATTTAACAATTCTAGTTTAAGAAATTTAAAACCTCGAGTTATAAAAATTCGAAATTTGAGATATTGCACGCTGTTAAAAAATAAAATTCTGTAACTTTCTTTCAAAGAATTTCTGTTTCTTAAAACTACAGAAATTTAGTTTAAAATTAAATCTCAATCTGTCAAGTGAATCACATTTTCTGTATCTAGAAAAATCTGTAACCACTGTTACATATTTTATCCGTTGAGTACTTTTTTTTTTTTTTTTTTTTTTTTTTTTTTTCAGTTTTGCAACAGAGAACTGGTATCAACGCAGGATTGGGAAGTGCTAAGTAATGACGTATACTGGATGGTGGATTCTGTTTCGATCCCGCCTAGTGGAAGTAGCGTATTTTATTTATGTGAGAATTTTTTACAGTGTACAGTCGGTAAGAAAAGCCTCCGAACACTAGCAAAAATTCCTATGTAAAAAAAGTACACTTAATGCAGTTTTGTTAAATAAATCCTTGTCGAATCCTGTTCTTAGACAGTCTAAAAACAGCACTCGACAAAGATTTATTTAAAGTAAGTGTACCTTTTTAATATAGGAATTTTTGCTAGTGTTCGGAGACTTTTGTTACTGACTGTACTCTACGGGAAAAAAAAAAAATCTGTTGTGTACGAATATTTTCTGTATTGTTTTGATACAGAAAATTTTTGTCGGCTTATTTTTTCCATAGTATGGATATTTTCTGCCAGAATTTTTCTTTAATATAACAGTTTTTTTTTTTTTTTTCTTTTGGACAGTGTAGCTTAACTATTAATCATGAAAATAGAGAGAAACTTCGTACTTTAATATAAAGTTACCTATAAAAGGTATATGAAACATTAATTTTGGTCTCAACTTCAGTTGGATAAATGTAATTTTTTTCAAAAATAAAATTTGAGTAATAAATAAGTCTAATAAAAATCGAATCAGGTTGCTGCTGCTTTGTTAAATTAAAAATTGCACTTTTCTTTCCGAACTCTCCCAAGCGAAATTTGACAAAATGATTTTTCTTTGTTGCTGATTGAAATACATTACAAAAATTGAAAACACACTGAGAATTTTGAAATAGTTCTTTTATGTGTGCTTACAACGAACATAAATTTGAAAGACGAATAAAGAAAATCCTGAGTAAGAATTTAAAAAATCTTCCTTTACGTAAATCTATCATTTTCTCGATTACGATTACTTATCCGTATATAAGAGGAATTTACTTACATATATAGGTCTTTAATATTTTCTAAAAAACTGAGCAATATTTTTTGATATCAATGACTGATACATTGATAATACGTAAAATACTGTTACTCAGAAAAATATAGAAATTAGTAAATTTGGTTTACAGGGATCCCCCGGCCCTGGCTTTTCCAAGGATTCTTCCGGTATTCTCTAATTATAAATTTCTTCTTAAATTCAGAGGTACCAAGTTACTACAAACTAAATATAAATTCCATACTACTATTCAAGAATAGTAATCTTAGCCATACTGTATCGCAGACAATACTTACAAATTAATACAATTAAAAATTTTCTGTATGAAGGTTACGGATAATTCGTAATAACTTTGCAGTAAAGGTATAGGTTTCTTTTATTAGAAGACTTTCTACATAAACTTACTGCAAATTGCAACTTCAAAGACCGTGAGAACCCTAGGCTTATAGTTTATGAAAATTTTGATTTTCTGTATACTACAAGGTTAATAATATGGAGGGAGACAATTGATATATTCTAGGTTTAAAAATACTAGAATTGTAATATTTCATAATACATTTGTACTGTCAAGTGAAAGGAAGAAAGAATTTTAAGTTTCTGAAAATATGGATTCTTGCAACGCTGATTATATGAATTCGAAGTTTCGATCATTGTCTAAAGGAAAGTTAATATATTCATTTTTTTTTTTTTTTTTTTTTTTTTTTTTTAAATAACCTATTTAAACAAAACTTTAATGAAATTATATACATAAATCTTCGACTATATTTATTGAAAAAAAAAAAAAAAAAAATTTTTTTCGCATATTTTATAGGTTTTTAGAGCTTATGCATTCGATCGTAAAGGCAAAAAATATACATTTTTCAAATTAAAATTAGAAATATGATAAATAATGATTATAAATTTAGCTTTTAAAGAATATTTACTATTTCTGTTCAGATGGATTTAGCTGATGCTGGACAGCTGTCAGTTACACAAATATTTCATATGAAGTTAGAATAGTTTATTAATTGAAATTTTAACAGTTATGATAATTTCAATTCATGTAATTTTATCAGGTATCACAATCAAAGTCAATTCATTCATGTTTCATCAATCGAGGGTTTAGATATTACATAGATTGATTTTCTACGTAATATCTAAATAATTAAAAAAGTAATTTCAACAAAGAAAAATATCTTTATGAACTATATATATTACGCACGCATTTTCAATAATTTTTAAATTTTAACGTTTATAAATGATACAAAACGCCTAGGCTTTTCACAACTTAATTGATCAAAGGTGTATATTTGATTATATTGTACTGCATAAAAAGTAATTCAAAAAGTATTTAAGTCTCATTTCAAGTAATTTTCCTATGCTTTAGATGTTGTTAAATCCAATGTTAAATTGGTTAAAGTTGTATGTTAAATCCAACAAATATTTTAACTGGAACAATCTGCAATTATATTTATAACCCCCCCCCCCTCTCTCTCTCTTTACATCTAATGAACGGACGTGCTCTTGCAAAAGTTTCGTACAGATTTAAATTTTTTTTAAGGGTGGGGTAGGACATTTATTTCTAACTTGATTTTGAAATAGTTTATTTCCCGAAACTTCAAGTAGTAATTTGTTCATCTGATTAAATTTATAATGCATATATATCAGAAAAATTTCTATGTAATAAATCACAAAGCCATTTGAGAGTTAATAATATTAAAAAAATACTCAAATTATTAAATAATATAAAATAAAAATAGTTGCATTTTCGTGTTAAAAGTTAATTTCGTAGAAGGTGCACGAGAGTGAATATAATAACCAGAATTAATATTTTAACAAGCGTTTAGAATTTTTCTTTCATAGATATATAATACAGTAGCGATTTGACAATTAATTTTCTTTTCGCTGTGAATTAGTCCCGTTCAGATGCAAAACAAAAAGTAGTCAAAGCCAACAAAAATTGTCCGGCAATCAGCGTTAATTTTAAAGAAAATTCTAATAACAATCTTTCTCTAAAAATGATACACATAAGTGTAGAAGAATCTTTAAAAGGCGGTGAGTTTTATTGTCCTGTTTTTTAATAAAAACTTTTGGCCTAAAAATGCCTATAAAAAAAAAAAAAAAAGTTTATTGCTTGAGAATAGCGGGGGAAATTATCCGGAAAAATCTGCAGATTGTACGACCTCTATTAAAAGGATATCTATACAATATAACTTTTAAAGCGTAGCACGTTTTTTGCACAAAATTTAACTTTTTAGAATAATTTTCACAAAACGTTTAAGAAATATTATGAATTCTTTATTTATTGCATTAACGGTTTACATTTAACGGCTTAGAAAAAAAAAATCGCTTTTGTTGTTGTCCAGTTTTAAAAAACTGGCGAATTTATTATGAAAAGCATGAACATATTAATTATAATAAAAACTATTCACTAACAGAAAACAGAAATATTTTTTTTTTTTTTTTTTTTTTTTTTTTAAATCTAGAAAATACATAATCGTAAAACACAGTAAAACTTTATTTTCACATCTTTCATTTTATTAGTATGATATAGAATAATAGGAAATAGTGAATGAGTTAAGACTTCGTATCTAAATTGAAATGGAAAGTTCATTTACTGTCATTTCAAATATAATAAATCATTTCCAAGTGAACGGAGTTTTTATTAATTTACAACTTAGAATATTCACCCTAGAGGAAAAACGGTCATACATTTTTTTTTAACTGTATATGTATTTAGAATTTTAGAATTAAAGTTATGATTGTATCAGGAAATACTTTGTGCGTACTATAGTATGTTTCCTACAATTGAAATAATATGGATCGAACGAAATCCATATGAATAATATAAAGGTATGTCTTTATAAAATATAAAAGGAATTTAGTGCATTGTTTTAAATTAATTTAACGAAAATAATTTAAGTTTTGAGAAAAAGTTATAAAACATAATTCAAAGATAGCAATAATTAAATTGGAGTTTATGACAGGGTGGGGAAAAACGCGGATGTTTCCAAAAAAAAAAAAAAAAAAAGCCCAACCCAGTGGGGTTTTTCGGGTTTTGTCAGAGTTTTTTCATTTTTTTTTCTTTCTTTCAGAGTTTTTAGGAATATTTTCTTTGTTTTATTTTATTTTGTAACACGAAGTACATTATTATTAAGAAAATAAAAAAAATGTTAATTATTCATTAAAAATAAATAAATAAAAATTGTGAAGTCTTTTATGATTAAGTTATAAGAAAAAAAAAAATAATAATAATTGTGCTTTAAATATCCTATAAAATCTGTTTACGACAAAAACCTGGATTTAAATATTTATTTATTATTGCTATTAAATTTTCTTGTTCAATAACTTTTCATCAAATGTTTTGAATAATTATCCCTCTATTGTTTAGCAGTATTTCACCGCTAAAGTTTTCAGAATTTTTTTAACATTTGACTTTGATTTATTTATAATTTATAGATTTCTCAAGTCGAAAGTTTTCTTTATATTGACAAATAACTCCTTTTTTTCCCTTTTTTTATTCGTTTATAAAATTTTATTCCGTTATTTTGAGCTAATTTTAAATTATTTTTCAAGGGGATTTTTTTCAAGATTTTGTTCAATAGAGAAATTTGAGTACCTCCAATATTTTTGAAAATTCTCGGTCCATGTAATAATAAGTGTATTACATTTGTTTTATATTTATTATAAACTAAATAAAATTGTCCTTTTAAATAAGGATTTTATAAAAACCCACTTAGGATACTTTGAAATGGATTTTGTTGGGCAAAATCAAGAAAACCTTGGTTTCTGATCTAATGATTTTGACTTAATCTAATAATGAGTCTATTTTAATTTTTTTTTTTTGTAAAAATTTTTAATTACTTAAATAAAAGATATATTGCAAATGCAATAAATGAAAGCTATCATAAATAATAAACATTCAATCAACGAATTTCTCTGACATCAAATGTTCTATCACTTGCATAGCTGATCCTGGGGATTTTAAGATTTTAGTACACAGTTAAAAACGAAATCCAAACCGGCACTAAAAAATAATAAAAATAAATAAATAGAATAAAAGAATAGAATAAAAATACAGAATAAAAAAATATAAAATAAATCGAAATTTATCTTATAATATTCACTGTTTTTATAGTGTTTTTCTTTCAAGTGTTTAGGCATTTAAAAAATAAAATCCCACGTTTCACCAACAAAATAATTCCAAACTAGTTGCAACTAATATTTTTAGAAATTTTATGCGCTATATTTCAACATTTTAGCACTGACATTTTAGCAGTAAGCATCCCAAAAATAGAAATTGTAACGAAATTTGCCTAAATTAAAAATTTGTTTTATGTGTTCTTCGTTGAAGTGTTTAGGAAAATTTACATTGTTAAAAATAAAATCCTGCGTTTCACAAAAAAATATGGTTCAAAATTAGCTTCAACAATTATTTTTAGAAATTTAATGCACTGTGTTTCACCATTTTAGTAGTAGTATCACTAAAACTGCGAAACTTACCATTAAAGGCTTGGTTGGAGATAAATTTGCTTTAAAGACAGTATTTTTTGGTGAAATTTTGAACTTTTGAACGATGTATTTTAGTTTTATTTTTTTAAACAGTGTAATATATATATATAGGCATATATATATATATATATATATATATATATATATATATATATATGTTTGGCTAACATTTTCATATAAAAATCTATATAAATAAGCTTTATTATAAACAGCTTTTTGGTTTCAATGAGCTGTAACATATGTTTTTCAAATTTCAATATATAATTTTCAAGAAATAGAAATACTTTTTTAATCTTCTTTCATATTTTACAATTTTAAGTTTTTCATTACTATTCAGTTTGAAATATATTTGGAGTATGCTAGCCTGCATATCTTTTGAAACCTGCTAGTACTATATAGTTATTAATAGCTGTGTTCTCACCTGCTGAGGCGATTGGCGCAGCATAATTTAATTTTCTGGCTTAAATAGAGTTTAACTTTAACTAATTTTCTTGTTTATTAACATTGTTTAATAATTTTTCTTGTTGTTCATTACATTTCACTTTCATGTCATCAATTATCATTATTTAAATATATTACACATACACACACACACACATATATATATATTCATTCAGTAAAGACATTACAGTAATCACATCTTTTCAGTTATATCCTTTATAGACGGATAAGACAAAATAATATTTTTCAATAATCAATCATTTTACAAGGTGGTTATAATTAAGCCTTTTCTATAAAATGTCCGCTGTATCCAAAACGGGTATTAGGTTATCATAAAATTTGGTAAAGGAAAGTAGGTGAATAGGGTATACCATTTCTATTTGAACCCACCATAATAAACTGAAGAACTTTGGATCAATGTGGAGTCGACTATTGCAAACTTTCAAGTGTTGTAAATACATTTTGGTGGATTTATGTTAACATGCAAGTTTAACAAATTAACACAAATGTTAACTAACATAAGTTAACATTAGTAAAGTTAACATAAAAGTTTACATGCAAAATTTTCAGTTAAGGAAAAAAGCTCTTTTTTCAAATAATGTGGATCGAGCGTGTATTATGGAATAGTTATGAAGGGAAATATAGAAAATCCATTTTTTTAAAGGATAATATGTAACAGGGTAGTATTTTTACAGGAAATCATGAATGATTACAATACAAACATTTCATTTGGAAAGTATTATTAAAAATAAATAGTATTGAAAAAGTTATAAACATTCAATTTTATTAAAATCGCAAGTAATATAGGTATTCCATATTACCCACAATCTTTGAGAATAAATCAACCTAAACTACTCGTTAGTAAAAGTAAGTTCATGGTAATGTGGCTACTAACTCAACTCCCCTACCAGAAATGACACTAGGTTTTTCACTCATTTTACTGCTTCGGAAGTAGATTAAAGAATTCGTAATACTTATTTCCAAAAAGTCTGAAACTCGATAAACCAAACAAGTTGTTTGGCACAAAAACTGCCCTCCTCACTGACACAAGGTGAGCTAACCGTTCATATTAGAGGCCCTGTGAAAACGTTTGATGTCCTTTCGATAGGTTGTAACATCGTACAGGTGATATATTATAACGGTATTCCATTTTACTATTTCATATTCCCTGCCGTTTCTCTGTCTATATGTTTCAGGAGATGCGTTCAAAAAATTGAGAAAAAAAAGAAAAAGTTTAAAAATGTCAATTGAACAAACACAATACCTCATACAGAATGCACAAAAAAATCGTAGCATTTATTGTTTAGATTTTGATCCTTTATAAACATATGTAAAATTTGTCATTTTTCCATGCAAAGCGTCATCTGGTGGACATTACTTGAACTATTTTTTATGCCATGAATGCATCTCATGTATCGTCCACATACCAAATTTGGTGGTAATCTGTTTGTCTGTTTTAGGCGGAGGATCAAAATGAGAGGCCATGTCAATGGAACTTTCCTTGGTTTTTGCCCCTGACTTTCTCAATTTGCATTGCACATTTGCAGGATGATTTTATAATAACCCTGCATTTCTTGCTTATTTTCAAATATGCATTTTATTTTTTATTTTTTATATTATTATGTTTATTATTTTTCTGTTTTATTTAAAATTTGAAATCTGTAAGAGTTTATATGAATCCTTAAAATATGCAAATCATAATACTATACAAATAAATAAATACTATAATGTCACAACAAACAAGAAATCACTTTTTTTCAGATAAAATATTGAAAAATGCAAAACTGAAGAATAATTTTTCAGTATTTTTCCTTTGTGTTCATTTTTTGATAATTTTGGATATTATATTTTAACATCTTGTCATTTTATTTTGTATTGTAAGTTGTATAATTTAAGGAGTCATATGTAACATTTTTATTTCAAGAAATATAATTTTGTAGCATATCGCTCAGATAGACATTTTTCTATTAATTAGCCCTTCTGATCTAGATCTGATTTTTCTGAACTGTAAATTATACAGAGAAAAACAGAGGGTATAATTCATAGCCCAGAAAGGTTTTCGACAGTTAAAAAATTCACTGTTAAAAATTTTAACAGTTTTTTCTGTTATTTCACCTTCAATTAAGTTTATGAAAATACACTATAAATTATTTAAATAAATTCTAATACAAATATGACTAAATAAAATATCTGTATATTCATCCAGTAACAAAATTCTTTGGAAATATTTCGCTTTTACAAACGTGATTCCTACTCATTAAAATATTTTTTAATTTATTTTTATTTGTGTTTCTATTTTTATGGAAAGGAAAAATCAAAATAAGTTCTTCTTTAAAAAAAAGCATTTACAATTTTATTATTTTCTAAAAAAAAAAAAAAAAAAAGGTTATATTATTTTTTAAAATACATCATTTTACTTGAATTATTTATTATATTTCCTTCAATTTTACAAAAACTGTAATAAAAATTGTTTTTTATATAGTACAGCATTTTTCCATCTCCATGATTTTTTTGCTTAAAAACTTTTAATTTTCTATGTAATTAATTTTTTTAATTATCACACATTCCTGAATTATATACATTTATTAGAAACTATTTCACGATTAGCGCTACATTTGCAGTCTCCACACAAATCTTCTAAACAATATGATGACTAGAATAATACCTCTGCAACATACCAGCTCGTTAAAAGCCGAGTCTTGCTTACGCTTTACTTAAACCTCAAAATGAGCTTTTTATGACCTTCTCGACATATTACGATGATGGCAAATCTTAAACGAAGGGACAAAGACAGATGCCCAAGATGTCAAATGAAAAGAGTGCTCTGAAATTTTTCAATTATTCTTTGGCAACAGCATTCTTTTCGGCACAATTAGTTTACCATTAGATTAAATGAGAATAAAGATTTTTAATTTGAAAGAATAACGTGCAATATTTTGAAACGGGAAGAATTTAATTGGTATTTTCTGATTTAAGGTTGTTTCTTAGGCACGCGTTAATTTATTAAAATGTCATTAGTTTGAAAATTTTAATTCTGGTTGATTAGGATGGGTAAAGATTCAAATAATAAATGAAGTTGTACTTCTAATTAAATTGAAAGAACTGTTCAGCTAAAACTATTAAAAATTTTCTTCAATATATTAGCTGCGTAAAGATAGATAAAATGTAAATTTTAACTTTTTTTTTTTTTTTTTTTTAATTCTGATTACTTTCTATTCAATTAAATTTATGAGAATAGACTTCAAATTACTTAACTAAATTCTGATACAAGTATGGCTAAATAAAATACCTAAATATTCATCGAATAACAACAATTTTTGGAGCTAATTTAGCATTTACAAACGTATACATGCTAATTAGTTTTTTTAATTAAAATTTTATAGTCTGAAAATGAAAAGTTCATTAAAAATTTGACTGAAACTATATTAGAAATTTTGGTGAAATTTAGAACTGCATAATTAAAATGCTGTCTTATTAAGTTTTGTTATGTACTTAAAAACTAGTTACTTGCGCAGAAAATGCATAAAAGGATAAAATATATGCATTAATATAGTGAGAGTTTCCTTTTTTAAAACATAAAATGTATCTTCATGAAAACAATTCCGATATCTTATTAAAACGCGTACAAAAAGAGCATGATAGAGCATGTAAATTTTCATAATTCTATTCAATAAAATTATCACAAATATGCATTTATATAGGCACTAATTCACTCAATACATTTTTATCATGCACTGTTGAAAATTTCTGTAAATTTAATGTAAATATTTATTCAGAATCTCTGTAAATTTACAGTAATTCTTAGTTAAAATTGAATAATTGAGATTATCGATCTTTATTCTGTATTTTTACCTAATTTTATTATTTTATTATTTAATTTTTTAATTAAAATTAAAAATGACTGTTTCTACTTTAGGAAAAGCATTCTAAGTCGAAATAGATTCTCAACAAAATTAATTAAATTAATATTAGATATTAAAATGAATGTATAAAATGGGTTTTTTAACATCTCCGTTTATTTTTCTCTGTTACGTAAGACTTAAGATATGTTTAACCAGTGAAAAACGAACTACAAATTCAGGAAACTTTTTTTTTTCTGCGTATATTACTTTCTATTCATGATCAATAGAGCTTTAATACAAATATTAAAAATTATTTAAAAATTTTACTCTAGTTAAAATCAGTTCACGATATTTTAAGCATACATTAAAAAAAAAAAAAAAATTATATCCTTTTAACTAAGTATCTAAATTTAACTGTGTAAATACAGGTTAGGATTGATTAGAAAGACCTCCCTCCAAGATAATTCTACCCGGATAATCGTTCTTATTCCCCCCACTCACACATTCAATATAACTATACCCCTCAATTTGATTCTTGAAACAATTATATATATATATATATACAGTCGGTAACAAAAGTGTCCGAACACTAGCAAAAATTCCTATGTAAAAAAAGTACACTTAATACTGTTTTGTTAAATGAATCCTTGTCGAATCCTGTTCTTAGACAGTCTAAGAACAGGATTCGACAAGGGTTTATTTAGCAAAACTGTATTAAGCGTACTTTTTTTACATAGGAATTTTTGCTAGTGTTCGGACACTTTTGTTACCGACTGTATATAAAATTACTACTTACAAACGTATATGGATTTAAGATTGGTAAATAATACAGATATACTTACCAAACAAAATATAATTTACAGAGAAAAAGATGCACGCTTTTTCAAAATTCAACTTAGAAAATTTAAAGTTGAATAAATGCTGTTAAATCATTTACTTTTTATTCAATCAAGTTATGATTTTTGAAACGTTTATTTGGTGAAAATACTGAATTATTAAGATTCCTTTGAGAATCTTAAATAAATTTTTCATTATTCGCCTGACTAATCTGCATCACAAAGTAAGAAGATTGTTCTTGACGAAACTGGCAGAGCAAAGTACGGACAACAAAACAATACAAAGAGGTTTTAATTGAACTTCTGCTATAAATAACTGCTTGCAGCTACAACGGGCTAGCGAATTGTTACCAAATTTAGTATGCAGACGATTCCTAACATATGAGCAATGCATAATAATAATAATAATAATAATAAACTAATTTAAAAATACCTTAGGTTGATCGTCAATTGGTGGTACGCGATAAAATTTTGGGGATTCTCACAAAAGTGTGGACATAATTTGCATTTTTAAAATGTTTTAATAGAAATTATACTGGTTGTTATGACAATTTTAACTTCAGGATTTCCTGAATGACTCCTAATAAGAATATCTGAATTCAGGATTTTCTGAATGTAAATGGAATATTTTTTGAAGCTTGTATAAAAAAAATTTGAATTGTACAATCATTAGGCATAGTTATCGCTTCGAATTTATAATACACATTTGATATTAACTAAAATTGTCCTAAATTTATCAGTCAGATTTTTCTTTAAATTATTTCTACAAAGGTTTCAAATACGTAATATATATATATTATTTATTTATATATTTATTACTATTTATGCAAATAGCAATTTATCGCTGTAGTTAAACCTTTCGTCTAAATAACTAATAATATAAAAAATATAAAATAGTACTCACATTTTTATACCATAACTGTTTTATTACGATCGGACAACCTATAGGTAACTTTCTTAAAATAAATAAGATTTTATAATTTTCTTATAATAATATAAGCATTAGTGATTCTTTATGAATAGGTTTATCCCATATTTATAGAATGGGGGATTAATTATTATTCTAGAATTATATTTATGTTCCATTATAAATCTGTGGTATTTTAACTTATGAATTTAGTGCTTCGCGTCATTCTGAATTGCATATTTAGTTGACTTGGGATTTTAAAATGTGAACTTAACGGTTCATGAAGTAGAAAAGGTTGGCAAACTCTGTACTAGGTGGTGTTTTCCACGGCAAACAAGCAATATCATAAAGGAAATGACTCGTACGGAATGTAGAAAATATTTTAGTATTTATTGATTATATTTTGATACCGTGTAAATAAGCCTGTTTGGCTGAGTGTTAAAATAGGCATTTTTTTTTTCTGAAAAGCACAAAAGGTGCTTTCTTTTCCTTGAGCGTATCTCCCGAATCTTTTACATACCAAATTTGGGAGCAATCCAATAATAATAATAATAATAATAATAATAATAAAACACCCTGCATATACCACATGCATATTTTTAAATCTCTAACTGAACACGTTCGGAAAAACACTGTTTTTATTAAAAGTCCTATCAGTATGCACAGCACTTTTATTTTACATGTTACAGATATTATTATCCTACTTTTGTTAAAAAGGAACACACATAATAATGCAAATATTATTTTATAAATATGTAATATTTATTGGATGAAAAATAGTAATTTACAAACGATAATTTATTTAACACATGAATTATAGAAATAAACAATACCTATGGATGTAATTATATGTACCAAAGGACGCAGTTCTATGAGATATTACAAAGCTAGTGTGATTTCCTATTGCCAGTTATTAGTTTTTAGTTATAAATATAATTCATTCCTTTGAAGGGTGGTGTAAAATAAATCTAATTTTCAAAGGCAAGAATTCATCTCTGAATTTTTCGATGGAATATTACTTTTATAACTTAGAGGAGAAAAATAATTAATGTTTTTTCTTTTAGTTTTGCCCATAAATTCTGTTGGCTTTCGATACTGAATGAGCCTAATTAAATTGCCAAAGAAAGGGTTAAACAATAAAAAAATAGGTGTTTTTTCTATTCAAATATATATATTTTTTAATTCATCAGGCAAGTGTTTCACAAAATAAATAAATAAAATAAACCGTCTTTCAAAGTCTAAATAAAACTATACATATCCAATAAACATCATTAGACTTTTCGACAATAAATTTCGTGTATACCTTATTTGTATATGGAATACCAGGTACCAACCTTACTGATTTTCCAGAAAATGGGTTAGCCCCACCAGTGGTGGAGGTGTTCTGCTGTCTAACCTGACATTAAAGTGCCGGGTTCGAGCCTAGGTCTAACCTGTTAGCCTATTCTTTCGAATTTTTCCATTTTTTCTCCGAAATTCGGGTGAATATGGTCGAGGCACCCTTAAAAACACCACGCAGGCCATAAGGGTAGCAGTCGGCTTTAACACCTATACCTACACACTTATACACTTAAAACTATTTATTAAAAAATTATTTTTAAGAAACCAGCTAAAAATACTAAAATCTAGAAATGCAACTTAGTTTTAAAGTTAGAATTTTCGTTTATATCTTATTTGAACATGATGCATAGTTGTCACATTTTCAGGCATGGTTCAGAACACACATCTCCCTTTTTTTTAAAGCTAATATCTCTATTTTCATGCAGTAAAAATTTTAATATTTTTCCATTAGTAAATAAAGCAAAGTTTATGACTCAGAAACCCTAGTGATTAACCAGAAGTGAGTAAGCACTTCTCCAGAAAACAACTACAAATTTTGTAATTAAAAAAAAAAAAAAAAATAGATAATATGAGTGCTTTAAGTAAAACTAAAGAACTTTCCTTCAACTACTTTTTTCCCCTATATATACAACTAATTGAATAAGGTGGTTGTGTATAACATAATTACAAAGACTGTTCGAATTTAAACATATTCCTATCATCAACCACTTGTGTAATGCATTGGAAATGACGTCAGGAAAACATTGATATAAAAAAAAAAAAAAAAAAAAATGAAGAGGAAACTTCAACAGGCAATACAAAACCATTTTTGATCCCTCCCGATTATTTTTAACAGACAGAATAAAAAAAGAATGATACAAATTAGCATGCCATAAAATTTACTGAATTATGCGGTATCCCAAGTAAATATATTATCCTCTAAATTTTAATGCGTTTGAAGTAAAACATTAAACTAAACCATTCATCCTCCATTTAAAGAGGGAAAACACTTAAAACATCGATCTCATATTTTTCAGAAAAATTCTGTTCTCTTCGCCTTACTCCAGCTTCCATTTTATAGCCTCCCATACATTAAGGGGTCTCCATGTTTTTCGCAAAATTTGTGATTCCGCTTAAAAAAGAATTACCAGGATCGGATCGATGTGCTTCCACTCGGTCTGATGGAATATACCGCTGAAAACGCCCCCATTTTCCGCCCCTTCAGTGAAAGGAAGAAGCCCTTTGAAGGATACCCGCTCTTGGAGTTAAAATTTTCGGAGTCAAAAAGTTTTATTTAATTATATCAATTTAGAAACTTGAAATAAAACGTCCAGGAAATTAGCTTATATTTTGAATGTTTTTTGGGGTAGAAATAAAAGGTCTCACAAATCAAAAGAGAGTGTTCAGTTATACAGTCTATTACAAACATTTTACTACCTATTTTAAAAACTTTCATTTCAAAAATGTTTGATAAATTTTCGGGACATCACTGAGAAATATTCTTAGATTAAGAATAATTTTAATTCTGAATACAGGCTTTCAACTCATATGTGTAAAAAATAGCCTAGTCCATTCTCTTATTTCATTTTTAGGATCAAAATCACAGTCAAATGATTTTAAGGTATTCTTTGAAATAAAAATATTTCATTAGGATGTTTTTGATGTATGTATATTAACGTAAGTTGTGTATATTTCGTTTGAATTTCTATTTTAACGAAGATGAAAATTAAATGAATAAGAAAAATAGTTACACTTTACGTTATAGATATAATGATTAAATTATCTTTCAATTCATTTAATTTTTAAACCGTAAATCGCGGTTAAAGAATGTATATTGAAGTAACAGTTTCCAATTTGGACACTGTTGTTAACAGAATAACTACGGAAAATTATTTGTTTTTAAGTCTTAAGTAAAATTATAGCAAAAATTACAGTAGTTGTAAAAAATCTATTTTGTTTATTCATTTTAATAGCTAATATTATTTTAATTAATTAATTAATAGAGATTTATCATACTCCTTGTAAAGTACAAACAATAATCTTTAAATTTTTTGAGAAACAGAACAATTAAAATAAATTAAAACATAGAACAAAGATTGAGAATCTCAATATAAATTTTTAATTGAAAACCATCATAAATGTGCAGAGATGATGAATAAACATTTTAGCAAATTTACAATTTATTTTATTTATTGATTGATTTTGTTTTATATTTTCCAGTGTAAACTTTTTTAGCAGATTAGCTCATTATGTTTTTCTGTGTATGATTAATGATTATAGAAAAGTATACCAAGTTCTCTTTTCCTTTGTGTGTTAATTTACCTTTTTTAATGAATGAATGATATACAATGCAGGATATAGATAAACACGTAATAATTACTTAAATAATATCAATTCATTTTAGTTTCGTCCAGTTTAATATTTGTGACATGATTAGTGATCATCAAATATATATTTAAAAGATGGCCTTAAAAAGAACTGAAATATACTGCTAAACAGATGCCTTCCATGGGCAAATTTCCAAGTAAATAACATATGCTAAAATAAGAAGAGGAAAATAGCAAATATAATAATCAGCAGAATAACTAAGCCATTATCTGATTTAACAAAAAAGCAGAAATAGGAATAATACATATTCGAAAAAGTTTTTAAATGAATTCTTTTCCTGAAATTTATCCATACGTTTTCCCCACATCTTTTTTTTTTTTTTTTTTTTTTTTTTTTACTGCACATCGGAATTTTAATAAATATTCTTCTAAAGAAGTGCATTTAATTTTGTACCTGTTAGTTTTCTTGAAAGACTCATAATATATTGGAAAAGATATAAGGAAATTGATGATGTAATTAATAATATCGTCATTACTTTGAGTTTCTATTAATTACTGAGAAGGAATCAATAAAGATTAGCTTATTGGTAATTAGTTCAAGATTGCATTCAGGTTTAACATAATATTCTAATATCATTTACCTTTATTATAAAAATACAGAGAAGATTTAAAAAATAAAAGACAATAACAATGTGAAAATTGTTTTAAACGTTTTTTAATGCAGTAATTTAAATTCCTTAAATCTACTCAATTAATTAAAAACTTTGCAGGGTTTCAATATTTCGGTTTATTTAATATATATATTTTAAACTAATACGTTTTCTTTCCTTTTTCCGTAATATATTTGAAGTAAAAAGAAACTGGAAATTAATTAATTTGTCTATACTGGATTTAACTTATCAATTATTTAATGATAATCAAATGTAATTGACATATTTGGGAGAAGCATGAGCCAAAGAGAACATACATAAATAATATGTTGTATTCATAATACTATTATATACATAATAATATGTTGTATTCATAAAAATGTATTATTATAATATATTTAGCTAAATAGCGAAAAACTATTATTTCCTGGCCATCATAAAACGTTCTACTATATTTTCCTGTACAAAATCATGTAATTAAAAAGAAAAACACGATTTTTTTGTTTCATTTGGTTGTTCACAATTAAAAAAACCGATGGTTTGTTTCAAATTATAAAAGATATATGGTTAAGTCACTCATTTTAAAGATAATGACGAATTTTTTTGAAAAATACCAATTTATAAAATTTATACTACTGAAGACTATTTATACTACTGAAATGTCCCTGCATACACAAAAATTTTATTCTGTTGACAACTATTAACATAAATAACTACTTTTTTTATTTTAAAATTATTGGTTAAAAATGACATTCATTGTATTCCCTTCATCTTTCCTAAATTGTCATATTAAAATTTTTGATAAAACGAAACGACAGCGCCACCTTTTATGCGATATGCACCAAAAGTTCATAGCACTTCGTTTATGTCAAGATGGAACTAAATATGAAATTTCACGAAATTTTGTACATTGGTTAGAGCTACCACAAAATTTTTGTCCCATACACAAACAGACATCATGCTAGCAATTATCAAAACGCATTCAGAGAAATTTAAAACTTACAAAACCGTTAAAAACTAGAAGAAAATTTTCCCAAATCCAATAATTTCTTATTTTTAATATAAAAAGTAATATTATGAATGAATGATTTTAGATTAAAAGCTTTGCTGAACACTGAGATTCATTAATACATATTTTTTTATATATATAAAATGTAATGTTTTTATTTTGTATGTATGTATTAGTGCATGTAACATACATTTTCGCTGACTTCATAATTGAATAAATGCAGCAATACGGTGTTTGAAATATGAATTTAGTCTCATTGCCCTTTGAAATGTGAGAATTTAACACAAGAAGACTTAAAATATTTTTCAAGCAGAAAAAAAGCTTCTTCTTTCCTTGCTTGGGGAATTGCGTATTTTCAGAACCATTTATTTATATTCACTAATTTACTGAAATAAATTAATTTAAAAAAATCAATCAAATTACCTTGAATTAACCAAACTCTGAAAAATAAATTTAGCAATGTTGTAATTAGTTCTAATCAAACATTCTCAACATTTTCGGCATACTCTCATCTTAATCTCGTTCGATTAAAGAAAATACTGTCATTAAAAAAGAAAAAAAAAAGGAACGCCTAAGAATGAAATAATAAAAAAGATTGATTAAAAATAAAAAAGGGAGATATACACGTGCATACATAACAACAGGAGAAAAAAAAAGTACATAACATGCTTTTGAATTCAATGTAATAATAAGTTATTAATTAATAACTTTTGTAAAATTTATAAAATTTTCTTTTTCACAATTTTAGAAGAAAGGACGACTTTATACTTCTGTAATATTTCGTAGGTTCGGTTATGTACACCACTTATATTCTGTAAACTGACACTAAATATAATTAGAGATACATTTTGGATAAGATAGAATCGGTAGGATACTGTATTCAGAAAGTTTTATAATTAAAATAGGGGAAAAGTTATATAATATTCAATAATTCATTAAATTTAATAAACATAATTTGTGACAGTAGCAAAATAATTAATTTTATACTATAATTTATTAACTAATGATACTATAAAAATCGTGTAATTTACAGTTAGGGATAAACAAAGATATTTTAGAAGCTTGTGACCGTTTAAATATTCTATTCCAATAGAAAAACTTTAGCAATATTTAATGTTACTCAATAATATTTGCAGGGACTCAAAATTTGAATTATGCATTAATATTGTCCTTTTCCTAATAGTAATGTATTTTAGAATTTCTAGGATTAAATCACTTAAAGTTTACTAATACTTAAAAATACCGTTACAAAAACTTTTAAAAAAATTAAAAGATGGCATATATACTCATATAAATTTATGCCAAAAAAATAAATAAATAAAATAAAAAGGGAGTGAACCAGTTAAACTTAATAAACCTATCAGTATTACTTAATTAAAAAATGTTTCATTTACTCAGTTAGAAAAAAAGGTTACTACTTTTTAAACTTTCCTTATTTATTACAAATTTACAATACAGTTGCCTATTTAATAAAAAGTTGCATATACAGTCGAACCTCGTTAACGTGAATCTCAAGGGGGATTAAAAATTTGTTCATGTTATCAGTAGTTCATGCTATCATTACCTAATCTTCATATAACTAAACTAATCTTCATTTTGACGGGGATTGTGGAAACAGTCCATGTTAAAAGTAATTCACGTTAACAGTGTTCTCGTTAACGAGGTTCCGACTGTATAATTAAAAAAAAAAAAAAAATGTGCGTCAATCAAGTAAACTTAATACACCTATCAATATTATATAATGAAAAATATTTCATTTACTTAGTTAAGTAGAAAGATTACTACATAATAAACATTCTTTGTACATATATTCTTAATTAATCAAAAATTTATGTCATATGATTGGGAAATATTAGACTGCAAAAGTTAATAATTCCTTATACGCAAAACTGCACAAACAGATGCAAAAAAAGAAACATGCTACGTTAAGAAGTTATGAACCTAAAAAAAGTAAAATTTCCGACAGTCTCCTTTATTTAAATATCCTGCTCAGAGAAGAGTTAGATTATTATGACTGTCGGCTGAGCTCACTCCTGACGTTATTCGATGATCGATGATCAAAGAAAAATCAATGAACAAGCTTTTCTTTCGTGTCTCCCATTTAAACAACGAAAATTCCAAACTGTTGCTTTGTAATTTAGCGAAATAATTTTTAAATTCTGATGGAAAAAGAACGTATTGATAATTTAAAAGAATACTTTGTTTAAATTGTTTGCTTGCTCTTTTGAAAGAAATTTGTTTTTAATGGTTCGAAATGTATATTAATCGGAGATTTGCAAAGCATTTATCATCCTCAGTTTTATTTGAAATTGCGCGAGTTTGAAAAATTTTTTGATACATACATGCATTTATTTATATACGAGTTTCTAAATATATATTATGTATATGCATTAACGTGCATATGGAATTTTTATTTTGCATCATACGCAAATTTAACGCGTTTAAAGTTTCGGTAATTTTCGAAATTTATGCTTGGAAATCTTATTTAATAAAATATATCTTATTTCTAGAAAGTATAACTTTAATATACTTTATTAGTTTTAAAATTTGACAAGAGACATGTGTATGTTACGACCTAAGTGTGTATGATCAGTAATACACGTTATAACAAAAGTGTTAATTATCAGATTTAATAAACAAAAACTAGAAAATTATTTGATAATATTGCGTTTTGTAGTAAATTTATGAATGATATCATTTACACAAAAATACGACAATAAAAATAATTGATTTTATTTATATGTAAGCGTATAATTATATTTAACGCTTTAAAATATATGAGAAAAAAAATTATAAAAAGTAAAACTCCAAATACTTTCATATTAACTTAAAAGTAATGAAAGTAATAACTGAAATATAAACGACAAAAAAAAAATATGAAAGTAAGCCAAAAGTTTTAAAATGGTAATATTTGACTTACTGTATTGTAATTTATTGCTTATTATTATTTATTTATTTATTTATTTATTTATTTTTTTGCAGTAATTATTATCTTCATTTTTACTTTTCACGTTGTTACCATGTGTTCTTTCAAAAGGTTAGAAGAAAATTGTGCGCTCAGAAAACTCATTTACTCCGCGCTAACCCATCTTAAGCCGTGGTGGCTTCTGCTCCTTCCTATTCTTCTAGTTATTTTTTTCTGTTATTATTTGATTATATTTGCTGCATATGATCTCATCCACCAATGTTTATTAACAATTTAAATATTCTTTGACTTGTATCTGAAATTTCATCCTAGACTGTCATGTTAAAAATTTAGAAAAAATGGTATCACATCGTCACCTGTTGAGCTATTGAACCAGAACCAGTTTAGGTCAGAGTCCAAGTAAATAACAAGCTTGGTTAAATTTCGTTGTTGAAATATAGAGTCCAAAAAATTTGTGATACACACAGACTGACTTACTGACACAGAGATAGACAGACATTTTCTAGAAAAAGTCAAATCGTATTCAGGAAATCTCAAAACGGGTAGATTCGTGAAACGTGTACTGGAGTTCTAAAATTTCTATAAATCCAATATATTCTTCTTATATATATATATATTATAAGAAAGTACAAAAAAAAAAAAAAAAAAAAAAAAAAAAAAAAAAGAAAGAAAAAGGATAATTTAAAGTTTAAAGCTTTTGCATGTATGTGACACTGTAGATGGCGAACAAATGGGCATATTTCAACGCTTTTTTTTTTTTTTTTTTTTTTAAATAGAAATCTGATATAATCCAGATGTCTGTTAGATGTGCTTGATAAATTTTTTAAATTAATTAAAATATCATTTTAAAAACTATTTTCTAGTAATATTTTAAAGTTTGTGAGATGGGAATTTTTAACTTCCAATTTATCTTAGATTCACGTGATTTTTGAATTGAAATATAAATAAACTTAAAAAAAAAAAAGAAAATAAAAGAAAAAAAAAATGAGAATTTTCAACCGGTTTTATTAAATTAAAAATTGGCTGTGAGTAATGATTCTATGTTCACTATCCAAAAATTTCTAAATTTAGTTGAAAATTACAGTTTTCGTAGAAAAGTAAAATTTAAATTAATTAAACGTCGGGGTTTTTATAAAGCTCACATTACATTTGTTTACTTACATTTTGTAAGCTTACATTTTTATACTTTGTTATCCGCTAAAATAAAATTTTTGAAATATTTTTTTTCAAAACACCAGCCCTAGGTTAAGTAAAATAACATTTGTATTCAAGTTGCAAATACAGAGTAAAATTTAAGGCAATGGAATTTTTGGGAAATAAAACAGGAAATTCTTGCCTATATTAATAAATTTTTGCCTTTAAATTTAAACTTCAGGAGTTAAGAGGGTTCCTTACACCGCACTAGTGCTACGCTATGGGCAATCGGTGACATCGAGGAACTCGACTTTAAGAGTGGTCTGGAGACATGCATCACAATTTCGATCCTCCACGAAAGAGATGGCTCCCCTGTTTTGGTGACCTCCCATAGATATCATTTTGATGGGAGCGCAGAGGACATTAAGCTGCCTTCAAACTCTGGCAACTAAGTGCGGCTCTATTGATATTTCTTTGATGTGGTTTAGGAGATCGACGCTCGCTGGAATCGAAGCTCACAAACCTGCTAGTGCGAAAATTGCATGAAAAGGGGGTCTATTTTGTAAAAGAGCAATAAAAAGTAATGTCCTTCATTGTAAATGTGTGCAAAATTTCAAGGGTCACTTTCGGACAATGGATAATTTATGACTTTTGCAGCTCTGTATGTTGCCAGAGTTTGAAGGAAGGATTTTACGTTCAACAGCCACCATTACCGTGCACGACGGTTTTCCGCCAGCTCAATTATCGAACCTGCAATCTTCGAATTACGAGATCGGCGCCCCCTCACCCCCCCCCCCCTCCCACGGTTTATTAAAAATCATTTAAATCTTTCCTGAAAATCATTATATCTGTTATATCTGAATAAAACTATAGCATTATTATTTAAGGATCAGAAAATTTGTGAACATCGTTTAAGTAACTTTCCAAATACAGTTTACTCTACGGAATTTATCACATGAAGTTGTTTTCAAAAAATCAAATTCATATTTTTATTTTATTTTATTTATTTATTTATTTATTTATTTATTTTTTTAAGTTGTTCAAAGCTTACTTGTTTAGAATTAGAAAAAAAATGCATGGTTGAAAATAACTTTATGTTTCGTCAAAAAACTAGTGCCGATTTGGCTGCAACTAATATTTTTAGAAATTTAGTTTACTAATATTTACTCAATTATGTAATGACATTTTAGTTGTAAATCATTACTAAAATTGCTACGTTTTGAGGACTAAATTTCTAAAAATATTTGTTGCAGCTAAATTCGCACTTATATTTTTATTTCACACTTTATATCATTATTTTTGTAAAACACGGACCTTTATTATTAACAGTATATCGCATAATAAAATTGTACCATGTGTAGTATGAAATTATTTGTAAACAAAATATTTATTTTTGAATCAAAGTAAAATTTTCCTTGCTCTTTTCAATCTACTGACGTGATTAAAAATTCAATGTTTTTGTAACGTTTTAAATCTTTCCGTAAATCTCTATTTATTTCCAGGTACAAACGAAATTACTGTTCTTTTAAGATGCACATGAAATACAAAAATGTCTCTTTAATATCTCTTTAATTTATGCTATTAAAACAAGTTGCCAGAATTTTGTAATTATCAGTCAATTATCGGATTTTTCAAAAACAGAATCTCGGAAACAGTTTTCTACATCATGTTTTTTAATAAATGCAATTTGTTTTCGATAAAAAGTACAAACTATAGTATATCCAGTGCCTGAAAATGATTTATCTCAAAATTTAAAATGTAATATTCTGATGTAAAAGGTGAAAAACATTCTTATACTTATTTACAAATTGTGTTTTATAGATTTTATGTAAAACTTCACCGTTAAAAATAATAGTTCAGTGTTTCACCCGGCAAATGTGCAAATTAGAAAAAGTTTAGCTGCAACCAACATTCTAAAAATTTGGTGCTCCATGTTTCACCATTTTAATAGTGTTTTTTAAAATGCAAGCACCAGTTTAATTGTGCTTTCTGTTCAAATATCACTATTAAAATGGTGAAACATACAACACTAAGTTTCTTAAAATGTTGGTTGCAGCTAAATTTTTCTAATTTGCACCATTTTTAGAGCGAAGCATTGAACTATTATTTTTAACAGTGTTGAAGCAAAAATTTAGCCTATGAGCACATTTCTCCAAAATCAATGAAAACAAACTGCTATACAAAAAATGTATAAGAAGTAGACAGTAAGAGTCTTTAAATTTAGTAAAATGCTTCCAACCAAACCGAAATTAGCATACCGTAAAAGATTAAAATGATTATGAGTTTTTAGAACTAGTAGCGAAAAAGTGGAAATTTAAAATACATGATGTTTTATAAGATAGCTTAATTTATTATAATGCCGCAAGCTAAGGACATTCAGCAAGAAAAGGATATCGATGATAAAATCCAGAAGGTTAGTCTGTTGCAGAAATTGCTATACTCATCGTTCAATGAGGTCTATGTACCGAGTCCTATGCAGAGAGAGGTGTAACTTGCGAAGGACCACGCGACACAAGAATATTGAACGATATAAAGGTTCAATAGATAGCATCGACACAAAAGATGATCGTGCGAAGAATTCTGAGGTAAGAGGGGCTCTTAGTATTAAAAAAAAAAAAAATTGGAAGAAAAAAGTAATTTCTAGATTTTAAGCAGATGCCATAGTTCAATATTTTTTTCAGAACTTTGACGACAATGGCTATTTCAGCAAGATAATATGTAAAAATGCGATACATAAAATGAATTTTACGAAATAGTTGTTTCATCTTCAATAAATTTAACCCTATCACTAAGAACTGGAGTCGACACGGGTCTCAGGCACCTTTAATTTATTTGTAGAAATGATATTGTATTCTGAGAGGTCATAGCCAGTGACCTCTTATCTCAAAATGTGTGTAGTTGAAGTAAAAATGTAATAGAGCAAATTAATGATTTGTTAATTTTTTTCATTTAAAATAATAAATGTCTCATTTCTCGTAGATAGTGATGGGTTTAGTTTAAAATTTATTTTTCAGCCCTTCATTTGAAAACCTATAGTTATAGTATTTTTACGTGTTCTGTATGTGGGAATAAAACTTGCGCAAAAATTTTTAATGTTCCACGCGAGACATATTTTTATATTCAATCTAAAGTGTATGGTAGAAAATTGAGCCAGAAATTAAACAATATTTTTTTCCAGTGAAAAATAACATATTTGTACTGGTTTACGAATTATAAAAGCCTCTTTACATTTTGAATTTGTTATTATTATTATTTTTAATTAAGACATTTTGTGTAAATTTTGAATTCTTGCGTTATTAATCTATGTTTTAAGAAATATATGACAAATTTAAGAAATATGTGTTTTTTGTTTCTGTGTAAATATCATTTAATATATGGGAGTATTTATGTGAAATTTCAAAATGTATTTCCCCTAGAAACTTTAAATTCATTGTCGTACAAACTTTTATTAATATGAATGTGTCCGTTTTGTCCTCTAATTTTACATGTTTATTATTATTATTATTATTATTTTATTGGGAGTTTTAGTACATTATTTCTGAGTAGTAATATTCAGTAACAACTTTCTATATTAAATAAACCATATATCGTTTAATAAATCTCCTAAATAAAACGGAAGATTTGGTAACTACGCAGTTAAAAATTTGGTTATGATACATTTTACATATAACTTAATACTTTAATGAAAATAAACAGAGCTTTTCATGAAATTCTAGATTTCGATCTGTTTCGAAAGACTTAAATGTAATTCTATGTAAATGGAGCGAATAATATCTATCATAAGTTTGTAAAACACTGTTAATTTTTACCGATTCTGATATTTTAACAAAATATTAATTTATGATTGAAGTGCAAAGTCTAGACATCTTAGATAACTGAAACATTATAAAGATTTTCTAAAATGTGATACTTTTAGTGTATATAATGAAATTCAAATATGCATTAAGTATGAATTTTATAAGCATACATTATATACAAATACTTGAACAAAGATTTACAATTTCGTGTACATTATTCTTATAGTTAAGGATGCTATAGTTAATATTTTCTTTTTGCTTAGCGTGCATAGTAATACCGAATATCATAGAAGCTACATGGGATTATTATTTGCATAAATAGACGACTGCGTTAATTCAATTTTATTTACACTTTTACGGAGAAATGTGGAGAACTCGGCGTCTTACAAATTGATTTTCCAGGCAGGAGGAACATAACTCTGTGAGGGGTACACAACAAAGTGCCTGCAGGCTGTCTGAAGGTTATCGACATTTTTCGAAGATATTCTCCAACGGCAGTCTCCCTTGTGAAAGAGGTCATAACTTGCAGCAGTTCTCAAATATTTCTCCAGTATTTCTTTGCATTTCTCGTACCCAGAGAAAAAGAACCCAAGATAGTAGTTTTAGAGGTTTGAAGAATTTGTGTTTAAAAGCCTTGATATCTCTTTGTCAGATACAATCCCCCGAATGTCAGACAATAAAAATATTTCAAGTTTTTGTGACTTTGTCTCTCGATTTTTTCACATTTTTAAGAAATGCTGTTACATCTTCGGCAACGATTTATAGTTTTTTAACTAAAATATTCACACAAAACAAAAGTAGGGGAAGCCGGGGTAATAAGAGACAGGGGTAATAAGAGACGCAGTCAAAAAAAACCTCCAAAAAATATACTTAGACAACTTTAAATATATGTAATATAAAGTATCATGTGTATTCTTTACTACAATACACTTGTTGAGAAGTTTATAACACATTTTGAACTTTTTTTTATACGATGAAAAAAACCTTCGCTTTGAACTTACCCTAAAAGTTCGTGACATTTTCTAAACTTTTTGTAATTTTTTTTTATAGGTTAGATGTTTGGGATTTATTAATGTGTAACCTTTTGACCAAGACTATGACTTTTGATGTACAATTTTTTAAAACCTTGAAAGCATTCTTTATTTACATGTTCTAGGCATGTTTCTTATTACCCCATTTTTATTTTTTGTGGGGGTAATAAGAGACATGAGTCTCTTATTACCCCCACTGTTAATTCCTGTGTCTCTCCCCCCCCCACTTCATTGTAGTTCCTGTTAATTCAGTCTGACTAGTTTATGAAGAGTTTACCTTGTGTTAGGCCTAGTCTAAGTTTACCAAGATAACTTTTTTTTTTTTTTTTCACTTTAAATCAAAAAGCAGTTTTATTCATTAGGCTAGACCATATTTAAGGTTTATGATAATTTAAAATTATGTTTAGAATGTCTATAAGTTAGTATTTAGTCATTAATACTTCATTACATAATAAATAAGTTCATTTATAATTACTAGAAATTTTTTTATAACATTTTGTTCGCTTGTATACACTTCAAAGATACGGTTTTTTGCCTATTTTCGACTACACTTTAGAAAATGCGTAAAATATTTTCTGCCCATTTTAAAAATTATATTGATGTTTTTGGTTAATCCCTAGGTTATGTTGATTATGTAGAACTATCATTAAGTACATTATTATATTATTTAGGACCTAATATTAAAAGAAATGAATTTCACAAACACATTTATGACAGTTAATTTTCGAAAAAACATATTTTTTGAATGGATGTAAATAATAAAAATTAAAAACTATTGGCTGATTCAGAATTGTTTCCAGATGTCTTTTATTATCCCACATGATTTTACATTGCTATATATGGATAGTTACAAGCCTGGTCTCTTATTACCCCACGTGGGGTTATTAGAGACAAGGATTTAATGAAAATTTAATTTTTTTTTTTTTTTTAACAAAAAATTTAAGTTCAAAAATCGCCTAAAAAATTAAGAGGAGTCCATTTAATGAAATTAATACGAGACATTTATTTCAAGTTATTTAGATTAATAGTATAGATTTTACTAATATTTTTTGTCTCTTATTACCCCTTTTGTCTCTTATTACCCCGGCTTCCCTAAATCAAATATTTTTCTAAAATGTTATTGCATATTTAAAGACATGTTACTTTACGAGGGAAGAAATGTTATGTTTTTTTTTTTTTTTTTTTTTTTTTTTTTTTCAATTGAGAAAATCGTTATGACTATCGAATTTTGATGATTACTTTTACAAAATAATTATTCTAATATTCTTAATTTTGGAACATTTGTCCGTTGATTTAAAATGATTTTTTTTCTACCATACATCTAAATTTGGATATATAATAACTTTTTAAAATTAATTTAGATCCATTAGAAAATCCCTAGTAGTTGCATAAATTCACAAAATTAAAAACTAGGATTTAAATATTATTAGTAGTAAAATTGAACTCGTGAAAAAATTTAAAAGCTATATATTTTAAATATATATAGTAATTATATTTTTCCTAAAAATTCAGAATAAAGAAGTGAAATATGACTTACTAAAGGCATTTGATTATAAAAGTATGAAGCTTATAAACAAAAGAAATGCTCTAGAAAGTTTCTTTCTTGCAATAAAAGTTACCAAATCCTCGTTAAAAGAAAGTCATATATACCGTGCGATTCAAAATAGATGTAACAGCGATTGTCTCTTAAACTAAGAGTCATAGAAACATAATTTCGATTACAAAATTTGTTGGAAACAAGAGCAGATTTCAGATACGGCATTTTTTGCACAGGTGGTAAATATATTAAAATACGAAATTTAATTTTTTTACGGCCCCACTTTCCCTATGTCTCATAATTAAAAAATATTGCCCTTAAAAGAAAAAAAAATGAAAATGTATATTCATCATTCCAAGTGGTTAGCTGAGGTATTTAAATTTAAAAATGAGGACTTACACCATCTTACTTGTAATTTTAGCATTCATTTTTCGACGCCAAAGTTCTTACTTTAGGGGGCTTTCCACGAGATGATAAAAATTAAATAAAGATGCATTTGTTTTAAAATAGCAATTAAAATTATTCAAACGTATGGGATTAACAAGTTTCAAGAACTCAATGCAAATTTCGATTATGCTATATTGTTAAAAAATTAAATAGTTGAATCTCTTAGGAGTCACCTGCAAATTAAAACACTTCAGTAGAGAAATATATAGTAAAAAATATGTTAAAAGAGTAGTTTAGCTTGGTTTGGGGAATTACTCTACGGTCATTTTTTTATCATTAAGGTCCATTAGATCAAGACTTGCGGTTTAAAGTAGTTTCTGCATCTCTATGAACATGTATGTCTTTCGGGATTCGAACCTGGCTCCTGTAAACTGAAAGCTAGACCACTGATTATTCCGCTACACGATGGGCCTGATAAACGAGCGTGAGTTATGTTGTGAAATATATCTAAACTAAGATGATATAGTCTTTATTTTTCTAAGAAAAAGAGTATTCTAATATCTAATATATAGATTACCAGGCATAGTTTAACAATTTCCAACAAAGCTATTTATGATTTCAGTTCGTGTTGTCCATCTACTTCTTCGCATTCTTATTTGCATAAATAATTCTAGAACGCCTTGAAACTGATATATGTTATTTAATTTCTTGAAGCATATACACTGAAAAAAATTTCTGTGACTGACATCTAGAAACTTAAATTGTGGCTCTAGTAAAAGTAGTTCCATGCCATTTTTTTAAATTATAGTCCTCTTTGTTAGCGAGTTCTAAAAACCCCTATTACAAATTCTAGAGCGTTTTATTATACTATCGTGGCCGAACTTATTTAAAAATCTCTGCAAGAACATGCGAACGCAAGAGGTGAGTTTTAGTAAAAATAATTTTGGTTTTTAACCTAATTCTAGGAGATCAAGGGAGATTTTCCCGCTATAGAAAAGATTGATAATAGTCATGATATTATTCCACCATCTAGAAAAGTATACACTAGAACTTCTCGATCATTTCCCCTATCCATGTTATTTGATTACCTTATATGCATATATCCGATATCTATATTTCTAGTTTAAGGATACAAAAAATGACTACTTATTCGTTCTAGATGAAAGCGGTATATATTTTTTTTTGTCAGTGTAATTAGGATATTTTTATTTGAATATAATTAGATTTCTTTTGAAAATAAAGTTGCATTAAAGCTATAACTTACTATCACAATAATCATAAAAATTTTAAATTTAATAAACTGTTGAATAATAACTAATTTATTCTTCATTAAATTTCTTCACTCCCGTAACAAAAAAAAAAAAAAAAAAAAAAAAAAATGCAAATTGATCGATTAAGAAACACTTTCCAATTGTACTTTGCATTATTTAACCTTTTTAATGTATTTTATCTATGTTAAAATACCTAAATAAGATACGATTTAAATTATGAAAATTAAACTTTACTTTTAATATAAACAAGAATTGCTTTTCGTATTGCCCTGTATATTATGTATAAATTACTTGCGTTCAATACAGTGGAATAAAATTTTAGTATAATAAAGAAAAACCTCATAACAGAATTGAAAATGTACTTTGTATTATTCTTATTTACAGCCAGTAGTCAATCTGTATACTTCTATGTTGCCCTGTAAAACAATCACACTTATGATAATTCTGCATATTCTATAAGAAACATATTCTTCTAAACCATAATAATGTTTATTTATTTCGTTTCGTTTCGTTTCGTTTAGTAAAAATATATAAAAATATTTTTAAAAGAAATACTTTTAGTGAACAGCTACTTATTCAAATTATTTTGAGTCCCTGCATACAAACCAGTAGTAATATGTAGAATGCTTTGCAAGAAGATGTTAAACCTAATTTATAAATCTTGACGTAGTATATCAATTTGAAGAAATTCTGAAAAAAATTCCTGAATTAAACAGTCAGGCAAATCGAAGTCATTAATATTTTTCACATTTTTGTAAAGTAATAAAAATGCGTAACACAACTGCAATTGCAGTTTCATAAATTTCCCGTAATGAATCCAAACATTTTTTGTGTGGCTGTTTAAATAAATAATAATATTTATCATACTATTTTTACAGGAGATTTCCTTCATTGCATTTTGAAAATGTACCTTAATTTCGTAATGTTTAGCACGTATAAACATGCAGAAACATGCTTTAAAGAGATAACTCTCTCAGACCGTAATGTATAAGAGTTATTTTAAGATTCCCTATTAACGAATCAGTTTTGCCGCATCTGTGATAATATTCTACAATAAAACTGAAAAACCTAAATAAAACATGTCAGTTTCAAAGAATTATAAATTCATTTAAGGAAATAGGAACGCGGGGAGACAGATCGGCAGACAAATAGAAGAACTGAAGTCATAAACACTTGTTTGTAAAGAAGTGTTAAAGCTGCATAACCTAACTAATAATGAAGAAGCAGTTTTCACTTATATCACCCATCCTCCCCGTGTATCTGAATATTTTTATTAGACCTGTAAACATATCATTAACGCTAATTATACCATATTCTACGGAAAAAACAGCTTCATGCATCTAAGCAATTGATGTTAATTTCTTTATATTATGTGCAGTATAAAGAAATAAAAATATACTTTAAAGCATATACCTCACATTGGCCATAATGTAGTCTTTTAAAAGATTTTTCCTAGTGAACCTAAATAAAATATATCAATTTCAAGGCATTCTATAAGAGTTTACAAAAATCAAAGCACGTATAAATTAAAGTCATAAACGTTTTTTATATTTGCTTGAAAGTGTTAACATAATATCATTTACTCGTCCTTCAGTATGGTTCCACCAGTGGGCGAGAGGTTCTGCTTTCAATGCTGGAAGACCAGAGGTACCAGATTCGGTCTGTTCGGAATTTTCTGTGGTTTTCTTCAAAACTCTTGTAAATACGGGCTAGGAAACTTCAGAAAAACCTCTTCGCAAATCATTTCACCCAGCCCTAGGACCATAGCGTAGTCAATCGGCCTTAACTCACACAACCACAACAACCAACCAACCACTATTTTCAATATAATTCAAAATGAAACACTACTTTTATTGTACACTTTTCAATATACATTGTAAATAAAATTCTAGCTAAAAGAAATCTTAAAATGGTGAACCATAACTGTAACATGATAACACATAGCAAACACAAATGAAGACTTTTTGAAGTGTAATATAATTAAACTTTCTGACTTTTGAAACAACCCCTTAATAATCGGCGAAAAACGATAGAATTTTCAAATTGCGATAACGCAACGCATTTTTCACTTAGAAAAATGGATTTATTTTTTATTTTTCTGCTTATATCGAAGGCAATATTTCTCTAAATATGAGTTATAAGAAAGACGGGACTGTATAAATATTAAATTTCATATTTTAATATGTATACACCCACTTATACAATAAATACTATATCTGAAATCTATTCCTGATCTGAACAAATTTTGTAATTGGAAGTGTGCTTCTATGACTGTTAGTTTAAAAGATAATCGTTGTAACGTACATTTTGAATTACCCAGCATAGTTGTACTCAAAGGGCTTTCACAACCCGTGCAAGCATTATAATCTATAAATATATTTATTGATGGACTGAAGTCAATGGATTTTTTTTTTCCAGGTTGGTTAAAGCTTGTTTTCTTTGGCTTTAATATGGAATAGATGTCAATGCTTCAGGACTAGCGCTATTTGTTTATCGGTGATATCGGTGCATGATAAAATGTAATATCGATATTAAAGACGTGGTTTCAAAACTTCGTAAATCACTAGGTTATTATTTAATTTAATGTTATTATATTATTTAATGCTTCGACATTCATCTAAGAAGAGCTTTGAAAGCTGACGGTTAGTTTAAATGATAATCATATCATAATAATTTATAACAAATTAGTCTTTTCTTTAAATTACATCTTTTTTATTGAAATTTTATTTTTCCGAATGGGAAAAAACAGGTGTGATTGTGTGATTTTAATAAAAATTGTACATCTTTTTTGTTTGTTCAATCAAATTTTTAATAGTGTATAAATATGTTTTTTCACGCTAGATGGAAGCAATGTTCCAAATCTTTTAGTTTTTTAATATCGTTTTAATTTTCTTCTTGATGATTAAATTTTAGAAAATATAGTTTAATTATATTTTATTTTTTGAGATCCTTATGCAGTGCCATTTAGTTACAATTTATTAATTTAGTAAAAGTAAATAAATTGAGATAATTCCTTCCATATTTTTTTATGATCCATTAAACTTCGTAATTTGCGAGATACACCTCAACTCTTACAAAATGCTGAATGGCGATTACAAGCGACATATGTGATTCCTAACTCTCATATCTATGTGGTAATTTCCCTTTAGATATTATTATTATTTTTTTTTCCATAATATTTTTCAACAATATTCTTACTTTTGTTTTTATTTCTGCGGAAAATCAGACGCACTTTATAGTATTCATCTTAATATGGCTAATATAGTTAAAAATCTTGAAATTTATATACTCTTTGAAGAATTATAGTTTCTTGAAATAAAAAATTCTTCAGATTTTGAGCGTTTTTAAAACTTTTAATTAACTTTAGCATTAGTTTTTCTTTGGTAAGAGAGAATTTGTTAGGGATAAACATTATTTTTTATTGACAATTTGTTATCAATATTTTTTTTAATCAGTTCCTTATTAGTGATTACGGGTTCTTATGGTTCATAATAAAGTGAGTATTATGGATTTTTTCATACCATTGATAAAACTATTCCTGGATATCACTATTTTTTGGTTCTTGTAGATAATTTTGGCCTTTGATCGTCTGCTTTTCTCGCATTTTACAACCTTTGTAAATTTATATCTATATCTATATCTATCTATCGATATTGATAGATACATACAGATAAATATTTCTTCACGGCAATGCGAATAAATCAGGAAATGATAAAATTATTAAGAATTTAAAATTTATACACACACACACATATATATATATATAATATTTTCATATTTACTCACAACAAAGCGTAGAAATATATATATTGTTTAGTGGCACGCGAGCAACAATTACCAAATTTTTCAATAATTGAGCATTAATGCAGGAAATTTGGAGCATTTGAAATTAAGAAATATGTGATAAATATTAGTACTGGAAAAAAATAATTGAAGATTTTCTTATTAAATTTGTAGTGGTTCTAAAATCTTGAAACACGATACAAGTAACAACAATATAAAATTCAACTACTGGGTAGTTATAATTAAAGTTTTCCTGTTTAGGCTTACATGGACCATAGGAAAAGGAAATCTGAAATAAAAATTAATAATTCGAATTCGGACCGATAAATGGTGCTTTTCATGCAATAAAGGAAAGACATTAAGCAAACTTAGAAATTAAAAAAATAAAAACAGTAGTTAATGCCGTAAAATCCTTCTTAACTATAATTAATCTTATTCTACATTTAGAGGTGAAAGATCGATAATCGGTGACCATGTTGTTTTATTAGGACGGTAGTAATTTTTGAACTGCATTTCAAGAATATCGACACTTAAAATGCTTAGGGCGTGAGAAGAATGAGTATTACATTTGAAGAGAATGGAGTGTTGCGTATGGTGCGAGGAATATAGTTGCTATTTTAAGGCAAACAAAATTAATGCATTTTTTCAGCTTCACAACGGAGATCTTGTATGGATATAACTTTACAATTTATTGTAGGATTTTTCGTATTGTAAATAAAAGGGGCAGAGAAATCCCGTAAGCGATGTGACACTGCACTTTTCGAAGATTATTGGAAACCAGATTCTCCTTCGGCCACGCAATATGAATTCTTCGACAATTTCATTTGCGATATGTTTCTGTCATCTGCTTTGCAGCAAAACCACCTCTCCAATTTCTTTAAGTTTAAGAATATCTTTCTCCTACCCTGTCTCCACGGAGGTATTTATCGTAAGCCTTTTAAGCATCAATATGCTCGCATTGTCATTGAAAAATTATATTAGCGTATTAATAAAACGACTTGATTAGCGGGGATCAAAAATTTTCCTCTAAAGGGATGGTGAAGAATGGTTTTACGGCAGTGACTGTTGAAGTTTCAGAACGCTTCAAATTTGCATAATATCTTTTCTATATTGCACGAACAGCACCATCTATAAGTAGAATTTTTAACTATTAAATTTTATTACATGTTTCATGTCCCCGTGGTTCGTGTCCCGCACATAGCAAGTTTCAACGAAATCAGTCAGCTAGAATGGGAAAAAACAGGGTAACTTTAATTGGTCTAAACAGGGTAACTTTAATTGCTCCCCGGTATTTACAAGATTAATTAGAACACATTCTACTCCATTCAACTCCTTTCTTTAAATATGCGTATATATTAAGGTTTCTATTAAATAAAGGGGAAATTTTGTTTTTATTTTTGTTTTTATTTTTTTATATATTTATTATTATTATTATTATTATTATTATTATTATTTTGAAATCCGATATGCATGCCCTCGATTTTGTTTCTATTTGACCCTAAACACTGAATATTTTTAATTTAATGCCAGTGTTTTTATTTTACCGATTTTTTACAATGTAAAATGTCATGAATACAGAGTTCACGCCCACAATGAAAACTTAGTGCTAGAAAAAAACAACCTTTATGATTTAGTGGTAAGAAAATGTAAAATAGTACACAGACATATATAAGATTGCATACATTTTTACATATTTTTATTGCAGCTATCAAAGTTGTTTTGTGAATCAGTTAAAAATTTTAAGATGTTATTACACAAACTGTCCACGTATTAATAAGAATTTCATAAACGTACAATTTAGTAACTTGTTTAAACATATGAATTGTACAAGAAAATTTTGGCCACCTTCGTGAAAAACTGGTGTTGAAAGACGAAGGAAATGATCGAACATTAATTAAAGGTGCATACAACAAATGCTCCAGGCCAAAATAAATGAGCACGACCCTTCTACAGATAAAAACGTAAGCACGAGAGCAATGTAAATGAAACACGTAATATAGCGGATTCAAAATAATACTGGTATAGAACCTTGATGATAAAATAACATTAAAATCCATTATAGGGATACGATATTAACTGTATTTACCTCTCCCCCACCTTAAGGAAAAAAAAAAAAAAACTGTCTTTGAAAGAATTTAATTTAGTACGACCGGACTAATTTTTATATTACAATCTTGTAATTAAATAATAATAATAATAATAATAATAATAAAAGATGTATAGAAACTTTCACCAACTATTTAGAAGACATCACCATTAAGAAAATATAGCCATCTATCCAGAAGTCATTATCAAAACATATCCAGAAGAAATAATCAACAAATATTTAGAAGCCATAATCCATGCATATCCCAGAGGCCTTGACAACAAATATTCAGAAACCACAATCTATACACATCCTCAAGTTATCGCCAAAAAATATTCAAAACTATAATCAATACATATTCAGAAAGATATCGCCAACAAATATTTAGAAGCCATCATCAATATATATTCAGAAGATGTCCCCATCAAATATTCAGAAGCCATTATCAATATATATTCGGAAGATATTGCCAACAAATATGCAAAATTCATTATCAATATATCTGCAGCAGATATCGCCAACAATATCCAGAAACCATTATCTATATATATTTGGAAAAGATAGCCAACAAATATTCAGAAGCCATCCAATTTATGAATATTGATGGTCTCGGACATCAAAATTGGCAATTGGTTTCTACATGCGTTTGAGGAAGAATCTGTAGCTTAAGAGTAGGTTTTTAAAAATGTAAAAGATTTTACAGATTTGACAAACTATTTTAAGTAGTTTAGTGTATATGGTTGAATTTTTTATGCCAACTATGTGAAAAATGCTAGAGCTGGGAATTGAACCCGGGCCCTTCGCTTAACGTGCGTATGCTCTTCTACTGAGCCATCCTGGCTGATAACCAGCTTGACATTTCTCACATAATAACCGTTGGTAAGGTCACCGTATCATGCAAACGAAGATATAACGGTTATTATGTGAGAAATGTCGTGTCGGTTATCAGCCAGGGTGGCTCAGTAGAAGAGTATTCGCACGTTAAGCAGAGGGCACGGGTTCAATTCCCGGCTCTGGTATTTTTCACATAGTTGGTATAAAAAAAATATCAACTTTATACTCCAAACTACTTAAAATGGATTTTTCCGGTTGATGAGTTTATCAATAAAATTTCTAAATATTTTAAGATAGTTTAAGAAATTAAATGGCAAAATTGGATATTGGCAGACATCCTGGCATATTGGAAGTGGAACACTACAAAATGGTGACAACGAAAAGTCGCTGTCTGACAGAAAGTCCTGTCGTACTTAAGAAAAAAAAAAAAAAAAACGAGCTTGATTGGTAGAGCGTCGGGCTCGTAATCGAAGCATTGCGGGTGCAATACTCGAACCAGTTAAAGTTCGTCGTGTACATTAAAGAATCGCTCAATAACAATAATAACAATAATAATCATAATAATGTAGTTAAATGCACAAGTTAAATAAAATTAAAAATGAAATTTTGATAAAAATAAAATATGGTTTCTTAAAAAAATGGAAAAAAAAAAAACTGCTTATCTAATGTCATACCCACTGTCATCAGTTTTATATCCAAGATTAATGTAAAACTAATTAAAGTGGCTTTTTTTTTTTTTTCCCCTAAAAATTAGATTTCATTGATGGTTTTTTAAAACTATAATTTTAAGATTTTTTATAATGTTTAGATTTTAAAATGATTGTTCGAAAAATTAAAAACATTGTATTAATTCATTCCTACAAAAGATGATAACAATAACAGATTTAAATACATAGGAAAAAAATAAAGCATATTACGAAAATTAAGGAACCTATTACAAAATATGTTTCAGTTTTCTTTGTATAAATTTAGAGCTTACGATACGCTATATCAATAAAAAATCATTCTTCTAATATAATATCATAAAGTTCAATTTTAAAGACTATTAGTGCAGTTTTAAAATATAATCATAACAATACACATTATTCAAATTATTTCAACTATTATTAGAATAAACAACTTAGAATGGTTAGCACGCGATAAAAACATTATTGCAATTTTGTCATTTTTGCTTGTGGAAAAATGTGTTTGAAATCAAAATATTCGAACAAAAATATCATTATATGCCATTGCAATTTTGTTATTTCAAGAGCGAATACTTCAAATCAATAAGGTAAAAAGCGATTAAGGTAAGTTTAAAAGTTAAAAATAAGCAGAAGCTCCTCAACTATTATCCTTGTATTTACATTTATTATTCAAATGTGAAAATAAAATACAGTTTACAAATAAAGTACGTTTATCTAAGTAACTATGTTAATATTGATAAATGGATGTTTTCAAACATTAGATTTTGTTCCTAATTGAATATTAAAAATTGGTTGGTTGGTTGGTTGTGAGGTTTTAAGTTTACGTTTGTTCTTTAAGACCAACTCTATGGGTTTCTTTCAAAGGAATTTTAACCTGTATTTATGCGAATTTCGGAGAAAACCGCTTTAAACTCCGAATGACTAAGCCGATTAGTACGATATCTATTTGAACCCGTCCAATTTTAATGAGAATATATGTTAAGATTCGGAATTTCTCTTATTTATGTTAAGCAATATTTACGTCACAGCTTAAAATACTTCATTTATTAACTTAACCCGTTAGTAGTCGCTAGTTGGTCGATTTGCCGCCCATCCTTCAGTGTTGCCAGATATTTTATTTGATAGCCACGAAAAATTTTTAGAAGTGGCATTTGATACAGATAAAACTTCAATAAAATTGAAGAAACGTCGATCACATCACTTCTTAAAATTATTGGTGACAGTTAAATAAAAGTGCACAATCTGTAATAGGTGGCGCTGTGTATAGCGACAACTAACGGGTTAAAAAAGAAAAAAGAAAGAAAAAAAGAAAAAAGATTATCATATTCTTGGCCCTTTATAAGCATAACAGTTTAGTCTTCTTCTTCTTTTTTTTTCTTTTTTTTTTTTTTTTTTAAACCAACAATTCATTCTTTTTTTTTTTTTTTTTTTCCCGATTTTACTTCAAAAAGAATTTATTAGTAGGTTTGATTAATCGAAATGGAAAAAAATTACAACTTTCTAAGTATTGCGATTAAAAGAAAGAAAGAAAAAAAAAGATTCAGAAATTTTCGCGATTTAAAATATAATATGCAATGTACAAAGTGTATGTCAAATCATAAATTTTCCTTTCTTTTTTAAAGACCACCCCCAGTAGTGAATCCCATACAGTCTCCAATTGCCCACAGCGTAGCTATAAAGCAATGTTAAAACCTCCTCCACTCCTTTATATATGTATATATATATATATATATATATATATATATATATATATATGTACACTCTTGCTCAAAAGTTTAGCAAGATTTGCAAATGATAATTTTTTTTTTTTCAATTTAAAAACTTATCTCTCCATGAAATGTTTTTAAACATTGGGCATTTAAAGAACTAGGTCTTTTTCATGTTTTACTGTTAAGATTGGTTTAAGATAATATTTAGGGGGCTGGCAAGAAATTGAGCAAAACCAATTATGTTTGTGATCACCCTGTATCGTTAAAAGAACGAAATGATCTGTAACTTTAGGATATGTTAATATAGACCTAGTTCAATTCGTGGATGAATTTGTGTGACGATAGCATATTAAGTACGGAGATATAAGCTTTTATTTTAAAATTAAAAAAAAAAAAAAAAAAAAAAATCAACATGTTTTTTATTTATAATACACAGAGTTTTTTAAGACAATTATTCCCACTTTCAGGTAAGTTGGAAAAACACTTTTTACTTTCCGAACACTATAGTGAGGAAAGTATTGTAATCATGTCAAAAATCCGAATTCGAGATTTTGATGTTTCTATACGTTTTGAGGTGCCCTGAGTCCGTTTTCACTATTTTTACGATGATGTATGTATGTGTGTGTGTATGTGTGTATGTGTGTATGTGTGTATGTTTGTGAACACGCTAGCGTCTAAAGGCTTTGTTCGATTAACCTGAAAGTTGGTACGTATATTGTAAGTCACCATAGTACGAACCCTATAGATTTTGGTGAATCTAGCACTTATAGTTTTTTTACAGGGACACAAAGAAAAATTCTTTATGATTATGGCCTATGGGACCAAAATCTTAAAAGTGCGATAGCATCTAAACGCCTTATTCAATTGAGCAAAAATTTTATACCCATATTATAGGTCACAGATACTCAATCTGTATAGATTTTGGAGAATCTAGCACTTATAGTTTTTTTACAGGGACACAAAGAAAAATTCTTTATCATTAAGGCCAATGGGGCCAAATTTTTAAAAGTGTGATAGCGTCTAAACGCCTTATTAATCTGAGCAAAAAAATTGTACACATGTTATAGGTCGCATTTGCACCAACTGTATAGATTTTGGTGAATCTAGCACTACAGTTTTTTTACAGGGACACAAAGAAAAATTCTTTATCATTATGGCCTATGAGACCAAATTTTTAAAAGTGCGATAGCATCTAAACGCCTTATTCAATTGAGCTGAAAATTTGTATGAATATTATAAATCACTGTTGCACTAACTATAAGCATTTTGGTGAATCTAGCATCTATAGATTTTTACAGGGACAAAACGAAAAATTCTTTATCATTATGATCTAAGGGCTCAAAGTTCAGTAGCGTTAAATAAAACCTCGTGTGATATATGGAGAAAAAAACACTCTATTATGGTTTTCTCTCTTTTGTTTGTTTAGCAATTCCTCTTTCTTTATTTTATCTACAAAACTGTTAGTTACTCAATGTTCGGAAAGTCGAGTGGAGTCACTCCAGATTTTTAAGCAATATACTGCAATCGGAATACAAATATCTTAAATATTTCATGAAATGTGAGCATTTATATGAAAAACGTTTTCACTGTACAGGTGCGAAAGATAAAAAATGTTTTATTGCATAGGTTGAAAGCTAGATATAGTTTACAACTTTTGTCAAAAGTGCATTTGAATAGAGAAAAAATTAAGCAAATTATACGAAAAAGAACGATCTAGATTTGAGATATTTTCCAACGGTTGAAATTTCTTGAGGGATTTTTCACATACCGCATAAATAATTTAAAGATCCAATTATTTTAATCACTTAACAAAAGTTCTTTTTTGTGAAAAACCCCTTATAAGCTTCTAACTGTGACATACATATATATTTTTTTTATTTACTAAGATTTGTGAAATGATAAGGGGTTTTTCACAAAAAAGAACTTTTGATAAGTGGTTAAAATAATTGGATCTTTAAATAAATTACGCAGCAGGAGAAAAACCCCTTAAGAAATTTCAACTCTTGGAAAATATCTCAAATCTAGGTCGTACTTTTTCGTGTAATTTGCTTAATTTTTACTCTATTCAAATGCACTTTTGATAAAAGTTGCCCAATATATCTAGCTTTCAACCTATGCAATATATATATTTTTTATCTTTCGCACATGCGCAGTGAAAACTTTTTTCATAAAAATGTTGATATTTAATGAGATATTTAAGATATTTGTATTCCGATTGCAGTATATTGTTTTAAAAGTGTCTTTCCAAATTATATGAAGGTATGAATAATTTTCGTTAAAAAATCTGTATATTATAAATAAAAAACATTCTAATTTGTTTAGGAGTTTTAAAATAAATGCTTATATTTACGTTATTTAATACTCTATCATCACACAAATTCATCCACAAACTAAACTGGGTCTGTATTAACATATCCTAAAGTTACAGTTCATTTCGTTCCCTTAACGATACAGGGAGATCGCAAATATTATTAATTTTTCTCAATTTGTTTCCGGCTCCCCTAAGTGTTGTCTTAAACCAATCTTCACTGAAAAACATAAGGAAGACCCAGTTCTTTAAATACCCAATGTTTGAAAACATTTCATCGTGAGATAAGTTTTTTCATTGAAAAAAACTGATCGTTTCCAAATCTTGCTAATTTTTTGAGCAGGAGTGTTTATATAAATACATTAAATAACTTTACATATAAACAGAAAAAATAATAATGAAACCAGAAAAATAATTCACCCATAAAGAATTGAGGCTATCATCGGGATGAGGCTATCATTGAGATGATAGACTTAATGCTTTTTGGGATAACTATTTTTCTGGTTGTATTGTTATTATTTCTGTTTATTTTAGTAATATTATTAGCTACTTTATTTTGTTAACTTTAGCTTAAATTTTGAGCTAAAGTGAAATAATAAATATTTGAAAAATGTAATTCTGAAGGAATGCGTACTAAGAGTTTAGTGGATTCCATATAATTCAATCAAAGTAATATGTAAATTATTGCTATAAATATTATACTACTATAAAACACATAGTTGACAATAACAGTAAAATCCACCAAAAACTGGAACTAAATCAATTCATAATGATTGCTTATAAATTTTTTCATTTATTACACGGTTTCCATCTTTTATCTTTTTTTTTTTTTTTTTTTTTTTTTTTTTGGCAGGGACTCGCAATTTTTTTTTGCTATGCTGTTTCTTATTATATACAAGCAGAAAGTAATGGATTCGTGATATACACAAGAAGAGAGCAATTGATTCGTGAAAGATATTGACCTGCGGTTTTCGAAGGATTTACACGTTTTGTGATGTCTGCGGGTTACCAAAATTTTATGAACGCTCTATCTATCAAAACAATGCACGGAATTAAGTTTACATTTGTATGGACCATGACTTAAATTGTTTCAAATTAACTTATGGGATATATCACCCAACAGATGGCGATGCTATGCTGACATTTCTTCCATTTAATGAAAGGCTATATCTCAGCTTCTATAATGTGTAGGCGCACAAAATTTGATAAGTATGCGGATCATGGTAAAAGATTATGTTCATCCAATTCTGGTATTATCGGCAGATAGGTGGCGTTGCTATACAGCTATTTAACCCCGTATACGAGAGGGCAATATCTCAGCTTCTTTTATCTATAAATATACCAAACTTGCTATTTGAGATGGATATTATGAGAAACTATGATGATTCAATTACGGTGCATATCCGGCAAGAAATGTACCTCGTTTTTGGTAAGGCAGTATCCCAGCTTTTACTATATATAAATGCACCAAACTTAATACGTGAGATAAATATGAAAAATTATGTCAATTCAGTTTGGATGTATGTCGAGCTACAAATGACGCTACTATTATTCACTTTCTGCGATTTTCCAACGACTATATCTCAGCATCTATTTTTTTTTTTTTAAATTGTACTAAACAGCACATGTAAAATCTTTATTGTTAGAAGCTATGTTGATTAAATATTTGTAGGTATAAACTGATAGGTGGAGCTGTTTTATACAATGAGACAGAAGAAAGTTTTGCGATGGTCACAACATACTAGTTTGAAAAGGAATTTTAAGCTTAATTAATCGAAAAAAAATGCATCAAAAGTTTACCATTTAGAAATACCGGTACTTTAAAGAAAAAAAAAGTAGGAGCCTTGCTTTGGAATAACGTGATAATTTTGTTAATATGTTGTACAAATACTTTTTTTTAATCTTACTTTTCTCTTTCACATGAAAAAAAAGAAAAAAAAACTTTTTAATACAATTGTCATAACTTACATGTTATTTTGCAAGATCTTCCCGTACAATCCAATACAAATCAAAACATATTACCTGCAAAAAGAAAAGAGATGATTAGTATATGAGATGTAAAAAAATAACAAGTACATAAAATTTAATAAACGACAGAAAAATTTATAATTTACATCGAAAATTTTAAACGCAATGAATTTAAAAGGAAGGAAATATTTTATCCCTTATACAGTAAAAAAAAATATTTTCGTAATTGGCTTTTTCTTGAAATGATTTTCAGCTGATACTGCTTTTTACAGCTCGTATTTTCCAGAAATTTATTTCCCAAAGAATAATCTTTTATGCTAATAATCTACGATCAAATAACGTAAAGATTTGAAAATAGTGGATTTGGAAAAAATTGAATATAAGAACTTTGTTAATAGAAAATAACACAAAACATTTCAGAAAATATATTAAGAATACTTTTTAGATAAATGATGAAATTTGAGTGGAATAGGAAGTTTATAATTTTAGATTCAATTATAAATCGTTAAAAATTTCTCAAACATTAGTTAGTTATTGATAAAATAAATGAAATTCTTATCATAATCAAAGTTGTAGTTATTACGATAAAATGCACGTTATATCTAGTTTTAATTATGATAATTAGGTTACAGTACATAACCCCCCAGAGCTTGATTAAGGCCAAAGCACTTTATCACCACTATATTTAAACAACTACATATTTTTGATTTATAAGGGACGTATTTTGTTAAAATAATGAGAAAATTATTTTTGAAAATAATGGTGTCTGTTTGGCTTGGCGAAAATTCGGTTCTTAGATATCACTGTTTTCTAATAATTATTTTCCAATTAAAACAATTAATTTCTGTCCTAAAGAAAAAAAATATATTGTCAATAAACAAATAAATAAAAGATGGTAGTATGCTCCGGACTTAATCAGGTTCAACATAATCCATGTCTCTTTAAATAGGTAACAACAAATTCCGTGTAGTTTTAATCATATTTTATATAATTTCACAAGTGATAAAAATATTTTTGAGAAACAGTGAAGAAAAAGTATGTAAAACCTTTCTATAAGTTCCCCTCCATTCAAGGGTCAGTTGCCTTATTATCAAGCTTTTCCCGGTCCCAATTTTTCCTATAGGATTTAATTTGAATTTATTATCTTTGAAGACCCGTGTACAATTATGCGCCTATCTGAACACGTTTGCGGACAGTATAAAAACATACATTTTTTTTTTTTCCCCTAAATTGTGATATCTTAAATTTGAATAGAAATATTTTGTAAGAGTAGTCAGACTATAACATTTTAACATGTTAGCGGACATAAATGCTATAGCATCCTAATTAACATGTCTGCCACGACAATAGAATGCTATAGCAGGCTATAGCATGTCTATTGTCGCGGTCCGCGAACGTGTTAAATGTCACATTTTGCGAGAGCAGATGATTTTATTTTATTCTTGACTTTAACTGACCACTGTCCAACATGCAACGTTAGTTTCCAGATCTCAATTGGTGCAACCTCTTTCAATCACCCCTCCCCCCTTCCTTCTCTGCACCGAACTCGATTGCTTTATTGAAGTCAACAATTTTCTTTTTCAGCAATCTAAAATTCGTTAAACAATTGTTATCCATTTGAACCTGCGAGAGAGATAATCACCGTCCTGAATAGGACCCAAACCCGACACGAAACCCCCTCCCCCCCCCCCCCCCCCAAAAAAAAAAAAAAATTAATTAATTAAAAATAAATAAATAAATAATAAAATTAAATAAATAAATAAATAAGAAGAAATTTGGTAATTCAGAAGGATCAGAAGCATGAGAAATATTTACATTGAAGTTTGAAAAGGTGTCCGTTATATAGACTTCCGATATAGGGTTATCGAATATGGAAGTTCACTTAACTATAATAATTTATACATATACATATTTAGTTATGGGATGTTTTGTATGATTATATCAGTTATGTAGCAATATTTCAATCAAATTTCTTCTAACTATTGTACTTTAATTAAAACATGCTTTCAGTTCGACCCGATTCATTAAAACTAAACCCACCCAGAACTCGCCCTACTCACAAAAAATAAATAAATAAATAAAAATAAAATAAATAAATAAAAAATTCAATAAACACGACCCTCAAGAAAAACAAGAACCGCCAATCCGATCAAACACTACCCACAAGAAAAAATTACCAACCCGATCGTAACACGATCCTGTTTTTCTTTATTTTTCTAGATTTAACATATACTGTATTAAAATTTGCCCACACACCTCTTTCCGGAAAAAAAAAAAAAAAAAAATGCTGGCTACAATCTTAATCTCCTTTAAAAACTTTTTGATTCCTCTACTTTTGTGAAAATATTCTCGAGAGAAGAAACACAAAAGACAAGGCATTATATATTTGATTGTGCCTACTTAGAGGTTCAGTTCAAGCATAAAAAAGTAAGTTTGTAATGTTTTATCTAGTTAGTTTACATGCAATGGTTTCTATGTTGTTAAGGTTGACTTTTTACACCAAAGTAAAATTATGAAGCTAAGAATAACAATTAAAAACTAATCATAAACTTTACAACCTTGAAAGTCTAGCAGAAATCACTAAATTAATATAGACCTTTTGACCCTTAGAAAGGATGCTAAGGTGACAAATTTTATTTGGAATATTTTAAAACAATCGTTATAAAAACAAAATTGTTAAAAAGTAAAAAAAAAAAAAAAAAAAATCATATTAATAATTAGTGCAAAGATGTATATATTAAGAATGTACAATTGAATAATTAAAACAATTTAATTTATACTGTTTCTTGTCAGAATTATGACTTTCCTCTATTTAACGACCACTTCTATAAAAGGCCCAGGTTTCAAGGCATTGTGGATGGCCATAATAGAGATGCTACTATGTAATTCCATTTATCGATAAATAGACTTTATCACTTTCTGTGACCGAAGAATGGAAAGCGCAGCAAATTTTTATTTTTATAAAAATCGATTTTCTATACTTTTGATATTCAATCGCATTTTTACATTGTAATCTACTTTTCTCATTTATCTTCATGTATTTGGTTTTATATGTTGGAAGACAGTATAAGGTACGTTGAAAGATACTTAGGCTATTTAGGTATCCGTTTATTTATAATATAAACATGTCTGAATAGAGTATTTCTTAAAAATATGAAATTGTAATTGAATAGGTATTATTTTAACTTCTTGAAAAAGCGTTTTGATGAAATTTTATAAAGCATTTCATTTATGAAAGATTATTTGAATTGTATGTTTATTTATTTATGAGGCCGGCTGATTGACTACACGAGCTAGGTTTGGGTAGAATATCTTCCGTGTGCGTGTGTGTGTGTGTGTGGGGGGGGGGGGGGTTAAAGAACTTCAAACGAACTCTAAATACCTAGAAAAACGAACGTGACCTGTTTTCGAACTCGTCATCTCCATTTATATTCAGTCAATAATCTATCAGACAACAACATAGTGTTTTTGTATGTAATGTAGGTACAGTCGGTAACAAAAGTCTCCCAACTCTAGGAAAAATTCCTATATAAAAAAGGTACACTTAATACAGTTTTGTTAAATAAATCCTTGTCGAATCCTGTTCTTAGTCAGTCTAAAAACAGGTTTCGACAAGGATTTATTTAACAAAACTGTATTAAGTGTACTTTTTTTACATAGGAATTTTTACTAGTGTTCGGAGACTTCTGCTACCGACTGTATGTATGTGTAAATTTTACATATACACACATACATATACAAACACACGCACACACACACACACATATGTATATATATATATATATATATAGCAAGATATATGTATGTGCATGTGAGTAAACTGAGTAATTAAATAATAGGTATATTTGAGGATTAAACAGTTTAATATTAGCAATATAAATTTTATATATTAGTATGTCACGCAAATAAAATTCGCAAATGAACCACTCTTATTTATTTCCTAAATTGTACATATATTTTGTAATTATGTAGAAATAATCTCATTAATTTTATTAAGTCGTAGGAAAAAACGCTCCTTTCAATTAAAAGATATAATAAGCAATTACAAAGATTTCTCATGAATTAATATATTTCTTAAATTTACGTTAAAGGAAAAAAAAAAAAATCTCTACTCACTGCAATTACTCGTGTGAAGAAATAAAATGTAAAGTTTTGTATAATAAATTAATATACGATATTTTAATAAATAAGAGAAATGACACATACATAGGGATTAAATCTAAAAACGGCCAGAAAACACAACACTTTGTTATTGCTTTATTAATAAGAAATGTATTAAATCTGAAAGGATGAAATGCAATTCTATATTTTAACTCAAAATGTATCATTAAAAAGGCATTTGTAAAAACACTCCACTGTTATAATGCGAATAAGTTTCCAAAGAAAACTAATTTTAAAGTATTTAAAATTAATTTTGCTTAAGTTTTGGTATCGTAGTATATCTGTCGCCATTCTTTTTATTATACATTTTTAACACCCAATCTTTTATTTTTGGAACAAAAATAATGAATAAATAAAACATGAAGAAGAAAAAGAATTGTATCGTGAATATTAAGTTTGAAAATTTTCAATATTTTAAAAGTTATTTTATGAAATATAAATGGAAAATTGAGAACAAGTAGGGAAAATATTAAAGATGAATTTTAAAGGTACAGAAACCTGGATTTTAAGAACAACAAAATTGAAATTAACTCCATAGCCACGAATAATGCAGAAAGAGCAATTGAAACTTAACAACACATTACATATACGATTTTACTGTTAAAATTTCTAGTTCATAATATGTTCAGTCATTGAAAGCTAATAGGTTTTAACAAATAACAGCACTTAGAATCTTAGCAGCACAGTGAGTCGGAAGAGTGCAACTAATTTGCCGCATAACATTCATTAGCTATCAATTATAAGGAACATTAAATTGAGTCTATCTCTCTTATGATTATTAAAATTCTATTTCGATACTTATACACAAAGTCAACAAACGGCTTTACCCACCCACACCTCCGTTTTTCAAAGGCCGTCTCTTTTCCCGGCAGCGTAAACACGCATCTTTTCGCAGACGCGGTGAATAGGTGTCGAAAGCAGTGTTCCGGCAATCAGGCTAATAAGGAACGCGCGCCCTTTCTTCCAACAAGCAATTTGCCTTGCGTGTTCTAAACAAACACGCAAAAAAAGGATCCCACCTAAGAAAAGCGAGTAACTCATTATTTCCATATAACAAAATATTGATCCCTCCCGCCATCCCATCCCCATTTTTCCACCCTTCTTACCCTTTATACATAATGAGCTGCTCCATATAGAGTCGGGCTTTCCACTTTCAATGATTGAACCGGCCCCCCTTGCGTTCCATCCCCCTCCCACTAAAGCTCCGAGCTTCAACACTTCAATTTAGCATCCTACAAACGGGAGATACATTTCTTAATGAACTGAGCTGGTGCCAGAAGAAAGAAAATACATCCGAAGATCGGATTTAGTTTTAATATTAAAACAGGGCCCGGTGTCTTTCTTCGCGATAAATTGCTGTTTGTTCGGGCACGACTGAAACGCTTAAGGCTCTGCTAATATCACAAAATCGCAGGGATGCTGATTTTCAAAAGATTCATAATCTTTTTAAACGCGAGAAGAGCCTGTATCGCAGCTTAAGGAGTGATTGAAAAAGTATCATGGTGTTAATGAGTTCCATGCCCTTGGTTTTCAGTTTTCAATCACACAGCTAATTTAAATTCTGGATTTTCTTTTTTCTTTTCTTTCTTTTTTCTTTCCATATTTCGTCAAAGTGCAATATTTTTTAATAAGTAAAAAAAAAAAATTTTTTTCTAACTGAGGGTTTTCGTTTATTTAATAAATTTGAATGTTTTCTTTATTATTATTATGCTAATGGTAATGAGGATGAATCAATTACTTTACAAAGAAAAAAAGAAATCAAAAATTAATTTTCAAAAGTGTATCGAAGTTTTTATTTTGATGATCCATAATATAAAAAAATTAGTTAAAATAACTTGTGTTACATCTTTACATTTTGTATCAATTCTATCTGATATTATTATTTTAGAAACTGACAAATGAATTTTAAATTAGTAACTACACCCGACCTGATTTTGTCGAAAAATACTCAGGCAATTTTTGTTATACATTCAAATATTAGTACCTTCCCATAAACCTCATACATTTTAGACAACAATTTTATTTAATTTCATTATGCAAAAATATACTTTGCATTTCGTATCTATTGAATCTGAATATATTAGAAAGTACCAAAATGGTTTTTAATTTGTAACTAAACCGACCTTATTATACTAAAAAAAGCTACGACTTTTTTTTTTTTTTTATATACATTCAAGTTCAGCACGTTTGGATTACTCTAATATTTCTCAGCCAATTAATTTTATAATCTTTATTACAAACGTGCAATAAATAAATAAGAAAAATCATGTTTTTACTGCTTATAAAAAAAGATGATGTAAAATAAAGTACTGAAATTTGTGCGTTGAATAAGCAACAGGTTAGATACATTCGTTTTAAACCAGAAATTTTATTTAATAAAATATCAAATTTATTCACGTTTCTCATTTATCTAACCGGCAACTCATAAGTTGGAAAATACAGTACAATGAAGGTGTGTTTTTTGTTTTAAGTTTAAGTCGATTTGACGACGAGAGTACTACAAGGAGGGTGGAGGGATGTTTGGAGGGTGTTTCTAAAGGGCCTTACTCCGTATTTACGTGAGTTTCGGCAAAAACCACGGAAAACTCTGAACAGCTGGGCCGATGAATGCGACCTGGGATCGAACCTGGAAACTTCTGTTTATCAGCTTTGAGAGCAGTACCTCTCAGCCCACATTATACTATGTGGAAGGAAGGAGACAAAATAATGTTACACTCTGTCGATAATTAATATAAACAGTTTAATATAGTTAAAAATAAAAAAAGTTAAACTAAAGTTTAATAATGATTCATGTACCACAATTCTAAAAGGGAATTAATTTTATTTTAAACATATTTATTTTTCGTTCTCTTTTTACCTTGTCTGATTTTTTTTTTTTTTAATTCTACCATTTTTAAAAATTTTTGAATTATTTAAATTAAATAATAAAGTAATATTAAATAAATAAATTTTATCTAAATAAAAAATTCTGTTTTTATTAACTTATACAATCCTGCTCAAAAGTTTAGCAAGATTTGCAAACGATCAGTTTTTTTCAATTTAAAATCGTATCTCTCGATGAAATGTTTTCAGACATTGGGTATTAAAAGAATTAGATCTTTCTCATGTTTTTTAGTGAAGATTGGTTTAAGACAACATTTAGGGGGCCGGTAACAAATTGAGTAAAAATAATAATGTTTGTGATCACCCTGTATTGTTAAGTAAACGAAATGACTTCAAACTTTAGGATATGTTAATATACACTCAGTACAATTTGTCGATAAATTTGTGTGACGATAGCATATGAAATAACAGAGATATAAGCAATTATTTTAAAACTAAAAAAAAAAAAAAAAAAAAAAAAAAAAGCACGTTTTTTATTTATAATATACAGAGTTTTTAACGAAAATTATTCCCACTTTCAGATAAGTTGAAAAAACACTTTTAAAACAATATACTGCAATCGGAATACAAATATATTAAATATCTCATGAAATATGAATATTTTTATTGAAAAGTTTTCACGGCGCATGTGCGAAAGATACGAAAAGTTTTATTACACAGATTGAAAGCTAAATATATTGGGCAACTTTTATCAAAAGTGCATTTGAATAGAGTAAAAATAAAGCAAATTATCCGAAAAAGAACGAGCTAGATTTTAGGTATTTTCCGAGAGTTGAAATTTCATAAGGGGATTTTTCACATGTCGAGTAATTAATTTAAAGATCCAATCATTTTAACCACTTAGCACACACACACAAGTTCTTTTTTGTGAAAAACCCCTTATCATGTCACAAATCTTAGTGAATAAACAAAAATATATTAGAGTTACAAGCTAATAAGGGGTTTTTCACAAAAAAATACTTTTGGAGCGTGTTTGAAATAATTGGATCTTCAAATTAATTACATTGCATGTGAAAAACACCTTAGGAAATTTCCATTCTTGGAAACTGTCTAAAATCTAGCTCGTTCTTTTGCCGACAATTTGCTTAATTTGTACTCGAAATATTAATTTGTATTCAAATGTACTCTTGACAAAAGTTGACAAATCTTTCAACCTAAGCAATATATATATATATATATATATATATATATATATATATATTTATCTTTCGCACATGCGTAATCAAAATGTTTTTCATAAAAATCCTCAGATTTCATGAGATAGTTAAGTAATTTGTATTCTGATTGGAGTAAATTGTTTCAAAAGGGGTTTTTCAATTTATCTGAAAGTGGGAATAATTTTCGTTAAAAACTCTGCATTTTATAAAATACATAGTTTTAAATAAATGCTTATATCTCTGTTATTTCATATGCTACCGTCACACAAATTCATCCACAAATTGTACTGAGTATATATTAACATATCCTAAAGTTAGAGATCATTTCGTTCACTTAACGATACAGGGTGGTCACAAACATTATTAATTTTGCTCAATTTGTTACCGGCCCCTAAATGTTTTAAACCAATCTTCACCAAAAAATTCTTTGAATACCCCATGTCTGAAAACATTTCATCGAGAGAGAAGTTTTTAAATTGAAGAAAACTGATCATTTGCAAATCTTGCTAAACTTTTGAGCAGGAGTGTATATGCACTAGTAAATTTCACAAAATATTTTAAGGAAAGAAGTTTCAAACGTAATTAATATATATATATACAGTTGGTAAAAAAAGTCTCCAAACACTAGCGAAAATACCTATGTAAAAAAAGTACACTTAATACAGTTTTGTTAAATAAATCCTTGTCGAATCCTGTTCTTAGCAGGGTTGGCAAAAACCCGGGTTTTTCTAGAAAAACCCAACCCACTTGGGGTTTTCTGGGTTTTTGCGGGTTTTTCTGGGCTTTTGTGGGTTTTTCTGGGCTTTTGTTTGAATACATTTGCATTGCAATGTTAGATATATGTTATTTAGCATATTAGTTGTAATACACCTACTTATATTAAACTACTAATTAATAATTAATCTAATATTTATCTTAGAAATAAAAATTGGTTTGATTCTAATATTAAAATAGTGTTAATTAGTAAGATTAAGCTATATTTTATTTTAATGTATGCTTATTCAAAATAAATATTCTTAATGACAATAACTGATAAAATAAAAGAATTTAAATTCTTAATTACAATACATATAATTTAAATTTTTTAGTTCCCCATCATATATACGTATGGGGAACTTAAGTGATTGTGAAAATTTTCGACATTTTTTTTTTTTTTTTTTTTTTTAACCTTTTACATGTTTTCACGTGTGAGGAATGACGAAAATGACAAAATTTGTATGGTGTCTGTTAGTTGTTAGTCTGGTAGTATGTTAGTATATTAGTCTGTGTACATGATATCTCAAGAACAAATTATCGCAGAGAAGTCAGATCAGTTTTAAAATATTACTTTTGACACTGGCAAGAACCCTATTCATTTGCAACATTCAAATTAAAAAACTTCATAAGTTATTAAAAATTTACAGTTTTTTTAACATGGGAGAATAGGGCAAAATTTCACTTACACGTGCATTAAATGGAAAATTTTTACTGAAAAAATGTGAGACCAGTTTTAAAATTAGTTTTCATGTCGGAATGAACATCAGTAACTAGAAACATGCTTCTTTGAATATTTTGCAAGCTATTGGAAATTTACGAATTTCATAACACGGCAGAATAGGGCAAAATTTCACATAAACGTCAATTTTGAGGGATATTTTCATCATAAAGATATCAGACCACTTTTGAAATATTATTTAGGATACTGGCATGAATATTCTAGAGTATGAATTTTCCAATTTAAAAAATTCGTAAATTATCTGGAATTTACGATTTACTTAAAATGGCAGAATAGGGCAAAATTGAGCATAAACGTCCATTTTGAGGATCATAAAAATCAAATATATCAGACAACTTCAAAATAACATTTATGATACTTGTTTGAACATGATTGACTACAAATATTCTAATAGGAAAATTTCGTAAGTTATTCGCAATTTAAGATTTTATCAACATAAGCAAAATGGGGCGATATCCCATATAAATATGCATTTTGAGGATTGTTGCACTGGAAATAGTAGCATGAAAACGAAACTATTAAATTGACCTTAATAAAAAAATGTAATATATTAGAATAAAAGATAAATATATCGAAGTGAACGGTGGATAGCCTGTTAGGCAGGGATTTCATTCTGTCACTGTGTCCATGTCCTGTACTAGAAATTTATGAAAACATACATATGATGGGGAACTGAGCACAGTGCACTTATGTCAACTGGTTTTAATTATAAAAATAAGTTGCACTGCTTTATCCTTTTTTAAAAGTTTTTTAATAGTTGGAACGGTTATAGAATTAGCTTTATAATTATGTTGCTACTAAAATTAAAAATAAAATTATTATAAAGTTTTAAAACTAAACAATTTAATTAGTTAAATATTGATTCTGGACAACATTCATGTCTGTTGTTAAACAAAAATATCATTCGGTTTTACAGGAAAAAGAAAATTGAACCAGAACTTGCTTTTATCATACTTATAACTGTAGTAACTTTTTATGTTTAATATAATACTATTTTCTAGAAAATAAAAAGGAGTTTTTTCATAAAAGATAAGGTGTTTTCTATACATTATAGATGAGATTTGTAAATTATAAATAATTTTTAACAAAAACCCACTTATTTGCAAAAACCCAGCGGGTTTTTGTTGGTGGGCCCGCCCAGAAAAACCCGGGCGGGTTTTTCTGGTCTGGGCCCAGTTTGCCAACCCTGGTTCTTAGTCAGTCTAAAAACAGGATTCGACAAGGATTTATTTAACAAAACTGTATTAAGTGTACCTTTTTTATATAGGAATTTTTGCTAGTGTTCGGATACTTTTGTTACCGACTGTATATAGCCTTGTTTAAAAGAAAAAAAAAAGGGGGGGGGGAATTTGTAAGAATGTGAGACAACTCAAAACTGTTATATTTAAACGCAAATTTGTTGTTGGATTTTATAATTTCCAATTATTAACCCGTATTTCGGCGTTAAAAAAATAAAAAAAAAAGTTCATCTTTGAAAATACGTATTCACTATATACATGTTTCTTTAACGAATCAAACTTCTATTTGTTGGTATAGACAAAAAAAAATATTTTTTTATGACGAATATGAAGCTGTTGAATATTGAAATAATTTTTTAAGTACATAAGAAATATGTAATTTTAATATTGGCCCCTGTCGTTGATACCGTTATGCGACTTTCTTTATGTTTGTTTCAAAATGATAACTAACATTTATAGAATCCTGTACAAAATGAAAAAAACTTAGTATGATGAGTAGAAAATAGAATTCATGAAAGAGAAACATATAATAAAAACTTTCTTTAATAACTCGCGATGTTAGGAAAAGGCCAAGAACAAAAACAAGACTCGTTGACTCTTCTTCAAATATCAATGAAAAACCTCCGGGTACAAATGCAATAAATATCTTTTTGAGATTTCATCTGAGGTTCTGAAAAATTCTGTTGATAACTTATAATGGGAGTTTTATAGAATTAAAAGCACCTAACAGAACGAAGATTCGAAATTTAAACACTGATATTCGTAAACTAAATATATCTTACTATATATAAAAATTTTATCTTTTATATTTCCTGCAAACATCTGGAAAATATTTTTTAACGAATTTCTAATTAAGGCCTTCTTTTAAATTAGTTTGTAGAATAATTTAAAAGTGAAATATAAATATAATATAAGCACAGGAGCATTAAATAACTTATCTGGGCTTGTAAAACGACAGCCATACTATTAAAACCCGAGGGTACGTATACCGGCTTTCACTTTACGAACCGCTGAAAGCAGGAAAGTACTGTCCTGCTGAAGGTACTGCAAAAGATGAGAAATAACCAAAGGATTCCGAGTTGACCATTTAAATTAAAGAATTCAAATTAGTTAAAAAGATATCAACTTAAAACCCAAAGCGAGTAGCAGCACAACGTAATGTTAAATACAACAGCGTCAACTACTTGAAGTGGCTATTAGAGGTGAGTTCGGGCTCTATTTTAGCAATCCGAGCCCTCCCCGGCCCGAAAAATTTTTGAACTGAGCTCGCCGGAGACCGAAAAAAATTGTGTGATCAGAGCCCGAGTTCGCCCGAGCCCGATATTGAAAGTGGTACGCTATGCAACGCATACACAATAGTAAAATTAAACACCATTTTAATTTTCAAATTAATTTTCTTTTTATCAATCCTCAATTTAATTAACTATAAATGTTATTATAACAATTTATAATGTCTGTGTCTCTGTATGCATGTATATATTTATATAATATATATTTATAGTGCAGCCCATTGTTTATAACGCGCCTATCGGGGGACAAAAAATTTATCGGAATGCGTGATATAATGAGGCCCAATATAACGAAGGAGGAAGGATTACTGTATAACACTATGACATAATATGCCTCCCATTGAAAAAAAAAGGTTCTAACTTTTTTTCTTTTTGTTTTTTACATTTTCCAGTTAGTGAAGAATAAAATAAACGGAACTTTTAGCTTGAATCCGAGCCCGCCCGGAGCCCGAAGACTTGCGTAAGATTTGAGACAGATCGGTCTCGGGCTGAGCCCGTCTCATCTCTAGTGGCTATGAAACAAAATACAGCCAGCGGCAGCGGAAAATGTTGGAGAAATCTCAAAGTTCAAAATTATATATAATCACGCGAAAAGAGGTTTTGAACGATTTCAATAATTTTTTTTTTTTATTTAATTTTTTATTTATAATGTGATACGAAACGAGTAATTTTTTTCTTTTTTTTTTTGAAAATTTATTTATATATAGTGACCGACAAAGTGGGTAGTATTTTAATATAAAGCTTGTAACTATCTTAATGCAATGTAAATACAAACATATTTTTAATAATCATAAGCATAGTTTATTTTAAATTCCTCCCCCCCCCCGTCCTTATTTACATACATTTTCTTCATTGAATGTTTTATGGCGTATAAACAGAGTATAGTTGTCTACATTGTGTGCGTAACTATAGTCGGAGATCTTAACAGAAAGGTTATGGCAAGGTTTCTATATACCCGATTAACTCGTCTGTATGTACAAATATGCATTCACTCACATCTTTCTAATTTTTCAAATTAATTTAACGGGAAATAATAATTAGCTCTGAAAACTGATACCACAAGCAACAGGTATTAATGAACTTCTGTTTCTTTATAAAGCAGGACGAAGTAATATCTGATAAATGTGTAACAAATGAGATGCATATATAAGAAAATAAACTAATAATTAAAAAATCTTAAGAATGAAATAATATACCAACTATTCTAGCTTTTCGTTTGAAAAACTCTATATCACAACTCTATATCACTCCAAAACATCTTGATTTATATTTGGAGCTGTTTTACTTTGTATAACAAAAAGTGGAAGCTATTTCCCGATAAGATTTAGATTGAAGCAATATGTTTTGTTAATTTTCTATAATTATTTCTCTTCGTTTAATACTAAATTTCATAAACATATATAGACACACATTCACAACCATTACCTCTCTTCCTGTTCTGCATTGTTTCGCAGCCCTTATTTACATCACTATCTGAACTAAACTTAGGAAATCTCAGATTGTTATTGAGATAGATTTAAGTAGTAAATTTAATTATGGAAGTTAAAAACAGAACAGTTTATTTTCTGAACACGCAATTCCAGAGGAAAGCGTATTGTCTGTCACTATTAAAAAATATTATCGAACAGTTTCTTCAAAATCAGATTGTTGAAATACTGAGAGAAGAATTTAAACAATAGAATTACGACGTCAATCATGGAAATGGGATACGCATACATATAATAGACTTTCGGTATATATAAAAAACTAATAACCTCAATATTACGTTTATATGGAATTCTTATTTCTAGAAACGTATAAATATGTGTATGTACATTTTATAAATAAATATGCTTTTATAAAAGATGGAGTTTTAAATTTAATTTAAAATAGAAATATATACTTCTGATCTATTAGTATAACTTTAAAGACAATGTCTTTTTCTCTCAAAAAATAAGAAAAAAAAATTAAAAACCTTGATATTAATCTCGTATTACTTTTAGATCAAAAAGTTTCATTAAACACTATAAAAAACTTTTGTTACATAAATATCCTAAAACTTTCCGATAAAAAATTTCTATTTTCCTAAACCTACAAAAATTTACTGTAAAATTACATCTCAGTCGTCAAAAGTAATTTTTTTTTTTTTGGTAAAAAGATAAAACCTATATTGATGGCTATAGTTTTGATTTAGTGGAGTGGGTACATATATTTTCTGTTTTGCATACTGAAAACTATCGAAGCAGGTTTGGGAAGTGTTAAGTAACTGCAAAAATGTGATTCCGTGGCTGTGTGGTGAAACCATTCCCTAATATGTGGTGGACAAGGCCATAGCCAGGAAGTTTCTTTCGGAGGGGGGACAAACTGTAGTACATAATGTTAAGCATTAAAAATGCAGTAAAAAATAGTTGATATTAGTGTATGCTTTTTATGTACAGTGTGGGCCACGGAAATTTTTTTTATGTAAGAGTATTTTCTGTACTGGGTTCTGTTACTGAAAATTTCTGACAACGTACTTTTCCATTGTATACGGATACTATCTGGCAACTTTTCTGCTAGAAATTTTCTGTAATATTCTGTTTTCTGTAACAGGATTTTTATTTATAGTGAATAAGTAAAATTAAATAATAATAAACAATACTATAGGTATTTAAAGAAATGATTTCTTTAAAAACAAATATAAATTTATTAATATTAATTACTAGTTGAAAGCTAGTACACGCAAAATAAGTTTTCAATGTTAATTTAAAATGTATTTAATATCGAATTAACATATTGGACTTTTAAAAATATGTTTCAAATAGAAGGAAAGGTTTCCCCCAAAATTGTTTGCATTTAACAGTGTCTTTTATATGTACACGTGCGCATATTTTCCAATCAAGTGTGGTTTTATTAAGCACAGAGTTTAAAATTTAAGAAATATATTTTTATATTTCTTATCTGTTAATTGGTTATTAACGATATCTTTCGCCTTAAAAAAAAAGAAAAAAATCGTTAAAAAAACCTGTTATTAATTTTATTTTACTATTAGCTGTAAAATCCAATACGTACCAGCACAATTCAAAAAATAAAAATAAAAAAATAAGACTATGAGCATTTAATGTAAATAATTTCTTTAAAAACAAATACAAATTAAACTTCTGGGGATTAATTAATAATTAGAGTTATTACATAAAATTTTTAATTGAAATATTGTTTCAGGGTACATTTAATTATGCTTTAATTTAATAAAAAATGTATTATGAAATATATTTGAACTAGGGGAATACGTTTTCAAAAAGTTTTTTGGAATTACTTAACAGAGCATTTTATAGTATATATGAGTATATATATATACATATATATTGCAAATAAACATGATTTTTATTAAACATAGAATTTATATTATAACTTTTTTTTTCTGACCTGTTAATATGATTTTAAAGAGAATATCTTTCTTTATCCCTTTAGAAAATACAGAAAAAAGCTGGAAATCCTGGTATTGACTTTTAGGTGAGAACTTTTTATTCAATAGAAGAAAAGTGGGACGGTGGTCATTTAATAGACATTATTTAGTTATAATGTAAGCAACACTAAATCTAACGACCAATTAAAGTTAGTGTACTAAATACACGAGTAAAATAGCTGAATGGATTAGTATAAGCCACATTTGGGAATTTCTGAGATGTATCTATTTGAAAGGTTACCAAATACTCAAATCAACATTTTGCCACTTTCTTAATAATATTCTAAGATATTCTGAATAAAAATATTAAATTACTTTAATGATACTAATATTATGTGTTTATTATTTTTTCACGCAGACGTCACGTAGAGACGTTTGGGGCAAAAACGAAGCCTTGCTACCTAATGACTTTACAAGCCCATAATATGCAGGATATTGTAATTTGCAATAATAAGCAACATATTACAGTGCTGGACTTAAATCAACTAAAATGCAACTTGGCACTTTCTTGCCCCGACGCCCTCAACGATAATACGTTTTCACAATTTTTTTTACTTAGGCCTTTATTTCTATATTTATTAATTTTCTGACACTAGAATATAATAATTAAAAGTATGTAAATACTATTTCACTGCTATAAAAAATTTTATCATGCAAAAGACTCAAATAGGAAATAGTTTATTTCCTATTTTATTTTATTTTATTTTATTTTTTGTCACTTAAGCTTTAGATGTTATTGGCCAGGTTTATCTCCAGTTTAAATTATGATTACTTGTTTTGAGTTTTTACTTTTTTTACCTACACCATTCCCGAGTTGCGGAGGAGTTATTTCATGTTCACACTTTACTAAATACTTGTTTTCATTCGTGGGTGAAATGATTTTTATTTAACAAATGTTACAACATTATAAAATAAAAGAAAGGAAAATAATGCATAATACATAAACTATGAAGCAATTTCCCTCATTAAAGAATACAGTCATAGTAATACTGAAAAAATAGTTAATGTTTGCGTGAGGATTTTTATCAAAAATAGAAATTAATTAGTAATGAGGATGTCAGTGCGGTCGGAATTAAAATCTTTTATAAATACTGATGCTCTCTCTTTCACGCTCACTTTTTTCTACTCTCTTTGTAAATATGTATGTCTGTATAGTATAGATATATATTTTAGTTTGAGCAATACCTGGAAAATATGATAGTAGTTCTGGAAATTGGTTTACTTCAAGTTTTTTGGCCGCTAGATCCAAATTTTCATTCCTTGTGCGTTCCTCCAATTTTGAATAAATCTCCCCGAAATCAGTTTTTTTTTTTTTTTTTTTTTTAAGAACTTTTTTTTTTTTTTTTTTTTTTTTTTTTTTTTGGGGAAAAAAAAAAAAAATTGATATTTTGACAGAGTAAAGGACAAAAAAAAAAAAAGGAGAGAGGTACAATATATATATATATATATATATATATATATATATATATATATATATATATATATACGTATGTATGTGTATATATATGTATAGTTTCAGCTTCAAAAATGTCGAACGCAGAAGGTAATATTAATAGATAACGTCGCAGCGGTGAAATAGTATAAAATTATGATGCACCCACTTGCTTCTAATCTCCAATTTTTCATACGTCAAAATGTAATAAGACTTATTTTGTTGCAAATTTTGCCTACTTTCAGAATATCAAACTACTCTTTCTTTCTTTTTTTTTTTTTTTTTCTTTTTCCTGTAAAAAAACTTATTTTGTGGGAATTCAGAAAAACACATAAGGAAATTTTGGTGGGAATTAAAAATTCGGATTCAGCGGCCAAAGAATTTAAAGTAAGCTAATTTCTAGAAATACCATTATTTTTTTCAGGTACAATTCCTTATTATCTGGATTATTTAGAAAATGTTACGAATCATGTTATCCTCATTATATTCTTAAAATTTCATTATATAAATATTTGAAATTTTTTTTTTTTTTTTTTTTTTGATCATATTGACTGAGATAAATATCTCACATGAACGGAGAGAACATGTATAAAATCATGCTATTTTACACCTACACCTAAACTTATATTTGCAGAGGGTTATTTAAAAAAATTTAAACCATTTTAAATATTTACGTACATAAATATAGTTTATAAAAAATTAATATAAGCGTAATTTTTTGTTTGTTTGTTTCTTTTTTTACAAAATTAATGTAAACAATAATACATTCTTACGGTTACTTAAAAGTATTAATTTACTTAGGCAAATTAAAGAGCTTAATTTCCCGCTTAATGTTCTAAATAACAAATATGATATCATACAATTAATAATATTTTTATTATTATTATTATTATTAATGAAAGTTTTATCTTTTACACGATATTTATGTTCCGTCTTTTCTAAATATAACTCTCTTCAAATTCATTTTAATTATGTTTTACGCCAAATATGAAATTTATTTTTCATTGCATATTTACCGATTAATGAGTAAGATATATTTTCATAAGAAATTAAATATTTTTTTTGACGACCTCTTTCTGTTTCTCCTGTAGTTTTCTAGTTTAAAAAAATAAAATAAAATATAAAATAAAATCTAAAAAATCTAAAGCGCACTATATTTTTATTTATAAAAAAATAACGCAAAAATAAGTAAAAACTGCATTTAGTACTTACTTATGATTACTTAAATAAATATTAAATACTCAAAATTTTTAACGTTATATATTTTCATATTTGAAAAATTTCTTGTGAAAAGAAGCCCTACACACACAAAGAAGTTGAAATATTGTTTCAAACTACAAGTAAATTATTTAAAAGGCTTTTCATTTAATATTCCACTTGAAAAGTTTTGATCTATTTTTCATTTTATTTCCTTCTACGTATCTCTAATTTACTCCTTACGTTCTGCATTCTACTTCCCAATATTGCTTGAGACATTTTTTAGCTACGAGATTAAGAATGTCAGGAAACTCCTCACGTATCTTAACATCTTTAATCTATACAAAGATACTTGACATAAACTGTCAGCTGTAGCCTAAAGGAAAAATCCTTTTCTAGCTTAACCGATGCAAACACCGGCAAATATTATTATTGACGCGATCCCTAGGGCTCCAGCAAACCAATTAGCCTCGGAGGCGTCACAAGGGGGCAGAGAGATTTCAGCTGTTCATAGCTTACTAATCTGAGACCAATCTCCGCTAATTAGCCAAAGTAATTGCTTGCAGCAATTAGTGCCACTGTTCAACACTCGTCAGGTTACCGTTACACTGAGCCAAAAATAATCCTTATTTTGTGGTAGAAGGTCATTGCATTTAAATTTTTGAACATTATTCTCCTTACCTATCCCTACTGATTCTTTGATTAAATATTTAAAGAAGGCTCGAGAAACTGCAAGAAAAGAAATGTTTGATAAAGGTCTTTAATGTTTCATTTGACATTTTATTTAGCTGTCACATTACAGGTATATTTAACATCATAACAAATAATTAAGTGTAATTGCATAAAAGTAATTTTCACTTTTACGGATTATGCAAAGAGTTTATTTTTTTTTGTTCTGCAATAATTTTGGCTTTAAATCGCTTTCATAAAAAAAAAAAAAAAAAAAAAAAAAAACAAGATTTGTAGAAAACATTTTTTTTTTTTTTTTTAACCCTATATTTTTAATTTCATAAAACACAGAAAAAAATATTTGAAAACTGAACTTATTTTTAAATCATTAATACGTTAATTAGTCTTCAACAAAGCCTATTTATTGGATTACTTGTATGTGATTTGTCGAAAACTGTAAAAATAAATAAATAAATAAATAAAATAAATAAATAAAATAAATAAATAAATAAAATAAAATAAAATAAATAAAGAAAACAAGAAGTAATTTTCCTTTGTAAAATCTTTATTTTATTAATTTTATTTATTTATTTAGAGCACTTGTTTCTCATTCATTAATTGAGAAGTATTATATTAGAATATTTAAATACCAGATAAATATACAAAACTTTTATTAAAAACAGAATGTATTAATTTCAATATGAAAATAATTTCTGTCCCCTATGAATTGTAATTCTGTTAACAGCAACTCTGTTTCTGTTTAAAGTAAATTTTATTGTTCTGGCATTAATTAATTAGTTTCTTAGAGATTCCCCTTATGGAATTTCACTTAAACGCTACTAATATATAATTAATCTGGAACTAAAATTAGTAAATAATATCTAAAATGAAATAAAAACGAAAATATAGAAATTTTAACAAATAAATTATTTAAGTTACTTGTAGAAAAAGTTTTTAACTGAATAAAATTAAATGAGAATATAAGTGATACAGCTACATCTCCAACATTTTGATTTATTTCATGGCATTGTTAATACCCAACTCTTTATGACACCACTTTTTTAGAAGGTTTTTTTTCCTTACTTAATTGTAATTAAAAACGGGAGAAAATTTCACTACAAATAAAGTAGTGTGAAAAAGGGGCGTGTGCTAACAGCTCTCTAGAATAAATGAAAATGTTGAAATGAAAATGTTTGCATCTCTCGTGTAATAGACATTTTTTTTCAGTATTCTAATATTATTTATTTTGATTTTTTTTAATCTATAAATTTTACCTATAAAATGTAATAATAATGATAACGATAAATACGAAATTCATAGAGATCTTTCTAAAAATAAAAAATAAAAAAATTAATTTTTTATTTTTGATAATTTTATAAACAATTCTGAGTTTGCTTTTTGTTGTTGAATTTTTGTGTGCTGAACTTGGTTTATTTAATAGAAATTATTTATTTTTTTCAATTTTTGTCAGTTTACAAGCAAAGGCGAGTTTCTAATCGTAAAAAGTTGTGCTAATCTGTCAAAGAATTATTATTATTATTATTATTATTATTTTTGGACCTTCTACGAAGATAGATTTTAACGTGTTTCTAGTCGTAACATGTTTATGCTAAACTCTGACTTATTGAAATAAAAAATTAAATCGTATTAGTAAATTCTCCCTAGCAAATTTTTATAGACAACAGAAAGGTTTAAAAATGCTTCTTATCATTTTTATGTATATATAGTATGGATTTCTATGATAATAAAATAATAGCAATCCATACGTGTGCTGTCTATAACAATTTACCGAAAAGAGGCTTTAACTTTCTATTTTCAGCGTTTTGATGATAAAACGAACTTGAAAAATATTAACTACACTGCTGGCCATCCAAAATTCAACACCAATAATGAATGCTATTTATTGGTCATACGCACTATAGTAAGAAGAACAATTGATTAAATTTTCATAAAATTTGGAGTGATATATCCTGAGAAATCAGTACATGAAGCAGCGACTTCTGGGTGCAATAACTGCATTTACAGTCGGCAGCAAAATTATTGAAGCGTTAGCAATAATTCTTACGTAAAAGATGTGCACCTAGTACTGATTTGTTAAGTATATATTTGTCGAGTCATAATCTTAGTCTTATGCTGTTTATAAAAAAGTAAGTTGATAAAAATTAGCGATTAAACTACTAAAAAAAAAAAAAAAAAAAAAAAAAAGGAAAAATGTGGATGTGTGCTTCAATAATTTTCCTTCCGATTGTATCCGCCTAGACATTGAATCAAACAGCTATTGGATGATATATTCGGGTACAACACTTCATGAAGCTTCAATACGGTGACACAGTTCATCGACCGTAGTTACTGGTGAGTGGTGGCGTGTCAGTCGCTTTGCAATAATTAAAACTGCCATTTTCATCGGTGTGAGATCAGGAGAACGTGCTGGTCAGTCGAAAGTCGAACACATTCTATATCAAGGAAGATCCGGACATTCCGGACAACTTTCGGTCGTGCGTTGTCCTGCTTAAATGTTGCGCCACGTAGATCTTAAATATGGGACAGAGAGATGGACTTTAACTCGTCAGAAATATCCTTGCCACTATTCAGGAATGAGAACAAGAGGAGATCGAGACGTGCATCCAATGGTACCACATACCATCACTTCAGGTGGTGACCCAATATGCGACTACCAAAAGTTCAGTTTTCCTAAAACCTGTATCACTGATTTGGGCGCTATTAATGTGTGATCGACGACGAAACTTGACGCTGGAATGGCGTGACGTCGCCTTTCAGACAAACCACAATCCTGTTTATAGCATCAAGATTGCCGTATCCGTGTTTAATGGCATTGTGAATAATGCACATTGCCAGCTAGCATTCGATATCTTCATACTGACCCATTACCTGGAGTGATGGTTTGGGGTCCCAATGGATACACGTTTTGATCTTGATCACCTCTTGTTCGCATTTCCGGCACTCTGAATAGCGGCCATTACATTCCTGACGAGTTAAGGCTGGTTGCTCTGCCATATATTAGAATCCTCGGTAGTGGGAGATTTAAGCAGGGCAATGCACGACCGCAAGTTGTTCGTATTGGACAACTTGCGGACCTTCCTTGATACAGAATGTGTTTGAGTGTTGCTTTGGCCAAAGCGTTCTCCTAGGCTCGTACCAATGAAAATGACTGTTTAATAGTTGAAGAGCGACTGGCACGAAACCATTCAGCAGTAACTACGTTCAATGAGCTGTGGCATCGTGTTGAAGCTTCATAAAGTGCTGTACCCGAATATGTCATCCAATCGCTGTTCGATTCAATGCCTAGGCAAATAAGTGCAAATATTGCTCTAAGAGGTCGCTGCTTTATGAACTGATTTATCAGGATATATTGCTCCAAATTTCCTGAAAATTTAATCAACTGTTCTTCCCACTATAATGTATGTGCCTAATAAATTGCATTCTGATGTTTGCATTCCTTCTTGGTGTTGTATTTTAGATGGCCAGCAGTGTAGTTTATTAAATTAAAAATAACAAAGGATGAGGGTTCATAAGAGGGGATTTTGGTCCTAAAAAGGAATAAAATATAAAGGTGTTCGGGCGTATGGAATTTTTGCGTTTAATTATATTACAACATCTGTATTTTAAATTTTCATCAATATTTTTTATACTAAACTAGTAATTGTGTGCTTCCCACGTGCCCAAAGATTCACAGTTTTGCGTTTTTGGCTAAAATTACCCCACTTTCTGGGCTTTGACCTACTTTTTTCATATGAGCGCAAGGGAGTAAAACTTTCTAATTAAAATATATTATGTAATACATTATGTCATAAATTGTATATGAATATAAAAGTGTTACTCCTTTGCACTCATAGTAAAAACGATTAAAAACGTGTCTGTGAGTATGTGTGTATGAAAAATTTTGTGAACGCTATATCTCACAAATCAATGAACGAAATTTAACGAAATTCGGTATTTAGTTGTAACTTGACCTAAACTGGTGCTGATTATATTTGGGGATCAAGTATTCAACAGGTGGCGCTGTCATCTAACTTTTCATAACTTTTCATATGGTAATATAGGAAAAAATTTCCTATAATACATAATGAGAGTTATTTTTAGTGAATGTTTGAAAAATTAATATGAAGTATTGATAATAGTAGTAGTATGCTAGGAAAGAAATTGCATGCATGTAGGAGCATTGCTTTTTCCCCGGGAGGAAAGTACCTTTCGGGAGGATGTAAATTTTTACTATGGGTCAATACCCATATAAAAATTTACATGATAAAATTATTTTTACATAATAAAATTTACGTATTAAAATTACAGTCAAAAGAACCCTTCACGACCTTTAAACAATATCTATTACATAAATTATAAACGATATCTGTATTATTCAATCGGAGACAACTGCTGCATGTCATAAAAATAGTGGTATTAATAGTGATAGAGACGACCCTAGTCTCGGCAAATAGTGAACTTTTCGGATTAATTCGCGTCATTTTTTTTATTTATAGTAGTCTAACCATTCACATAATAAAATAGGAATTTGAAATTCTATGGGGCCAAAAAACCCTCTTATGGACCGCCATCCTTTCTTTACAGAATAAAGTATTATTACTTTATTTGTAAAATTTAGGTAGATATTTCGAAGAAATTAAAATTTTTCTTTTCTTGAATCTTTGAAGATTCTAATTTCCATATGTAAATCATAAACATTTTAGTTTAATATCGACATACGTCAACATAATATATATATATATATATTACTTATTATTAAATTATTTGTGAAATTGAAGGCAATTTAAGATATAGTTGTTAAACTGAAAATGGCTATATTTTGTTTCATTGTATTTTTTAACACTTGCATACATCTTATTTAATCGTAAAAAAGAAATACTGGAAAACTACAGTAAAATGTAGAAGTCTGAATAGAAGAATTTGCCATTTTTAGTTATATGAGGTACTTACAATGATATATGCATTATTTTTCTGATTTATTTTATTTTTATTTTTACATTCAAAATGAAATAAGATCTTTTTTTGTAAATATTCTTTTTTAAATGAAACCTTTTGTAACAATCACGGATCTTCTTGATCCTGGTAGTTAAATATGAGTAAAGTCTGCAATATTTCTACGGTCTAAGGACAGACAATTTTCTTAGACTTAAAATCAATTAAAAACAATGAAACTAAGATAATCTAACGCTTACTAATTACGTAATTTTTTTGTAAATTACGATATAATGTTTATTATTATAGTAAATTTATATCAATTATACACATATCTACACAGTTGGAAATTGTTAAAAATTCATTTCTACAAACATACTGAAAACAAATCTGAAATGCTTAAAAAAAAAAAAAAAAGCTTCCGCTTATAACATAAATCTTGAAAATAAATCTTCGAGGCTAGAAGAAAAATTATGGATAAAAACTTTCGCATATTTTGGAGAAAATTTATTCATAAAAATATTTCTATGAGAATGCAAAACTTGAAGTTTTTCATCCAAATTCTTCTTGCGTTACGCTTAAATAATCATCATGACCATGATTTAAGAAATTGTACATTGAATAGCAATATAATTTAGTCCAAAACAGCCTTATATATTTTTTATAGTACAATTAAGAAAAAAAAAATCTTACATAAAAAAGGGACGCAGAAGTTCCCATCTCTAATCAAATGAGAATTGTGCTTGAGAAAGGTTAATGATAAACATCCATTTGAAAAAGTTTATTGAATAAACGCAACTACCAGATAAGCGAATTATGGTTATTACGAAAATTATCAGCATAAATTAAATTTGCTGTAAACGACAATTTTTTAAATTAACGCAACCAATCTCACTGGACGATTTTTAAGGGGAAAACTATTTCCTCAGAGAATTGTTTTTGCTTTTCAATTGTCCTCCTTTGAATTCCATGTACTAAAGATGTTTCTGAAGATTTTCACAACGTCTAGTAGCATTTAAGAAATGAAGATTTTTAGCGATTGGAGAGTAATCTAAAGTATATTCTTTTATTAATACATATTAAAGAGTATATTTTTTTCAGGGAGCAATGCATACGATGTGATAGATGTATCAAAAGAAAGATGCCTCTTAAAAAATTGAACAGGATAAAATATGTAGTATTTTTTAAAGAACATTAATATATAAAAAAAGAGTGCTTTGAAATAAAAACACAGCTTTTGCAATGCATGTTCTGCATAACTTAAAAAGTTTTATGTGTTTCACGGTTGTTTCTCTTTGTACATTTCTGAGAAAGTAACATATGAGAGACACCGTGAAGATTTAAATTTTGATGTTTGCCCAAACTGTCTGTTCGTTCAAACTATAAATTTCGAAAATAAAAATATAAATATCAAATAGATGCAATGCTTAAATAGATATTTGAGGTGATAAAGAATTTCATAACGAGCGGGAAAAATTATATATAATTTTCATTTGTTTTAACACAGCTGCTAAACAGATTCGAATTAATTGTGTTTTATGACTGAATGTTATATGGTTAAAATGCAATGCATAAAAATAGTTAAGTTTAGACAGCAATTTGAAAAATATTAAGTAAAATTTAGGTAACTCGTTCAGTAAATGCTTAGGCAAGTTTAGATAGCTCGTTTAGTAAACGCTACGTTTGTTTAAGGGGACTCTCTACCTATCGTCTCCGAAAGCCGCAGCCAATGTTATTCTATGGGAAATTTTGCCCCATTATAACTTATTAACCAACACATATTTTTTAATTTCGTTTTCACTTTCGGAAAATTCACAACTGTTAAACAACTTATCGCTTTCTAAAAATTGATTTTTTTTATTTTTAAGATTTCATTTTTAAGCTCAAAAATGAAAAAAAATCACATTGTGAAAATTCGCATTTTACAACCTCAAAATAAAATATTAAAAACTTTAAAAAATAATTTTTAGAAAGCGATAAATTGTTTAATAGTTGTGAAGTTTCTGAATGGGAAAACGGAATTTAAAAATATATGTTGGTTAATAAGTTATAATGGGGCGAAATTCTCCATAGAATAACATTGGCTCTAGTTTCTGGGGACGATAAGTGGAGAGGCATCTTAATGGTTCGTATGGCAACCTTATTTAAAAAACTTTTTGAAGTAATTAGACACTATTTTCAAACAGAAATACTTTATCGAGATTTTCAACAATTAAATAAATAATAATAAAAAAAAAAAGATGTTTTTCTGAGATTTCCAGAAAATAAGGACATTGTGTTAAACAAAGGTTTGTAGAAAACGTAGCCGACTAAAACTTTTTATTTCCTTAACTATACAGTCGATAACAAAAGTCCTCGAACAGGATTCGACAAGGATTTATTTAACAAAGCTGTATTAAGTGTACTTTTCTTTATATAGGAATTTTTGCTAGTGTTCGGAGACTTTTGTTACCAACTGTATATATATATATATGTATAAAGCTGTCTTAATGATAATTCTCATTAATTTTAAAATTATTTTATCTAAAACTGCATATCAAGAAAAAAAAAAAATCACAGAGCTTTACTTTCGACCTCATTTAATATTTTCTATGATATTAGGATAAGCCACTATGACTTATTGTCGTCTAGAAACATATTAATCCAAAATGCCAAGGAAATCAACAATATGTATAAATATCGAATGCAGTTTAAAACAGAACTGTCGACTAGAATAAGAAGATCGCCTTAGATGTATTTCGAGAGAACGTATCAAGAAGCCTTTATCAACTGAAGCACACATACATAAACTTTGAATCGTTACAGTTGAAATCATTTGGTAAGCTTCTTACATTTACAGCTATATTTAGCTGAAACTGTCACTATTGGCTAAATGAGAAATCCTTCCCAAATAAACCGATTCACACTCTAGCAAATATTATTAGTGACGCATCTCTAGGGGTTCCATATATCCAATTAGCGCGTAGGAGCTGTCACAGTGGGGTGGAGAGATTTCAGTTCTTTATAGCCTACTAATCTAAGATTTATCTTTGCTAATTAGTTAAAATATCCATTTCTGAAATTTACCGTTAATTTTAATCATCCATTATTTTATGTTCGATAAAAAACAGAGTTATTTATACTGAGTAAAGGATTTCAATTTTAAACATTTCCAAATTCTAGAATAAGTTTTACGAGAATTGATCCAATTTCACTTAAATTTATATAAATTCCTCCTAAATAGAGAATTCTTGTTAGAAAATTTAAAGAAAGGTTATAAAATTTATTGAAAGAAGCATTGTCAATAATGATAAAGGAAATATAAGCAGTGTTGAGAAGAGTTTTTAATACTTTAGAGACAACTAATCAAAGATTTATCTTTTTTTGATTAATCATAGTGTTAATGTCTGAAACTTGTCATTAAATCTATGGATCAGTAATTCTACGTTGGCTAATAAATATAATTACTGTATTAAAAATGTAACATGTTGTAAAAATGTAAAAATTGTTAGAACAATTTTAAAGAAAATGTGTTTATATTTTAATGCTATCTACTTGTAAAATAGAGGATTCCTGGCTTCACACCTTTGCAAAGCTTAGAATATTTATTGAAAATAATTTTATTTAAAAAAAAAAAAAAAAAAAAAAAAAAAAAAAAAAACTAGCACATTATAGAGTAAGTGCACAAGTGATTGACACTTTTAGAGCAATCTCTGATGTTTTTAATGTTCCAGTTATCAGAAAATATTTTTAAAAATCTTAAGTTAGTACATATGGTATGAAAGACATTCAGAACCACATATATATTAAAATTAGGGGTGGGAATCGATTAAGAGTTTTAACTGGGTTAATCGTAGTTCATTAATCGATTAATCGGTCGATTAATCGGATTTTTAATTGGTTTTCATTTTTCTCTTTATAATTTTATTTCAATGATGAATAAAACTCTCATATTGTGCATTGTTCATAAGTTTGATTGAGAATTTTTTTTTTTTTTTTTTCAAATTAATTATATCTGTTTTATAGCTGAAATTTAAATCAATTTTCAGAGCAATAATTGGTGATTTTAAGTGTTAATTTTATATAAATATTTTCACTTATTCATTTTTTTTATATAAATTAATTTTTCAATTAATTTTGAAAGAAACATTAAATGAAATTACACATATTTTAGTTTTATACTTGTAGACCTTGTCCATCTCGCTAGTCACTATTTTTAAATGAATTCTCAAAATTCCATATCATTATCTTAAAAATCTCAAATTCTTATACTTTGGTTCTTCTTTGTCACTTTGTGGGGGTCACCGAAGCGGGAAAGCCATCCCTTCCGTGGAGGATCAAAATTGTGATGGCATGTCTCCGGACCACCTCTAGGGGTGTGTCTCAGACCGTCGCCAATTGCCCATCTGCGCAGCATTAGTGCGACGTAAAAAACACAACCGCATCTTTGTCACTTTGAACTAGGAAACAGAATGTTATTTTCTGTTTCTACTTCAATAGTTACTATCAGCAATTCTGAACAGACATTAAACGCTTGAAGATATTCTGAAACTCTGTTGATATGTCCCCCATCACAAGGATAGGGGAAATCTCAATTCCTTCTTTTCGTTTTTTTTTTTTTAAGCATTTCTATTTTTTGAAAGCTTCTTGTTTCTGAGAATACTATTACCCTAGCCAATACTTTCTGTAGAAGGCTACAGACAGGTGGTGTTGCTCCAGCATGCACATGGAACGGCATTTTGTTTAATAACTGTCCTCTCCCTTTTCTTTATCAACAAAAGTGCAACAACTTCTTTTGAGAGGTTTTATTTATTTTTATTTATTTATTTATTTCATTTTTTATTTTTTGCTTATTCATTATTTGATGGATGTTTCTTAGAATGTTTGTTAGTAAAATATGCGAAAAAATGTTTGCAGAACAGCATTTTTAATTTAATTCGTAGTTTGAAAATTTTAATCGGATTTTGAAAAATTTTAATCGAATTAATCGATCCGATTAACTCGATTAAAAAAATTGATCGGTACTAAGCATTGATCGATTAACCGAACCGATTAATAGATTAATCGACACAGCCCTAATTAAAATATATACATTTGATAACAACTATTTTTTTTTGACAACTATTTTTTTTTATAAATTTTTATTTGACACTCATTCAATGTTCCAGTAATTGACACTGCCAGTTTTCCCTTTTATTAGTAATTGGCACCATGTGTTCCAGTGTTTGATACTGCTACTTATTCATAAGTGCACAAGTGATTGACACTTTTAGAGCAATCTCTGATGTTTTTAATGTTCCAGTCATCAGAAAATATTTTTAAAAATCTTAAGTTAGTATATATGGTATGAGAGATATTCAAAACCACATATATGTTAAAATACATACATTTGATAACAATTATTTTTTTATGAATTTTTATTTGACACTCACTCAATGTTCCAGTAATTGACACTGCCAGTTTTTCCTTTTATCAGTAATTAGCAACCTATGTTCCAGTGTTTCACACTGTTAATTATTCATTTTACCAGTTATTAGCACCCTATGCTCCAGTGTTTGACATAAAATGTTAAAATTCTTATATGTAAAATATATGATTTTATTATTTTTCTTATTTATTAATTATTTCGGGATAGATGCCAATTACTGGAGCACCTACCATATAATGCTATACACTATATTAATAGAATTTTATATTATTTTTAAAGTTAAAATCTTTAAAATTAAATACATTTGTAAAGAACTTATATATTGTAAAGTTGATAAAGATTACAAAAAGTGGTTTCTATATTTATACACCTCTATATTTAAATTTACTTTTACTAATTAGTTAAAATATTCATTTTTATGATTTATTATTTTTATTAATAATCTATTGCGTTTTATTTTGTGAAAAATAACGCATTCTATATTGAAACTTTTAAATAAACTATAATATTATCTGTACTATATAAATATTTTCACGAATATATATTTAAATAATAAATATGAGCTTTGCTCTGGATAGTTATTTAAATACTGAATAACTTATTGAATACAGAAATTAAATAATATTTAAAGAAGTAATAAATTGTTAGGCAGGAATTTCCCTTTAAAAAATGGAATAACATGTAATCTGTTTATTTTTTTAATTTTATTTATTAGCTGGTTTAGTGATCTTTTTAAAAGAATATAAATAGAAACAAAAATAAGTATCTCATAAATAAAGATAAAAATTTGTTTTGGTTTCTCTACATATTATCAAAGAAAAATTTCCCAACTGTACAAAAAAAAAAAAAAAAATCAAACAATGTATTTTTAAACTTCTAAAAAAAAAGATGAATTATAGAAACTTATGTTTATTATTGTTATCGAAATTATTACAATCTCTAATAATTTAATTCAACTTTTTGAAGAAAGATAATGATAAAGGAGCTGATGAAAAAAAATAAATAAATAAATAAATAAAACAGTAGTATACAGAGAGGTACTTTTTCCTTTTCTTTTTATTCTAATTTACACACTTTTTGCCAAGTACGAATTATCGTATTTCTTCGCATCATTCTAACATTCAGAATAAAAATCAAGCGCTTAAATCAATATTTTAAACAGTTTCACACCAACAAATATTTATGAGTTTTTCTTCTGACTAATTATTTAAATGCTGAATATTTTATCGAATACTGAAATTAACAGAACTTTGGTGTTAAATGAGTAAATTAAACCAAACAATGAATATTTTATTTCTACGCTATTAAACAGGTGAGCTAATTCTTTATAAAATTAATTGCTAAAGACATTTTTGATTTGATGAAAAAAAAAAAAAAAAAAAAAAAAAACTACATTATAGCAATTGCTAAAGCACAATTTGCGAAAAATATACATAACAGATGTGTCTTATAATATACTATACATGCCTTATAATATACTTTCAAAGGTAATCTGGACTTTAAGCTTAAAGAACCATGACTCGTATAAATATTTAACACAGAAAAAATAAATAAAAATAAAACACTATTTAAAAAGTCAATAATTAATACTCGTAAAAAACAAAATACTCGTAAAAAACAAAAATACTCGTAAAAAACAAAATACCCAATTAGTACAGAAAAGGGATTCTTAAAAAATGTTATCAATTAATACAAAATATTTCAGATTTTTCAGTTTTATCTGATTGTACTTTATTGGGTCTAAAAAATAAAATGGAATCATATCCACACAATATTTATATTTGTTTTCAACAATTTCTTTCTGTTTAATTATACAGAACATTTAAAAAATTTTTTATAAGCATTATTTTTTTAATTAGTCTTATATAACATTACCTTTACATAAATGAGTTTTCATCGACTTTTTTTCTTCTTTTTTTCCAATTTTGTTAGATACGCTGTTATTTACGGTATTTTTTATTTTTTATTTTTACTTTTTCTTAAGAAGTGCAATTTTTGAACAAGTCTATGTAAAAATAATTAAATAATTAACTATATAATTAATTAAATAAATAACAACAACAATAAAATACTAAATTAAATTTTTATTAATATTATTGCAATATTGTTATTATTATGCTTTTTTTAAATTATAGAAAATGTTTAAAAATAAGTTGAAATGACCTTTATAATACAAAAACACGCACTACTGAAAACTATGTTTAAGTGCTGATAAAATGTATTCTTTTAAGAATTTACCTTTAAAAAGTTCATGATAAAAATTAAAAAATATAATTATTCTACAACAATAATAAACGATTAGGATAACAAAAGAAAATTACAAGTGACATAATAAAAATAAATCAATAAAAAGGTTGTTTTAAAATTCATTTCTTGCCATTTAATAATAAATTAATTATTTTAATTTCTGAAATAAATGCGATTATTTAAATGAATAAAAATGATTCGTCAAATTAATTTTTAATACGCTCTACATTATTTTTTCATAGAGGCCGCTTCCAACATAGAATTAAATGAGCAATAATACATTTTATAGATAATTCACACCAAACGTTTTTGTTCTTTAAATACTTTATTTAATAGGGACATTTACTGAGATTAAATATGTCTAAATTTTTATTTATTTTATTTTATTTTATTTTTTTAAATAACCATCATTACTAATTAAAGAATTTAAATTATTTCGAGTAGATATAAACGGTCTTTACTAAAAAAAAATGAAATAAAATATTTAAAAATACATTGAAATGTAGGTTGACATATAAGTGTACTTCATGTATATATATATTAATGATTATTTTTATTAGTTCTTATAACGCTGTTTTTAAACATGTTTTAGCAAGAATTACACAACGCTATTGCATATATCTAAGATGGAACAAATTTAATGGCAGATTTAATTTATGCAAAACACTCATTAAAAAATTAAATACTTTTAATTCTTAAATCAATCATCCATAGATCTTTCAAGCATAATTATTCAATCTCTAGGTGTGTGGATCTAGACCTAAACTAGATCACTTTTTAAGGAACAAAAGAATTTACCTACTAAGAAATCTAACAGTTAATTCCTCTAACAATCAATGTATAGAAAAAGACATCGTAAACAATTCTGTTTAAACCAACAGATTGATCTATCGAATATATACAATTATATGTGAATCTATCAATAATTGAAGGAAATAATCAATCTATCAATTAATCAACCTTTATATCCATGGATCTGGGTCGTTCCATGGAAATTTAAATCTCAAAATTAAAATAAAATTTATGTAAACTATAAAATTCTAAAAAAAAAAAAAAAAAAAAGACAGTACTTAAATTATGTAGTAACAATATAACAATATATAATAATATAATCATATGATCATATGGTATGATAATAATATTATGTCCTACAATTTATATTATGATAAGTGTTACCTCGGTCATATTATCTCATATGATGAGAAATTAGAAATTACACAGAAGACTAATGCAGGATATAAAAGGCAAACTCGTGATAATATTTAAAGTGTTGAAACAAATTTTATTTTGAATGGTCCGCACACTGAAATGTAAACTTACCATTTAATCTGAGAGCGGACTAAAAATATAAAACAATTGCAATATATATATATATATATATATATATATATATATATATATACCGGGTGATTCAAAATAGATGTTACAGCGATTATCTCGTAAACTAAGAAAGATAGAAACATACTTCCAATTACAAAACTGGTGCAAATTTAGAGTAGATTTCAGATACGGCATTTTTTTGTACAAGGAGCTGTACACGTATTAAATAAGAAATTAATTTTTATATGGCCCCTCCTATGATATGACTTATATTTAGAAAAATATTTTCCTCAGTCTAAGAAGAAATATATATATATATATATATATATATATATCAGTCTTTCCTCTACGTTAAAATCAGTTCTATATTTTTGTGTGTTGGTTTTGTTTTGTATCTATTAATTGTTAAATTTTAAGATTAACTTTTATTACGATATCTATTTATATATATATATATCATGTTTCTAAGTGAAAATTTCGCTGAGTTATTGCAATTTGAAAAGTCTAGCATTTTTTGCCAAGTTTTAAGGGGTTGTATCAAAAGTGTGAAATTGTAATTACTATGGTTTTTGTAATAAGGCATAGATTGATCAGCGTTTGGAAAAAAAAAAAAAAAAATCGGGGAAAGACGGCTATTTCAACCTGTAATGTCTCTCTTTCCCCTAGTGAATTCACACGCGAATACTCATTGACCATTTAACAAATAAAATTTATGAATAATTTATGTACTAAAAGGGAATTTTCAAATCCATTTTCTTTCTTTTCCTTTAAACATTCTCTTACCCGTATACGTGGTATAGAGAATGTATTGTTTTTGAGTCAAATTTACGAAAATTAGCTTTTGTTATATTTACACGGTTTCAGAATCTCTGAATTCAAAAATCATGTTTTTAGCGGTTGGTCTCTCTCTTTCTTTGTGTGTGTGTGTGTACGTGTTATTAGCATAGCTCAAGAACAAATAGTAGCAGGAAGTCCAAATTCGGTATTCTAAATCCGTATCATATAGCGATACTACACTAAGCTATTCGTTGCGATCAGACAAAGGGTTGTGTACTGGGTCATCCAAGAGAATTCAAATACATTACGCCCGTGAGCGAAATTTCTCATATGAACAGGGTGACATCTATAGACTGCCCTATACAAAATGAAAAGAACAGATTTTTTATACGCATAAATGCTGCGTAGATTGTGGTATAGCAATCATTCATCATTCATTTACAGGGTTACCCAGAGTTTTGGATATATTGGAGCTATACTTGAGAATTGCTGGAGGTGTATTTCATTTTGTGTTACGTGTTTTACATATAAAACTAAATTTACGCACACAAAGTCATGTGTATATAGTTTATAGACAATATACAGGGCTACTCAAAATTAAGGTAAAAATTTTTTTTTTTTATTAAATGTAATTGACTTAAGTGCTTTGCTGTATTTTTTTATATCGAAGAACACTGCAGACACAGCACGGAAAATTAATTTCTCTTACCCATACTGTAAACAAAGTATTTTTTGGAGATCGATTTTTTTTCTGTATAATATCACGTTTTGAGGCCTTCTGAATACGAAAGTCAAATTTTTAGGGTTTGATCTGTATATCTGTTTATTCAGCATAATTTAACAATTAATGACTGTAGGAAATTTAAATTTGGTGCTTTGGATTCCATATCTAGTTGCCACTTGACAAGTTGATCAAGATTTGTAAGTTTGAAGGAAATTAATAACAGACTTGATTTTTGTTTTAATAAATGTAGGCACTATAATTAAACAGAAGGGCAGTAACCCCTCTGATATAGAATTATACAACAATACCATATATCCTACGCAAAAAATTATTTTACAATATTAACAATAATATGAATTTTTTTATGATTTTTACAGTAGTAAGTTATTTAAATGAAATTTATAAGAATGCCTGTCCCAAAACGCAATACATTAGCATTTTTTGTGCGTTCCTGAACATAAACCAATTCAAGAGGAACTATTAATGTCATTTTAAATAGGGAATATTCCGTAGTAAACCTGAATAACATATATATTATTTTTTTATTAAATTCTGTAAATATTTACAGACGCTGGGGGCCGGCAGGCGGACAGATATACAGATGGACAGTCAGACAAAAAAAAATATGCAAACTGAGATCATATTCACAGTTAAAAATTGTTAGAAAACGTTTAATGTAAACGAAAATGCAATTCCAGCAAATGTCCAATAATAACCCTTAACGTAACTGAATTTTTTTGTGCGCCCTGTAAATATAATGCTAATCGTACTGTACACTAAAGAAATCATTCTTTTGTGCATATGAATAACATATTTCAATTTCATTAAGATTTATGCAAATTAATTAAAATTTGGTTTATACAAATAAATATCTTTCATAGAACGCAATGTTTCGGAATACTTTCGGGTGTCGCTGTATACAAACCAGTGATGGTACTTACTACATTTTTTATAAAAAGAAAATATCCGATAGTAAATTTGAATAACATATTTAAATTTTATTAATATATGCGTCAATTAAAGGTACTAAAATATGGTTTATATAAATACATTTCATAGAACACAATGTTTTGGAATACTTTCGGGTGTCCCTGTACAAAAGCTAGCAGAGGTATTCACTCAATTTTTAATAAGGAACATCCGATATTGAACTCAAATAACGTATATCAGTTTCAGAAAATTCCATGAATATTCACCGGAGTTAAAGCGCGGAAAGACAGAAAGACGGGTGGACAGACAGACAAACCGAAGTCATTAACACTTTTCAACCTTGTTGGAATTGTTAAAGAGCCGAAGTCATTAAATATTTTCAACAATGATGGAAAGTGTTAAAAAGAAATAAACTGTGAGATTTTCACACGGTTTTGCTAGTCTTTTAACTTTCTTCCTCTCTTAACGAGTTTTAATTTGCAAGTGACTCCCTAAGAAGTTTAACTATCAAATTATTTTACAATACGGAATAATGCAAATTTGCACTAAGTTCTTAAATCTGTTGATTTCATATGTTTGATTGATTTTAGTTACTATTTTAAATTGAAGGATCTTTTTTTAATTTTTCACATCTCTTAGATAACCCCCTAAAGTAAGCTCTTTGGCGTCGAAAAATAGATGCCAAAATTGAAAATAAGGTGGTATAAGTCACCATTTTCAAATTGCAATAGCTCAGCAAGATTTTGACTTAGAGAGACAATTTTTTTTCTTCTTAGAGCGAGGAGAATATTTTTCTAAATATAACTCATATGATAGGAGGGACCGTATAAAAATTAAATTTCGTATTTAATATGTATACAGCCCCTGTACAAAAAGTGCCATAGTCTAATATTATATTAGAAATTATTAATCTCCATAATCTACTCTTAATATGCACCAATTTTGTAATTGGAAGTATGTTTATATCTTTCTTAGTTTACGAGATAATCGCTGTAACATCTATTTTGAATCACCCGGTATATATATATAATAAGAATAAGTAAGTTATCCATAAATACAGTATTTTATATTTTAAATAGTGGCCACGGTAGCCTGGTCGGTAGAGCGCCCAGCTCGTGATTCGAAGATTACAGGTTCGATTCTCAAGCCGACCAAAGATCGTCGTGTATATTAATAGTGGCTGGTGCACGTAAAATTCGTCCTGACCGCAATGATTTCCTTATCCCCATTCAGATTAAACCGCTTGGAGTCACCAAAGCGTGGGAACCATCCCCTCGGATGAGGATCAAAATTGGGATGCATGTCTCCGGAAAACCCTTAGGGGTGTTTCCCAGACTGTCGCCAATTGCCGATAGCGCAGCACACACACTCACTCACTCACGTCTTAAATATGATGTTTGTTTGTATACTTGTATGTGGCGTTAGTCACAGAAGTTTTGAATGAGTTTTTATTTTTGCTTGTGTTTGTGAAGTAATTGGTGTATTAGGGTATATTAAAAATTATTTCCACTTTCTTTCCTTTAAAATTATATAAATATAATATTCAAAGGAATAACCTTCACATTTAATGTAGATTTCATGACATTGAGAAAATATTACATTAGTTACAAATCTTAATTTTAACGAAAATCAATAAGCAATTATTTCAAAATTTAAATATTACAAGCCTTTTTTATTATTTTTGAACCTATTACAACATATATATAACAAAGAAAAGAAAATTTTAAAGTGATTATATAAACATGACTTGTTGTAAACGTCCCCTTGGTCACTGTGGAATGAACTTATACCATACCTGCCAACATCCTAATGAATATTTCGTAGTATTATTACCCCCACCTTTTCTTTCACACCAGTATTTTTTTAGAATATTTTTCTTCTTATTTAATCGCAATTGGATTTGCAGAATATTACGCTACAAATTTACTGATGTGAAAAAAAAAAAGGGCGGGATTAACAATATTACAAAATATTAATATTGGCAGGTATGCCTTATACTTACCAATCAGTAAGCATTTAATAATCAATCCACCTATCCACCCATTCATTCGTCAATCTATCAAAAAATAAATAATAATTTGTATACAAAGTCTCATTTACGATAAACTTTTAAAAGCTTTTTTTTTTTTTTTTAAATCTTTAGGAAAATGTTCGATAATTAAACGGTTATGATACACATGCTCTGAACACGAGAACAGTTAAACTCTATTATCTAGTTCAACAAATTATCTCACTTTAAAATTTTTTAATCACAATTTGTGAATTTTTTATGGTAAGTTGAATGATTTAACGTCATTATTTAAAGTTATCAAACTGAGGAAATGACCACAAAGTACTTGTCTTAAGTGTTTGCAGTGGCTTAGATTATCCTTAAAGCTATAAGAACCCCGTTTGTTGATCAAAATATTGTTATGAAAACAAATCCACTTATTAAAGATTTAGACGTTTAAAAGCCTGACGTTTTCTTCCTGATCATTATTATTTCTATTTTAGCTGAAATCAGTAGTCGTATCACCTTGGAGCTCAATTATCTCGACTTACAGAACGTAGAGTGTAAATATTTTTGCCCTATTTTCATAGACTGGATGACCTTAAGAAACATTAAATGAGAAAATTTATATACAGTGACTTGTTAGCATATATTTTAAGGAAAAATACTAACAGTGAACCATTATTTCTAGAATTTCTGTTTATGATATATTAAAACATAGGGTTAAAATGAAACTGATAAACATCAGCTGTAGGAAATACAGGGTTATCCAAAAGTCAAATGACGTCCTATTGCGAATACTGATTAATCTGACTTTGACGTGTTGCATATAATTTCAGATGTTAAGGAATAATTAAATTAAACCTTTATTGTATATTACTTCTAATAAATCATTTTAAAAAGAAAAACACGATAGTGTTAAGAGATAAAGCATTGTTAGTTAAGCTTTATCATAATTCCAAATGCGCAACGTCTGAAAGCCATTCTCATGAATGACAGCAGTCACACCGAACATTTATAAGTTGGGTTTTTGGATGAACGGTGCCGCTGTAAAAAAGTAATTTTGCAGTTAAATCTCACCTAAATTAATTTGGCAATAACAATTTTGTTACTTAAAAAAAGTCCCTTTCTGTGCATTTCAGTGAAAACCGCATACTGCTGCGATGAATACTTTTTTAATATATATATATATATATATATATATATATATATATATATTTCTGTGACTTTTGGATCGCCCGGTACATAAAGAAAAAGTTCTCGTAATAAATGACTGTCACTGTCAGAATTTGTATTAAAACATTTTAAATTCAGAATTTACAAAGATTAAAATTTTAAGGCTGACTTAGAATTAACTGCCATTTTTACTTAAGAGTGATATCAAATGTGTTTTTAGTATTTTTCTTAACTAATTTTTGATCCATTTTCATGTGAAATATTTTTTTTTTTTTTTTAATTCTAAATTTAATTTTGAAAAGTTATTTATATGTATTTGAAGAGCAGAAAGGATTTTTACTAAAAGCAATACGTTGAATTTTCATTTACATAAAAAAAATATTATTTAGTTATTTATTTTTAAACGTTTATGCACACCAACGAAAATAAATTTCTAAAGTATCATGCACACTTATTGCAAAGAATGCAAGGGGGGTGTAATTGTTAATACACACACACACACACATATATATATAACATTGATAATTGTAAATTGTTTGTAAACTGAAAACTGGCAAATTGAATTGTTAATCAGTGTTAAATTTAGTTTTCAAGAGATACATTGTTAATGCCAACAGCATTCAAAATATAATTTTAATTCAGGGTAAATTTTTAGTACACAGAAGATACATTATTAATGTCAGTTATATTCAAATAAATAAATGATTAAAGCCTTTATTGGTGATCAAATTTGAAATTAATACTCACGCTAATGATTACTTAGTAAACCTACTCACGTAAGTCATCAAAGAATGAATTTTTCGTTTGAAATTTAAAAACTAGTATGTTGTGGCCACCACAAGACTTTCTTCTATATTTACCTATACATATTCAATCAGTAACAATATTTAAAAAAAAAAAAAAAAAAAAGTACGATTTTTTACTTTCTTCTATATTTATATAGAGAAAGTATTGGATTCGCGAAAATTTTCGACCTCCGTTTTTTGACGGATCTACACGTTTTGGGGTGTCCTGAACACGAATTGATAGTTTTTAAAAAATGTCTGTCTGTCTGTCTGTCTGTCTGTCTGTCTGTCTGTCTGTCTGTCTGTCTGTGGTTTAGTGTTTTCACCGTATCTCACGAACCAATGAATGAAATTCAACCAAACTTGATATATAGTTGGACCCTGGCGGGGCATTGTGCTGATTAGATTTTGGGATCAATAGCCCATCAGGTGGCGCTGTGATCGCATTTTATGTAAATTTTTAACATGGCAGTATAGGACAAATTTTCGTATTTTTCACCGTATCTCACGAACTAATGAATGAAATTCAACCAAACTTGGTATATAGTTGGAACCTGACGGGGCATGGTGCTGATTAGATTTGGGGATCAATCGTCCAGCAGGTGGCGCTGTGATCGCAAAATTTCGTATGTCACACCGTATCTCACGAACCGATGAATGAAATTGAACCAAACTTGGTGTATAGTTGGACCCTGACATAAACTGGTGCTGATTAGATTTTGGGATCAATCGCTCAATAGGTGGCGTTGTGATCGCATTTTATGCAAATTTTTAACATGGCAGCATAGGACAAATTTCCGTATAAATGGGCATAAAGAGAGTTATTTTACACTTGCGATTGTAAAATTAATATGAGTTATTGATAATAGTAGTAGTTAGCTAGGAAAAAAATTTTGTGCATGGGGGGCATCGGTTCCCCCCCCACCGGGGGGGGAAGTTCCCACCCGGGGGGGGGGCAAAATTTCAAGATGGGTATCTTTCGAAAGATCTCGTCAATACCTTTAAAACGAATGGTTGAACGATAAATCTGTGATAATTTAAACCAAAGTTATCGATTTTTTTTACTTTTAACAAAAAAAAACTTAGAAAAATATCGCAAATTTTTTTTTTTTTTTTTTTTTTTTTTAACGAAATTTAACCAAACTTGGTATTTAGTCGGTCCCCGACATAAACTGGTGCTGATTATGTTTGGGGATCAATAGCTCAACAGGTGGCGCTGTGATAGCATTTTATCTAAATTTTTAACATGGCAGCATAGGACAAAAATTCGTACAAATGTGCATAATTAGAGTTGTTTTTAACTTGTGATTGTAAAATTAATATGAATTATTGATAATAGTAGTATGTAACTAGGAAAAAAAAATTCTTCATGGGGGGCCATCGCTTCCCCCCCTGGGGGGGAAGTACCCCCCCGTGGGGGATAAATTTTCAAGATGGGTATCTTTCGAAAGGTCTCGTCAATACCTTTAAAACGAATGGTTGAACTATAAATCTGTGATAATTTAAAACAAAGTTATTGATTTTTTTCACTTTTAACAAAAAAAAAAAAAAACTTAGAAAAAAAAAATCGTACTTTTTTTTTTTTTTTTTTTTTTTTTTTTTAATATTGTTACTGATTGAATATGTATAGGTAAATATAGAAGAAAGTCTTGTGGTGGCCACAACATACTAGTTTTTCTAAGTTTTTTTTTTTTTTTGTTAAAAGTGAAAAAAATCGATAACTTTGTTTTAAATTATCGCAGATTTATAGTTCAACCATTCGTTTTAAAGGTATTGGCGAGACCTTTCGAAAAATACCCATCTTGAAAATTTATCCCCCCCGGGGGGGTACTTCCCCCCCAGGGGGGGAAGCGGTGCCCCCCCATGCAGAAATTTTTTTTCCTAGTTACATACTACTATTATCAATAATTCATATTAATTTTACAATCACAAGTTTAAAACAACTCTAATTATGCACATTTATACGAATTTTTGTCCTATGCTGCCATGTTAAAAATTTAGATAAAATGCTATCACAGCGCCACCTGTTGAGCTATTGATCCCCAAACATAATCAGCACCAGTTTATGTCGGGGACCAACTAAATACCAAGTTTGGTTAAATTTCGTTAAAAAAAAAAAAAAAAAAAAAATTGCGATAATTTTGTATTTATCGTTCAACCATTCGTTTTAAAGGTATTGACGAGGTCTTTCGAATGATACCCATCTTCAAAATTTAACCCCCCCGGGGGGGTACTTCCCCCCCAGGGGGGGAACCGATGCCCCCCCATGCACAATTTTTTTTCCTAGTTAACTACTACTATCATCAATAATTCAAATTAATTTTACAATCACAAGTTTAAAATAACTCTCATTATGCCCATTTATACGGAATTTTTTCCTATGCTGCCATGTTAAAAATTTGCATAAAATGCGATTACAGCGCCACCTGTTGAGCTATTGATCCCCAAATCTAATGGGCACCAGTTCATGTCAGGGTGCAACTAAATACCAAGTTTGGTTAAATTTCATTCATATGTTCGTGAGATACAGCGTCCACAAAAAAAATGATACAGACACACAGACAGACAGACAGACAGACAGACACACAGACAGACATTTTCTAAAAACTATCAATTCGTGTTCAGGACATCCCAAAACGTGTAGATCCGTCAAAAAACGGAGGTCGAAAATTTTCGCGAATCCAATACTTTCTCTATATTACATATAGAAGAAAGTGAAAAGTATCCATCAGAAACCAACACGTTTAAAGAAAATGAAGCAAAAATATTTTGAAATTAGAATTGAAATTGGAATATATATATATATATATATATATATATTATAAAATTTGAATGAAAAAAATACAATTAAATTAGAGATAACATAAAATTGTTTTTCTTTAAAATTGAAAGAGATACTAACATATATTCTTTAATTTCTTAAATTTTCATACTTTTTTTTTTTTTTTAAGTAACTACATTTTTAAGAAAGAAAATACATTCATTTTTCAACTTTTGGGTCATTCAATAGAAATTCAAGGGAGTGTGTTGCTCGACTATTTTTGTTTCTTTCGATACTTGTATCCCTCATAGGCACACATGAGAGATGTTCAAAAGAACTTTTATTTTTTCTCTACTATTAATCTGAGATTTTATACAGGTCACAAAAAGTCGTTCTCCTGGTTAAAAATAAGATTATTAGACCTTTAAATTTTGGCACGAATGTCTTTGAATTAAATTTACAAATGGTAATTTTAAATATTAGTACCAAAGTAAATAAGGTAAAGATGTCAATTTCTTAGTTATACTGCTGTAACTTCCCATTTAAAAAAAGTCTTTAAAAAAATTTTAAAGAAAGAAGAAAAACTGCAGAAAACTGCAGCTAATATGAAGGTATTTGAAACAATAATAAGTTTAAGGAAAAAAAAATACCTGCAATTTTTTTTCTTCCAAACTGCAGTTATTCTGCACATATTATAATTCTTGTTCGAAATACCTTCAGATTTTCGGCATTATTTTTGTAGTTTTTCTGCAGACATTTTTTAACTGGATTAATAACTAAAATAATTACAATAGATCAAAGTTCAAGGTTAAACATAAAACTTTCGTAAATTTTTATAGTGAATAACCCTTCTAAGGGAGAAAAAAAAAAACTAGAAAATAAAATATCACAAAAATTAATCTCTGGAATCATACTAATATGAAAATTTCATTGTAATTGTGTGGTTTTTAACCCTATACAGATTACGGGTCCCCGAATTGTCAGAAAATGACAAAAATGGCATTTTAAGACCTCCATAAACCAAAAGGGGATGAAATAATAATAATAAAAAAATCTTTGTCGATTTATTAATCTATTAAAGTATTATGTATACTATGTGTATTATTTTGTGGTTTTGATTTTTAAAAAACTATTTAGTTTTTTAAATTGCATAGTTCGGCTAATTCACGCACGCTAAAATAGAAAAATTAAACACTGAATTAAATAATTGCAGATTAATTATTTTTATTAAAATGTGCCTTATAATAAGCAAAATTACCTTAATAGAATTATGATAAAACATTAATTTTTTTTTTTTGGTAAATATTTAAGCATTATTTTTTAAGTATTTTTCAAAATTCAAAACCACAATATATATATAAATTATATACAAAGTGTATATAATATTTCAACAGATTCATAAATTAAAAAATAATTCCCCCTTTTTTTTTTTTTTTTTTTTAATTTCATTCCTTTTTGGTTTATGGGAGGGGGGTTTTAAAATGGCATTTTTGGTCTTTTTCTGACATTTCGGGGACTAGTAAACTGTAAAGGGTTAAAAATCACACAGTTACAGTTTTCTCATTACTGTGATTCATGAGATTAATTTGTGTGATATTTTATTATGTAGTTTATTTCCCTAGAAGAGTTATTCACTATCGAAATTAACAAAAATTTTGCATTTGACCTAGAACTTTGACAAATTGTAATTATTTTAGTTAGTAAGTTACGGCAGTATAACTAAGCATGGGACACTTTTACTTTACGTACTTTGATACTAACATTTAAAATTAGCACTAATATACATAATCCAATGAGATTTGGGCCAAATTATAAAGGTCTAATAATCCCATTTTTGACCAGGAGAACGACTTTTGATGACTTGTATAAAATCCCAGGTTAATAGTAAAGAAAAAATAAAAGTTGTTTTGAACATCTCTGATATGTGCCTATAAGGGACATAAGTATCAAAATAAGCATAAATAGTCTAGCAACACACTTCCTTGAATTTAATGGAATGACCTTTTTTCTCAGACTAACTAGATACTAATATCTCATACTTGAGACATAAAGACGCTGCTTCAAAAAATTGTTGTTCTTCAAGTTTTCCTAACTACTACCTTTCCTACTTTTAACTAATGAAGTAGTGGTTTTAATAAATAAAGCTTTAAATTCTGCACACTTTTTCAAATGTGATTGTTAGATTATTGTACAAAACATACTTAAAGGACAAGAAAAATTATCCTCAAGCGATGGTAAAACAGCTGATTTAAGTTATAAAAAAATATCTCTACATTTTACATTTTATTTACTAACGATATTTAAGAACGTAACGGAGACTATTTTTATAATTATTTTAATCCACCATTGTTCAAATTCTAACACAATGATTGTGCATTGGCGGTTTTATTTCTACATAGAAAAATATTCTGAAATAATTTTTCTCCCGACTATTTTTCTCTGTCTGCTTTCTTTTACATACATAAAACGATGTTCAGACTTTCTATTTTAATGGATTTGATAAATATTATCAAGTCAATGTACATCATTTTAAATTTTATATTCGAGAAATAATGGATGCGATTTCATAATTTTTATATTTAGGCTAACGAAGACATAATTTGGGAGAGTAAAATTTTCGTGAATTTTTGCCTTATAGATGTTGCTGTACTCAACTCCATGCAATTTTCATAATGGCTACATGTCGGCATGCATTAAATGATATAACATGGAACATCATATATATGGTGAGTATTATTTCGGAGTACAGATTTATTTTTGGCAGATATCGCCAAAGGCGTTCCATTTTTATGACCCATTTTTCAAAAATTGAGTGATAATTATGTCTTAGCATTCATCATTCCTATCTGGATACGTACATCTATTATTTAAAACTCTGTACCAAAATAATAGTATGCTTTACTCAACAGTACTGCTGTTATATTATGTTTTTCGTAATGACCGGCTAGATCTGTTTCTGAAATTCTATTGGGAAAAACGTTGTTTGTATATAAGATTGTGTAAAGATCAAAATTTGTTATCTGATACTTACAATATTGAGAATAATATAACTTTGTTATTGAAACATATAAATGTAATACATAAAAAAAAAAGTAAATTGTTACAGAATTCTGGTTAATACAGAGATGAATAAAAAAATTAATTGGTAGTAAAATGGTAGCATTGGTAGCAAATACACGCGGTAGTTGTTTCGGATGAAACTAATCAATCGAGATCGTTCATAAAACCAAAAATGCTGGCACGAGTAAAGCGTTAAACAGTACCTGGAACATTTTTCGCGTATTATTACAATCTATGGTGGTAGTTTTGAAAGTTTTCATTGAACTTAATTCCTCATCAATATTTATATGCATTTTCTACAACGGTTCATTTAGAGTCAGAAGTAAATTTCTGTTAGATTGCACCCTAGGTCTATTTCACTATGGCACCCCTTATAAATACTATATTTTGAAATACTATGTATATATTTCATAATAATAACAATAAATATAAAACTAAAAATAGATATATATTATTCTATTCTCTATACATCAGCCACTGTGCAACATTGCATATAACAGTCAACTCATAGTTAAAAAATAAAATAATCCAGTCCTATCATAAGAAAAAAAAAAAGAAATTATGTATTTACTTGGCTTTCCCTGTGCAGGTATGATGCAGTGGGCTGAATTAAAATTTTTATTTAATCTAGCTCGGTTCGTTCCAGCTGGTAAAAGTTTCATCAAAATAATCAACATAAGTCGTGAAAATATGGTGTTTTACAGCATAAATATAGTACTGTGCGCGTATATGTATACTTATATTTGAAATCAGTATGAAAAAATTCGTAACGTGTTAAAGGGGCTAAAACGTATTCTCGAATTTGACGGAAAATCCGATGGATCTCTAGTTTTAGTCACTTTTTAAATCGGAATCCCTTTTCAATTTTTTCGTCGTCCTTCAAATTTTAATCGACGCTACCGTTCAAATTGAAACATTTTTAAATTTTTGGCGCCTCCAAAACACTGGCGCCCCTTGGCCCAAGAGTCATGGGCCTAAGCTTAAATTCGTCACTGTTTAGTGTTTTAGTAACTTTCGAGAAAGAATGTATAATTACCGTGTAAAATTTTCCAATAAATTTTTCCCTTAATTGAAGAGGCTACAATGTAAAATATTCAAAACGCGTTGCCAAATTTTAGTCCTAAATTTTACGGCAAACCATATAAAAAGTACGGCTGAATCGTAAAATTCATGACGAAAAGTTTTGATCTTTTACAGTGCAGAAAATTTAGCAATATGCATTTCAAAATCGATTTTCAAAATTTTCTCAAAATAAATACAATAACTAAGTTAAGCGATTTCGTTCAGGGCATCCCTAAACCCTTTTCCATTTGATTGAGAGTCTGAGGTTAATCGCGGTTTTCCTCGAATATCTCGCACGAATGTACTCAATGTAACATTTCAGGAATGTCATCTACGGATTCTTCCAACATACTTTGCCGTCGTTTCCTTCGACGCTACATAACTCTGCCTGATGGCATTGCACAATAAAATAAAAGCACGTATAAATGTTCGAATTTGGAGTATTGATCGATATTCTTTTCCTGTTTTTAAAAATGTTATTTAAATTATTTTAGATCAAATTAAAGGAGGAGGGTTGAGTTTATTAAAAAAAAAAAAAAAAAAAAAAAAAAAAAGAAAGAAAGAAAGAAAAAAAGCTGAGCTTTTTCGTAATAGTGCGATTTCTTCTAATTCTTACAAATCTTAGAAAAGTAAGGAAATGTTACTGTAAGAGGCCTAACTGTCTAGACGGGGAAAGTGTATACGCTCACATAGCTGCCAACTTTTACGCTTTTGGACTACCAGAAAATTTTAATAGAATATTTTTATATATTACTACAACAATTTTCTTTGATTAAATAGAGTAAAAATTTCTAAAAAAAAAAAAATTACGGTAACTAAAAAGCGTAAAAGTTGGTAGCTGTGCACTCAAGTATGATTTTAGCACACCAATATTTAATTTTTATACTGATTTACTAATTTAATAAAGAAGACGTGAAACATCAGAGAAATAGGGAAAAAAAACTAACTGATGGTTTTATGCTTAAACTCTGATCTTATTAAAAAAAAAAAAAAAAGAAAAGAAAAAGGTTCCGCAGTAATTAATTAGTCGATATTTGATGCCAAAAGACATCTTTTATATCCTACTATTCTATATGCCATTTACTTGTCTTGTGTACAATTAGAAAGCATTTGAGCCGGAGGTGTCACTCTATGCTCAATTTACCAAGTTTTTATTAACTCGCTTTCTTTTTTTTCTAGTACAAATCTTGCAATCGATTTTTAACTAACTTCCCGACTAGCTAGACATTTAAAATTTTTAGAAGAACTCAGAACACGATGACAATGCATTCTTTTAATACTTTTATTCAATTAACAAATGTTTGAAAATGTCTTATAATTTCTTTCTTTATTACGCATTTGATCATTTTCTTTCAAGTTGATGGGATAATTCATCAAAAAAATTTTTTTTTAAGTATTTATTAATACATAGAATTGTCAAGTTTATATGATTCACCAGAAAATTTTAAAGCGTGGTACGTAAAAGTTCTTTTTATTTTAACAATTTTTTTTTCTGCACATTAAACCTCATTAAACCGGGAATTACGGCTTAAAATCGATTTCGAACCACTACGAGCCATGCCTGAACCAATATTCGAACCTGGCAACTGAAAGCAAGAGCGCCAACCATTAGTCTATCAGATAAGCGTGTTCAATAAGTAGAAAGAGAATCCGAGTGCTAATTTAAATCCATTACATATTTCAATTTGTCGTGTGAAAAAGCATTGGAATATAAATTTTAAATGAGATTTAGTGAGGTGTAAATTACCGAAAATGAAAACAATTACTGCTAAAAAAAAGTATTATTTACATATAACTAAACGAATAATTTATATACTTCATAATTTTGTCTTTGCGTGAGATTTTCTAAATAGCTCAAACACTGAGGGCGTGCATATTTTATATTAAACCTTTTGTAATATTAATTAACAAATCAATTGTTAAATATTCGTAAATAGATAGAATAAGCATAATCCCCTCTCTCGCTGCTCTCTCTTTTAAAAAAGAAAGAAAAAAAGAAAAAGAAAATTTTGATTTGGAAAATTAGTAAAAAATAATTTTTCTTTTGTATTCAAAACCAAAGAGCTAACAATATACTATCAATATATTTTTAGAGGATCCTTTATTTTAGCATAAAGAAAGTGTCGAGCTATTTAGATACTCCGTAACGCGGGTGATTAGAATTAAGCTGGATCGATTTAGACACCGTATGAGCCAACCCTACTTATCAGATCTAACTTAATATACTTGTTTTATAAACAAGAGGGGGAATGGGCAGTTTCTGGAATTAAATAAATAAAATATTCCGAATTTTGATCACTAGGTGAAAATATGACGCTTATCTTTTTCGAGATATGTAACCCGGACCCTGCGAAGTTGAATGCATCCGCAATTTTCGAACATTTTTATTTCATACACTTGGTTTATATTACGTAAATATACCAATTTTCCTCGAAATACAATAAGTTGAACGGTCTCTAGAGGGGTATGAGAAGCATTATTTTATTTATAATAACCATGAACATTTTTAGACAAAATTAAATCGAATAATAAATTAAATAAATAAGTAAATAAATAAAAATTCAGATTATCAAAATCAATTTTAAGTAAATACATTTTCTATTTAGAAGTTATACTTTTAAATCTGTACTTTCTCTTTGCTCACTGAAAAATTAAAAAATAAGAAAGCAATGCATTAGTAAAAATGCAGCAATATTAATAAATGCAATATTAATAAAATATGTTTTAAATTTAAAATTCTGTTATTATTTATTACCATGTTTTTATTAACTTCGATTCTTGTTTTTTTGGTCAGTACAAATCCTGCAATAGATTTTTCACTAACTTCCCGACTAGCTAGACATTTGAAACTTTCAGGATAGCTCAGAACACGGGGACAATACATTTTTTAAATACTTTTAGTCAATTGTTTCAGGTCCCTACTGCCTTCGGCAGCGTTTATATGATTCAGCAGAGAATTTATTTAACTAACTTCCCGACCAGCTAGACATTTGAAACTTTCAGAAGACGGTGAAAATGCATTTTTCAAATACTTTTAACCAACTGCTTGGGGACGCTGCTGCCTTCGGCAGCGTTAACAGTACAAAGATTGCAATCGATTTTTAACTAACTTCCTGGCTAGCTAGCCATTTGAAACTTTTATAATAGCTCAAAACACCATACTAATAAATTTTGTTTTTATACTTTTAGCTAATATTTCCGGGTTCCCACTGCCTTTGGTAGCGTTTATATGATACAACAGAAAATTTAAAAACATGGTATATAAAATGTTCTTATTATCTTGTAATTATTTTTTTATTTTAATTTGACGTATACTAAGTGTTAGGAAATGCCTTCAAACTTTCTAATTAGCTCTAAAAGATTTTACAATTGATAAAAATTAACGCATTATTAAGTTTGATAAATATAACAACCTTAACTTCATTTTTAGAGTCTTGCTAAATGATAAACCTTAAACATATTTTAGCTCAATGTAATAATTTTAATAAATAAATAAATAAAATAAAGATGACAATTAAAGCATGTCATATGGATTAAAAGTATAAAAACAAAAATATATGCTTGTTAAATTCATTGGCCCAATAAAAATGAATATATGGATAGTCTTTCGAGACAATATATATATATATATATATATATATATATATATATATATATATATATATATATATATATATATATATAATTAAGACAAATAAATATATTGAGTGTAAACAGTTTTATTTTGTGACTTCCAGGATTAGAGTTATGTTTATCTTCTGGGTATTATTTTCCTTACTGTACATTTCAAATTAATACATTTTGTTTGTATTAAATTCATAATGGGTTGTAGTTCTGAAAGATTCTTTAAAAGATAAAACATTTATTTAGTTTTAAGTGATTAAAATCGTATATCTTATTAGGTTTTTCCTCTTATATTTAAAAGACTAATGCCAATAGTTTTTTATTTACGAAACGAGATGACGTATATAATGACGTCAACGGATAATCTCACAAACAAATAAGCATTTTCTTAAGAAATAATCCGCAACTTGAAAAGTTTAGTTAAAAGTAACAGACTCTGGAGTTAAAAATATCCTAAATGGATATGAGCAATTTCAGAAGAGCCTAAAAATATTTCGCATCACAAAAATTCTTTTTTAATCTATCTAACTTTTATTCGTTTCAATCTGGTTATTAAAAAGGCTAATTAATTTTAGAAACATATCAGCTTTATTTGTAACTTTTTTCTTATTTTTATGAGACTCTATTTTTATAAAGACTGGTAAGTCTTAGAAAAAATATGGGATTCGACACTTTGCTTAAATTCAATAAAATTTTATTTTTTGATTCTAACGATGACCATTTGGTGGCGGCTTGAAATCGTAAAAAATGCTTCAGAGAGTTGGAGTTAAATTATATGGTCAGTTCCCTTGATCAAAGGAAAAAAAAATTGCTACTCGTATTTGTAACAAAGTGTTGTAAACCCAGACTGTTGACCTTTTTATTAAATTTCCCTTTTTCGAGAAAAAAGTCATGACAGCTTTACGGGCATAAATTTATTTTTACGGTCAGTGACTGAAACACTTTTTGCCAGTCACTGACTGTAATCTAGTGATAAAATTTATTAGAGTGTACAGAAATAAATTTTGGCTTCCATAAATAATTTTTGTAAGCGTTGATATGTAGATCAACACATTTTTTTGCCAAGATTACTAAATATTTGAAACAAATTTATAAATTAAGTAATTATAAAATAAGGCTTAATAATTCCCTGAACTGTGTTTTTCTCAACCAGATGAAGTAGAATTTTGCAATATGGATTAATAAATGGCAAAATTGTTTGGTAAAAGTACTTAAAATATTTGTATTATTTATTTATTTATTTATTTATTTCAGTTTTTGACTCGTTCGCTATTTTTTATGATTTCCTGTTTCCAGCTTTTATAGTACATTTTCACCATAAAATTAAAATAAAAATCTAAATAAAATCTAGTTATCTATTTTGAAAGCTTTGAATATAGATCTCTTATATGAAAGAAGTCTCTTATATTTTAAGTAAAATAAAATACGTAAAATAAAATAATACCGAAATATATTCACTGGATACTCTAGCACCTCAAATTTTAAACCAGAAATTTCATATAGCAATTTTCGTTATAATACAAGCCTATATACTTAAGAAGAAAATTATTTTTAAGAAATACTAGTGGAAGTGTCCTTAAAAAAGGTGGCTACACAGGAATCGTTATTGGCTTTGTATAGGATATTTTAAATTTATAGTAATCAGATATGTTTTTGCAAATTAAAAATTTACTTCATCCTGCATTCATCTATTAAATTTACCAATTTAATCTGTCCCAATTAATATTATAAATTCTTTTACTTAAGAAAGAACCTATAATTATTTATTAAATTTGCATATATTTTAGCTGTATTAAGTACATAATTGCTCGTAGATAAAGAAGCAAATATCTAATATTACCAAATCTTGGTGCAGTAAGTGTTGAAAAAACAAACTAATGATACTTGGCATGCATTTACATAACTGTAGCATGATGCTGAAAATTGCTCAAATTCAAAAAACTTTCATAGTTCTTACTCTACTGTTTCTTATTCTTCTTCCTTTTCAAAAAAATTATTATTATTGAAAATACGCCCATCATAAATGCAGAGCAAAATAAGAATATTTTAACGAAGTCTAAGTAATATGTAACAAATAGCTTAGGTTACAGATCTTTAAATTCTGAAGAAATAACTGTGTATAGAAAATAGTTTGAGTTTACTTAAGTTAATATAAGTTAGGTTTTTATTTTGTTTGTTTACTTTTATAAAGAAAAGTACAAAAAATTCAACCAACAAAATTTATAAGAACACTAGAAAATAAAGTGCTCAAAATTAATTAATTAATTTATTAATCAAAATTAATAAATTAAGTGCTCAAAAAATCTATGAAACACTAGAAAATTTTATTGCTAGAGGTCACATTATTTTATCAGATTTACTATTTTACAATTTTCCAAATAGCCTACGGTAGGGCTCTTGGAATGTGTTAAAAATTTTAACAATATATGTATAGACATATATTCTAAAATAAATACCACATCACTTGTATAAAAATTTCAGTATTATATTCTGTTTACACTCGTAAAAAAAAAAAAAAAAAAAAAAAGAAGAAGAAAAGAAATTCTTTAAATTTAATGAAAAATCTGCAGTTTTTACTTATTATTTCATTTACCCATTTTTTATTTATATTTTTAATTATCTCATTATTTTCCTACGCATCTTTCAAATGCGGTTACTCAGATTTATTGATTCAGAAGACATTAGTTGGTTAAGATTCGAGCGAATAAAATAAAGAAAAGGAGTAAGTTTTTAACGTAAAATATGTCATTTTCCATTTCTGTAGATCTGAGATTATGTAGAAAGTTTTGTGAAATAGATGATATTATATCAAAAACTATAAAAGTAACTGTTCTGACCCAAAAAAAAAGTTGTTTACTATAATTTATACGCCTGTATATATTTTCAATAAAATTATATATTTTTTCCTTGCAATGAATACAGTGTTCCGTGGTTATCATTTCTATTTGAGCGTACTCGATGTTTTCCCCCTGAAAACGCAACAAAAATAAAGAAATAAAAAATCTTCAAATAAAAAACTGGATTGCAGCCAAGATTTTCCATATTCAGCCAGAAAAGAAAAAAATATATATTCAGAAGTCGGCATAACACAGACATATTTTGTTATAAATGTGCGTCATATTTGTATAGTCACCTACTTTTTATATGAACGGCTGGTTTTTACGTTTATGACCATTTAATCAACCAGTAAATTTTTATCTAAAAACCTATAAATGTGAAAATGATGAATTATTGTCTGGATATTTTTCAATGAAAAGTAATTACTATTACACTGGTGCTTAGAATAAAAGTCAGAAATAATTTTTTTAAACAGTTTAAGTTGTTAGACAGCATTGAAACAGTGGCCAATTGACGATTCTTGCATTACATAAATATTATCTTAATGAAAAAATGCATTAAAAAAAGAAAGTAAGAAAGAAAAAGAAAAAGAGGTTTCGATAAAAGTGATTGATAAATTGTGGTATTTAAAATTTAAACCAGGACTATATTTTTTGAAACATTTAGTAGCTACAACGGGATGAAGCAGCGATTACTTGACAATTGTTTTTTCTTTTCTGGAACATTTAGCACTAAAATTTTGAAATTAACTTGTAGAATTTTGTTTATAACTAAGCAAAAAAAGATTACTGTTAGAAAATAATGGTACTTAATCTTAGAAAAATTGATTAATAGTTATTATTCCTCTTTATCGCATAATGTTAACCATGAAAGTAATGTAGAAATGTCTTTTTGGTCTACAGCATGTTTTTTTTTCCTACCACACTACATTTATACATTAATATAAAAAAATAGACGTATTGATGAATTTAGATATTTATCATTTTTCGTGATTTTATATAGATATGTATTTTGTCATGTTTCAGCTACTTTTGGCCGCCTGAATTGACTTTTGTAAAGAAAGAAGCATATACTGTTAATATATATATACTTAGTCTTATCGAGAATACTGATAAGTAATTTCTTGAATATATATTCTTTATAATACGTAACACATGATTATAGATTTACTATTCAAAATGGCTTTCATAATTTTGGATATATTTCATGAAACTGTCTGACCATTCGTTAACAGCAATACGTGTGCTATTTAGGAATATAGAGTAACAGCTCGTTTTAAAGACCCCTTGAGACTGTTTAAATTAGCATGTTTTTTGCTACAGGCTATCCTCTATAGCTCAGGTCGCAATTTGTAGTAAAGAGGATTGATGTCAAGACTATTGGAGGGCCAAAATTGAGCACTGATAACATCGGAAACATTTTGATAAAGTCGTGATTTTTGCTTTATGAGCAAGGAATAAATCCCATTGAAAGGCGCATTTATTTCCGCGAAAAAAGGATCAATTACGATCCCACGTTTCTTCAAAATTTCATGAATGAAATGCAGACATTTTTATGCACAAAAATGCACGTGAGCGACACTTATTTAACACGTTCACGCTGGCGCGGGCCACCGGTGGTTCACAGCAAAATTATCCGAACACTAGCAATAATCCTTGTCCAAAAAAAGTACACTTAATACTGCTTTGTTAAACAAATCCTTGTCGAATAAGGATCTTAGTCAGTCTAAGAACATGATTCGACAAGGATTTATTCAACAAAACAGTTTTAAGTATACTTTTTTGATGTCGGAATTATTGGCTAGTGCTCAGATACTTTTGAGAAGAATGCGCCGGCTTGAACGTGTTAAGAGACACATCGTCAAGCAATTAATGAAGTGGTGGTGTCCTCTCTAGACATCAGTAGCTTTTTGAGAACTGTAAATATAAACCTTGTCATTTTGACATTTGCAAGATTTTTTAATCTTTTTACTTTTTTGTTGTCAACTATAAAAAATGCGTATACTGCTGGTGATGTATCCAAACCGATACATCAGCTGACCGTTTCAATAAATGTATCCAAACAAATAAAACCATTTTGAATAAATAATATTATGTGGGATATAGTGACAAAAAGTAAATAATGACGAAATAATTTATTTAGCGTGTTTTATTACGACAGTCGGTAACAAAAGTGTCCGAACACTAGCAAAAATTCCTGTGTAAAAAAGTACACTTCATACGGTTTTGTTAAATAAATTCTTGTCGAATCCTGTTCTTAGTCAGTGTAAGAACAAGATTCGATGAGGATTTATTTAACAAAACCGTATGAAGTGTACTTTTTTTACATAGGAATTTTTGCTAGTGTTCGGACACTTTTGTTACCGACTGTAAAAGGATATGTTTGCGATTGTATTTATGGCAGTATAAGGTGTATATATACAGATGGCTGACAAAATATCGTGAACACTTTCGCTTTTTTACGTTTTATTAAATATCTTGAACAGTTCTTTATCTCGCGTAACGTTTTGAATTTACATGATATTTGTTTGGAGTTTTCATGTAAGTTTCTCAATACCTTTGGCTATTAAATTATGCAAATGAAATTTTTATACAGCTGGAGCATGCGTAGTTAAAAGTTATTTAGTAAAAGTGCTGGTATTTCGTAAGATGTTTAACATTTGTTTTATTCTGATTGCTGTATGCTGTGTCTGTTGTAGTATGCCATATTTATTGAAAATGGCTTTGCACTGGGTCTAGTACCCTACGTGTTGTAATTTAAAAAATGGAAATTATTTTTGTAATTTTTTAAAGAAACCATTGTATCTCCATGAATATATGTGGTAGCCTCATAAAATTTTATACAGATAATGAGAAAAGAAATTCAACTATTATATTTCTTAACAATACAGAATAATATAAATTTTCATTAAGTTATTAAAACTGTTGATTTGACGGGTTTGAATGGTTTTAATTGCTATTTTAAAATAAAAAGATCTTTTTTCAATTTTTATCAACTCATAGGTAACCGAAAGTGAGCACTTTGGCGTCGAAAAACAGATTCTAAAATTGAAAATGAAGTGGTATAAGTCACCATTTTCAAATTACAATAACTCAACGAGATTTGAACTTAGAAAGATTATTTTTTTCTTCTTCTTAGAGCGAGAAGTATATTTTTCTAAATATAAGTCATGTGATAGAAGGGGCCATATAAAAATTAAATTTCGTATTTTAACATATACTTTGTACAAAAAAATGACATATTTGAAATATATTCTTAATTCCAATTTTGTAACTGGAAGTATGTTTCTATCATTCTTAGTTACAGAAATAATCGCTGCAACATGTATTTTGAACCACCCGGTATATATATATATATATATATCAAGTAAAACTAATAATTTTTCTTGACATTTCTTTTTGTGTTTGCGATTATAATGCAGAATTATCGTATTTATTTTTGAATCGTATTTTTGAAAAATCTTGAAAAAGCAAAATTTCTTTGTTTCGACATTTCTTATATACAAGGACATTTATATACTTATTATCGTAAAATATCTGCTTTATGAGAATTTTTTAGAGAATTATGAGAATGAGAAAAAAGTAGTATATTAAAGTAAATGTGTATTCTTTCACACATTCTTTTCTTATAATTTCCTACTGTTTTAAAATGTTCTATTCGATTCAAAGTCATTTAAGTTATAAAATAAATATATATATATTTTTTTAATACTTCATCGTTCAAGGATATCAAGGGCGAAGTGTTTGTGGCTTTAGAGTTTTTCACTCATAAATAAAATCTTTTGAGTCACATTTCAATTAATGGCGTTGTTTTATACATTTTATTGTTAAGATATGTCTACGATAGTCGAAATTCAGCAAAATCATCTAGAACTTTTTTTTACGTCGTACTGAAATCTTGCTTAGAAAAATGTATATAGTTCAGGAAAAATGTATATCAGAACAAATAATATTTACAGCAGTTAACATAAATGAATACATAAATGTATTTTTTGCAGTTGAAATTCAGGACAAAAAGCTCTATAAATATAGTATTATAAATGTATGAAATCAAAAACAGTAAAGCCATTTTTACTTTATTGAAGTATTTCTAAAGATTAATTGCTATTACTTGAAATCCCAGTAGATATTATTCAAAATAGCTTTAACTTTACAGTTTAACTAATATGAGAGCAATTTCTACTAAATTATTGAACGTAATAGGTCATGGCAATTACCGCTAATGTTTGACATTCCTCTGGCAGCCACCACGGTAATTTCCCATGCAAATAGTGAATTGAAATTTCAAATAGTTTCATAGGTATTTTACGATATTACACATGCCTGTGACTTTTAGATGAAATTTGGAATTCAATACATGAAGGAAAAGGGCAAACATATTTTCTACAAGCATTTCTTTTAACGTTAATAGAAATAATTATCAATAAGCATATTATTGCCAATTAAAAAAAAAAAAAAGGTAAAATAAATAATAAAAATGCTTTAAAATAAAGGAAAAGTAAGCAAAATAAAATTTCTACTTTGTTTATTAAACAAATGGCATATTCTGTTCAATTTTCACGACTATTTTCTTATTTTTCATAGGGAAAAAAAAGAAAAAAGATATAAAACAATCAAAAAGCAAAAATACGTTTATCACTTTATTACCATGAGAATTCACTGTAAATGAGATTTTCATTTTCAAGTCTGTTGGTATTATTGCTTTTGTCATGCACTCATAATTGCAATCTTGCAATTTTGTAGTGTAAACATAATTTGCTCGTAGTTGAGTAAATAAAATTTTCAGATGAAGCAAATTCTATGTTTTCACTTATCTAAAAGGTAAATGTTATTCACTAATGTGTTAACAATTTTTTTGTATACAGTTACTTTTATGTTTATACTCGACAATTAAAAAGAAAAATTACTGATTCAAAATTTTCGTGGACTGTTGCGAACTCAAGAACGTAATATAATATTAATCAGAATTACATTTTGCTAAAGGTACGTTGATCTCAGTATGAATAAAAGTAAATAAATAAATAAGCTAGATATTTAATAAGTTTTAATTTAACATTTGCTAAATACATTAAAATGAACTCTAAGTCAAAATTAATAGCCATTATAAATTAAATAAATATTTATAACAATATAAAAATTTCTTATTTATGAAAAACTACTGTTATAAAACATTCAGAATTTAGTATTTAGTTACACGAAGAAAAACCTGGTTTTTGATTGGAACATCATAAGTGTACTGCAACCAATCTTAAACCGAGAAGAAAACCCTAAAAATTTACTTTTACTATATTCGGAAAGTAAATTAATTATTTTAATATCGCATTCGTTCATGATTAGTAAATCAACTTACATAATACATGTGATAGTCTGTATTTGATTATACTATAATCACTTGAAACATTAAGTTTGTTTCAATATAAGTTTTTTTCAATATATATATTTTTTTATTTTAGCTAAACTATTAATCTACATAACGAACAAAACTTTGCAAAGAAAAAAGTAAATGTGGAGATGCGCAACAACGATTTTGTGTAAAAATAGTTAATCCCGAACTTCAACACGCGGTCAGTCCTAGGACCCTAGCGTAGTCAATCAGCCTTATCCCACACAAACAACTACAAACTTTAATGGACGAAAAATAGATGGCACGAGTGCAGCTTGAAAGCAGAGCCAAAATCTTTACTTTAATAAATATGCAACTAGCCTGATTTTGCCTGTGTAGCCGGCAGTCCCATTTATAGCATCAAATAGCGGAGCAGGCTCCATTGCCTTCGATAGTGATTTTTCAATGTAATGACAGCAAAATGTAGGAAATACAACAATTTTTTAAGGCTTCAAGAGACAATATTGCGTACGCATGTAATTCTCTTTTTAAAAGAAAAACAAATCTGAAATATTTAATGCATAATTGATTAAAAAAAAAAAGAATCCCTGTTAGATATGTCTATCTTAAGATTAAATCGCAGTACTTGGCTTAAACTTTTACCTTTGAGGCAAGACGTAATAATGCCTCTTCGACGAAAGAGAGTGACATTTGAACAAATTATGGAGTACGAACGGGGTAGAATCGATGGCATTCGTGAAGGAGGATTTTTCCTATCGTGCAACAGCAGCTCGTGTGCAGCGTAACAGCAGCACAGTGATGAGAGTTTGGAAGCAGTGGGTCGACAAGAATGAGACAACTCGGAAATCCGGGTGTGGACTCCAAAGAATGACGTCAACGCGCAATGGTAGACACCTAGCCCTCATGGGTCTGACGGACTGTACAGCTTCATCTAGACAGTTGACTGCCCTCTGGTTCACTGCTACAGGTGTATCAATGTCTGCTTCACCAATTCGTCGACATCTGCTGCACTGTGGGCTGCGTGCAAGAACACCTTTTTACAGGATCCCCTTCACACAAAATCACCAACGCCTGCGGCTGCAATGGGCTTTGGACATAGAGGCTTTCGTGCAGATTGGCTCCAAGTGGTTCTTTCTGACGAATTTCTCTTTAATTTGTGGTACCATGATGGCCTCTTACTTGTTAGACGCTATGCTGGTGAACACGACATTTCGGAGTACATTATAGAACGTCATACTGAACGAACACCGGGTGTTTTTGTCTAGAGTGCGAGTGCGTGCGTATCATGGACCATGTCATCTGGTACGAATTATGGGTAATCTTAACAGCAACAGGTATATCAGTGAAGTGCTAGATCCCGAAGTTGCTCCTTTCTATCAAGACATTTCTACAGTTATCTTCCAACAGATAATTCCCGCCCACATGTGGTAAGGAATGTTTAAGACTTCTTTTCCGCAAAAACACATAACTTCTTCCTTGGCATGCTTATTCGCCGGATATGTCGCTATTAAACATTTGTGGGATTTCGTTCGCTGGCGTCTCCTCGTGATCCTCGTCTTACAGCTTCTACGGATGAATTTTGGTTACGCATACAAACACTATGGAATGTTCTTTCTTAGGCAGACATTAAAAATCTGTTTAATTACAAACCACGGCGTATAGCAATACTTATTGCAGCGGATGATGGCTACACAAAATAATGATTTCGGCCACTTAGTATTGCTTTTTGTTCTGAAAATTTAATCATTTATTTGTACCAATATCAGTCGTTTATGTTTTGAATTTTATTAATTTCTGACAATTCCTTCATGATGTTTCAAGTTTTACAAACATGAGTGTATACAGGATTAAATAAAACTATTTATGAAAGAAATATAAATCTATTATTCCAACTTTTATAATGGGTAATTTTGCAACATTTTAGTAAATATAGAAATTGTTTTAATGGAATAATTATTTTCTGGGACTTTTATATGGTATCTGTAACTCTCAGGCAGTCAAGTATAACAGTTACATATATGTTGTTCTTGCTCATCTCCAAAGACTAGCAGGGCTAATTCAGGTCCATGTAATTGTGCACCCTAAAAAAGTCTAGAACCAATATAGGATTGTCAGTAAGATCCTGCCTAGAAAGCCCCAGGCACTCGAGAATATGATCAGGGGAAGCCTGCTCAGAACAGTTGTCACAGACTTTAAAACGCTTGGAACCACCCAAAAATGTCAAAGATCTGAGATAACCACTGAGGTAGCGAGTGACGGCGGTTTCATCTTGCCTGTTACAAACAAGTCCCAGACAGACACCCGGCCGATGATTCAGATACCAATGGTGCACTGGTGGAACGCACATATATGATTTAAACTATTTAAAAAGACATTATTATTGCTTCTTATACTTTTAGTATATAGAATATATATAAAAATTTTGTTATTCAATTGACTAATTTAGATAAATATTTTAAATAAAACAGACGCATGGATTTACATTCCTTCTTGCAGAAAATCCGTCATCAAGACTGCCTCTTTCGAACTTTTCCAAATGCAAAATTATTATTATTATTTTTTTTTAACCTCCAATTAATTTTAAATATTGGTATAATACAAATAGCTTCAAATGATCCTTTTAGTATTTTTACTTTCTTCTATATGTAATATAGAGAAAGTATTGGATTCGCGAAAATTTTCGACCTCCGTTTTTTGACGGATCTACAAGTTTTGGGATGTCCTGAACACGAATTGATAGTTTTTAGAAAATGTCTGTCTGTGTGTCTGTCTGTGTGTCTGTCTGTCTGTCTGTCTGTATCATTTTTTTGTGGACGCTGTATCTCACGAACATATGAATGAAATTTAATCAAACTTGGTATTTAGTTGCACCCTGACATGAACTGGTGCCCATTAGATTTGGGGATCAATAGCTCAATAGGTGGCGCTGTAATCGCATTTTATGCAAATTTTTAACATGGCAGCATAGGACAAAATTCCGTATAAATGGGCATAATGAGAGTTATTTTAAACTTGTGATTGTAAAATTAATTTGAATTATTGATGATAGTAGTAGTTAACTAGGAAAAAAAAATTGTGCATGGGGGGGCATCGGTTCCCCCCCTGGGGGGGAAGTACCCCCCCGGGGGGGTTAAATTTTGAAGATGGGTATCATTCGAAAGATCTCGTCAATACCTTTAAAACGAATGGTTGAACCATAAATCTGTGATAATTTAAAACAAAGTTATCGATTTTTTTTACTTTTAACAAAAAAAAAAAAAAAAAAAAAAAAAAAAAAAAACTTAGAAAAAAAAAAATTCGATTTTTTTTTTTTTTTTTTTTAATTATTGTTAGTGATTGAATATGTATTAATTTTCACAAAAAAAAAAAAAAAAAAAAAAAAAAAAGAAAAAGAAAAAAATCTTTTTTTTTTTTTTTTTTTTTTTTTTTTTTAATATTGTTACTGATTGAATATGTATAGGAAAATATAGAAGAAAGTCTTGTGGTGGCCACAACATACTAGTTTTACAAGCAATTAAGTTATAGATTACTATTTGGTAATAGAAGTATTAAAAAAAGTGTATGTGACAATTCTACTTTTTAGTATCACAATTTTGAAACAATTTTGTACGAATAATTAAAAGAAATATTACTAATCGGTAATGCATCCATGTGAATCACAAAAAGTGAGTAATAGCAGGTAGCGAGTGACGGTGGTTTGATTGGTAGCGACACATGTCGTTCGATATATAACTAAATTAAGTCAGCATTCGTTTTGATAATGATTATATCACATATCAAGTTTGATGCATTTATATGCTGTAGAAGTTAACATTTAGTTTTTCTATTCACTGGAGTAAATTGCAGCACATCAACGCCACCTGTCGGCCGATACACAACCAAATTGAATTATCATAGTGTTTTATAATGATCTTCTCATTTACCAAGTTTATGCAATTATATACAATAGAATCTGAGATATAGACTTCTCATTCATAGAGAACCTTGCAGCACAGCAGCGCCACCTATCGGTCTATATGCATACAAATTAAATCAATATAATATTCTATAATGGCCCGCTTAGATATCAAGTTTCTTTCGATTATACACAATAGAACTTGAGATATAGCTTTCCCTTAAATGTGAAAAATCAAAATATAGCAGCGCCACCTGTTGGGAGGTTTGTACCAAAAATTTATAGGCATTAATTTACGTCATGGTTCAACTATATATGTGTTTATGTGAAATTCAGTGCAGTAGTTCCGGCAATACAGCTGCCACAAATGTTTACCATCTACACAGACACACAGACGGACATACATTTTCTAAAATTGGTCATATCGTATTCTGGAGCTCTCAAAATGTGTAAATTCATAGAAAATCGGAAGTCTCATTTTTTTCAAGAAACCAGTACTTTCTTTTATTAAACAAAGAAAAAAGTAAAAAGTTAACATTTAAGTTAAAAGTTATGCGTTTTGTTGGTTATTTAAAAAATATATTAGATGTAACTTAGATTACTTTGAGCATTAATTACTAAAGCATTAATTGATTTAAATCATGTTAACTTTTCTGTAATTCTCCGAATGTAAGGCTCATGTGCTTTTTTTTCTTATTTATTCCCCCTCACTTACATGAGAAGTATATTTGTTTTAACAATCTGCGAAAAAAGATACAGAGCATTTTTTTTTTTACCTATGCATGCGATATTAAATATAACCCTCTAAATATCTTGTGATATGCTAAATTTATATTTTCATATTCCATTCTTTTTTATTATTATTATCACTTAAAGGAATTATAATGGAAGTTATTAAGACTTTTTGTAAATTACTAACTATAAAAACCTGCATATACGTACTTTGAAATATAACGATTTTGACTACATTAAAAAATTTCGTAAATTGTTTTAATTTTTTGAAAATCTTTAAAATGCTCGCTGCCTACAATTTTCCTCTTTATTTCATATTATTATATTTTAACAGTATATTATAAATTTATTTGGATATTACTTTGTAGATTCGTTGATAAAATAATAATAATAAAAAAAAATAATAATAATAATATTTTTACGCTTAAACGCTAAAATTTAATGCATTTTTTAACATTCAAACATAAAAATATTTTAAAAATAATCGCCTTATAATTGAATACATAAAGCAATGATCAAATATATCTAGTATATATTTTCAAATTATAATAATATAAAATCGAGGGAGAAAATTAAAAATTAATCAGCGGAGCGCATTTAGTATTTTTTTCTTTTCAAAATATTCAAAATTTTGAACTTATTATATTTAATTTAAATAGTTTTCGGGAAATTTTAGTATACTTAATATTGCTATATTTCAATGCATATGAATGAAAATTTTTATAACTTTGAGACAGTAGTTTTCAAAAAAGTCTTATAACGTCCATCATCTCCTTAAACATTAAAAATCGTCGGAAAACGATTCTTGATTCTTTTATGATGATTTTTTTTTTATTTATTTATTTTTTTTAAGCTTAGAAACAAATAAATCAAATGATAAGACCGGAAGAAAAATAAGTCTTTTGATTTTTCTATGATTTAAGGCATACGTCGTTAATTCAAAGATCTTAGGTTTCAAAAAAATAAAAAATAAAAAAATTCTATTTATGCTTTAACTCGCTCCTAAATAATAATAAAAAAAGAACGTTATCCTAGAAAATATTAGCAACATTAAATATCTTATTTCCTGCCTGATTTATAGCGGTCTTCTTCTTGTATTTTTAGTATCTTTTGCTAAATAATGAAGGTTTGATCATTATATTCGACGACGGATTTTTTTTTTTTTAAGTGAGTGCTAACCGGATTCTTTTACAACGAAATTTCTCTTTAATTTCTATTTTTCATTGCGGTAAATCATCTTTATTTGTTGTAGAGTGTGAGAAATAAAAATGCGTATCGCACTTTGAACTACAAATAACACATCTCGTTCTTTTTTTTTTTTTTTTTTTTTTTTAATGGTAGGAGGGTTGGATATCATCAATCATATGTGAGACTGATGGAAAGGGGTACCAGAAATTTCTTCAAAATTTCGATAGTGAGAGAATAGCACTCCGTATATAATTATAAAAATAATTCTAAAAAACAAAACCTTAGAATTTTTCGGAAAAGTTCTCGAGAAAATTAGTTTTAATTTTTTTATAGGTTATTGTAAATACATTTATAACTTGAACTTCATTGATTGTAGAAATCAATCTTTTATGACATAAAATGTTTTGATATATTGAATTTCTCAAATTCTACTGAGAAATTGGTTGATAGGCAAAATATAGAAGATTAATCCTTATTTGTGTAAACAAAATAAAGTCAATGACAAAAACAAATCAGAAATGAAAATAAAATTACATTATAAAAAATAAAACTAGACTCTACTATGTTTCAAAAAACAAATTACAATCATTACAAAGATTTTCTACTAAGAAGTGACTTTATTAAAAATAATTTGCATGTTATAAAAAGTTTTTTAAGCATGTTTAGAGGAGACAAGCCAATATTCTATAAAAAATTTGAATATAAAAATATTGGAAAATTTCTTGCCATTTTAAAAGGCTATTTTATGCGTTTCATTCTTCTGTATATGGTACTTTATCATTTTGATATAGATTTTAATATAGTGATAGAAAAATGTAAAAACCCTTCAATCGAGTTTAAAAGAATGAGATTTTGATATGATGATATCTAAGCTTTAAAAAGCTAAATTTTCCCACCTTCAGCCAGCACACTTAATCAAAAGATCCTAGGAAAGACAGCATATCCCCAAGACATTTTATTATGTACTGGAGAGAAGACGGGCTATATTGGTTAATGTTGCAGGAATTAATTATGCTCTGGCAGATTAAGACATTAGAAATATTACAATCTAGATAACGATAGTACATTTACAGTACGGAAAATTTCTATGTGCCAGATAGATAACCATAAACGTTAAATATACATGTTGTTTATATGTAATACACGCAGCTGAAAAATACATCTATTGTGTTTTGTTATATTCCACAGATCAGGTCTGTCATGAGAATTTTTTTCTTGAAAGTAAAATGATGTTTTTCTTTCTTTCTTTTTTTTTTTTTCCTAATGCGGATTTCGTAGGGGGAAAAAAGCAGAAACACATTATACAGTTTCTACACATATTGAAAAAATAACTTTGTTGTTTAATTCATCTTGACTCAGGTATTTTTTTTTCAGTAAATTAAAGATGAATTTACAGCTTTCGTAAGTTAAAAGGCGTGTAAGGTTAGTATAAACATTATATATATATATATATATATATATATATATTAAGAGGAGAAAGAGCAATCTATTGGATGTTATAAAATAATTTTTGATTTGCAATACGGTAAGCAATTTTAATGCACTTTTACTTTCATTAACAAAGAAAAAAAAAAAATCTTGTATGCTAGAGGATAAAAATTAGAATTTCGGAAATCAATGGTTCAAAAAATATTAGTAATAGCTAAAAAGGTCAATAATAATTATAATAAAATGTTTAATTATTTATTCATTTATTTATTTTTTTGGAGAGCTGCAAGTCACTGTTTCCCTAAAAAATAATTTAATAATTTATTTATTATTATATCAAAAATGTTTTAGAGGGAAAACTAAGTAATAAAAATTAATGAATAACATATGTGTTTTGAGAAAATAAAAATAAAAACCCCACAAAACTGATTTTACAAAATATGTAATTAGATTTCAGTGTTTTTCTTTTCCTCATAACATATAAAAAACGCGGTACTCCATCAGCATTTAACTTCCTAAAACATAAATATAAAAAAAAGAGCTGTAAAATGCTATAGAAAATTTGCTTATTAATTATCAAGAACATTAACTATTACATTAAACTAAACTAACTATAACTTATCAAAATAACTATCCATGATAGATACTTACAGAAAAAAAAAAGTTTAGGTAGAGCTAAACATATTTATACGTTTGCTAAATACAGACATAATTTAATTGTCTTATTCTGAAATTTACTTACATACCATCAGAATTTTTCAGTGATATACTGATAATTCCTAGTAAACTACTCATGAAATTACCACAAACCCATGTCTCCGGTAATTGTAATTCATCTGTTTTAGGTATACTTTTAATTCTATTTATTCGCGAGAGTGTTAATATTAAGGAATCGAGACTAAAGTATGGCAATAGAGGAATATAATTCTTATGCTGACTATTGAAATATTCATTGCTTGTACCCCAAATCAACCAGTGAAATCGTCAGCATGCGTTATTAGTGAAGTGATCCTGCGGGACCCTGCTGTAAATCAATTATTCTGCAGGGCGTCACCAGGAGGGTTGGGGGATTTTACCTCTTCATATCTTACTAATCCGAAGCCGATCTCTGCTAATTAGGCAAAGTAATTGCTCGTAGCAATTAGCACCATTGTTTGGAGCACGCCAGGTTGTCTTCGCCGTGTTTTAGTATAAAATTCTAATTGCATTTCACAAAAATTCCATACCTGAAGATACAGAACTTTCTTCCACCATTTTGGATGAAAGTTAATTGTTTACTAATTAAAAAGATTATTGTGATGCTACTATTCACTCTGAATAAAGTAAAATATTTCATGAACGTGATAAAAAATCTCTACTGCTTTATTGTTTATGATCATATATATATATATATATATATATATATATATGTATATATATATATGCGTGTGTGTGTAGAAAAATATTGCTTTATTATTTTAGATTTTAAAAATTATCGGTCGAGCAATATTTACTTCACTAATTTTGCTATTGTCACAGTCATAAATACAATTCGCCTGATTATTAATTACATATGATTTCTCGTTATTGTTATACTGAATTTTTACTTGTATAATTCCACTGTTCCTTAATACTAACCTTTGCTGTATTCAGTTAAAAAAAATTATTACAGAATGTAATAAAAGGCTACTGCTCGTAATTATATGCATTGGAAATGCATAGAAGTTAGAAACTGTGCTGATACATTTCCAAAAATGAGGATTATAAGTGTACCTTTCTTTGGACACTGGCGATTCCTTTTTTTCCAATTTATAGCACTGCAAAATCTTCTCACATTCTTCATATACAGGGAAATCACTTTCTGAAAAAACTAACCTCGTTCAAAACTTAATACTGAATGTCAGAGATAGAAATAATATCAATCGATTTTTTATTAACCCTACAAGGCTCAATTTTTTTTTAGTGCGCGACAAAAATATATAGGTTGTAATTAGTGGTCAGAAGATAGGGAAAACTTATAAAAATAAAAATAAAACCATATTTTATGGAAAAATCAACTTTTATTTCAGTTCCGCATACGGTACACTGAGCCTTAACTATACTTTTTGGTATTAAACTAGTACAATTGAATTGTTTTGGATATAGTTTCCTATTTGAATTTTTTTCAATTAGTGACTTATTATTTTAAACAAAATGAAATAACTATTATATATTTTACTTTTTTATATATTGCAATTTATAATAAACAAAATCATATAACTAATGTAATAAATTTGTTATATTTTTATTGATGAAAAGATCTAAAACAATTATTATATTTATTTAGGCAAAGTTCTATGCGACATTTGTCGCAAGATAAGAATGCGTTTCCTTTGCAACCAGGATATTTGCATCGTTGTCTTTTTTCACCCCAAACAGAAAAATGCTCAAACCCATCACGACTGACATCACGAGAAGGTAGGATTGATGTAATTGTCTTCTGCCTTTTATTTCCAATTCCATCAGATAAACTTGGTCTACCTCTCTTTTTGTTTATCGATAGCCCAAACATGCATAAACTTTTCCCTACTTCAAATTTGAAGTCCTTCTGTTTCATTGGGGTTGGCGTATGCTGCTGCTCCCCGTACAATAACCAGCAATTGATAATGGTTACACCAAGAAGATGATAAAATAGCCTCAAGTACCATTTTCTGGTCCTAATTTTTATTTTATATTTCCCTAGGAACGAATCTAGGAGGCCCACACCTCCCATACGCTGGTTATATGTTTTGATTATTTGGGGGCAATTCACTTGTATATACTTTTTCTGTTTCTTTCAGTATCTTCTTGCTGTTTTTATTGGCTCTTGACCCACGAAAGACGATGATAAAACGACTGGTTTGTTATCGTACCACATAACGGTGGCAATATCTGAATTATCACAATTTGCTACCCATTGCTCTGAATAACCTCTCTGAACCTTTTCCTTTTTTAGGTCTTTTATGGAAGGTATTTTGAGGTCTTTTCCTAAACGACCTTTGTTGACAGTTCCCAGCGACTGTATTCTCTCTTTGGCCAAATAAGCAATCAACTCTGGCGACGTATAATAATTATCAAAGAATAATTTGTAATTTTGATTCTTCGATGATCGTCTAGGTGCCCGAGGTTGTGTTAATGGTACCTGTAGTTGTCCCTGAAGTCATTCCTGATGTACTAGGCTGAGGGTCTGATATTTCTGGCTGACGATTTTCAATATTCGTAAGAACCTCGTTGACGGGAGACGAACACTGATGTCACTGCGGAGATAAGGAAGTTTCCACGTCGCTAAGTGGCTCGGATAAAAAGTTTTGGATGGACTGAATTTTTTTCGTTGTCATCATCACTTTCAGCGTCAGAAAAATCTTGTTCATCTTCACTTCCAGAAGGAATATTAAAGAAACCCTCAATATCTTCATCACGCAATCTTTTTCGCGACATTATCTGCAATAAAATCAAAGTATTGACAAGGAAAGTTATCGTAAGTACGTATAAGTAAAAATGGACACTAAAGCTCAACGTACCGTATGTGGAACATACATAAAAATATGATTTACTAATACGTTTACTATTGTAATATAAAAAACAACTTACCTCTGCAAAATATACACTTCGTTATAACACACAGTATTTTTTTCGAGTCAAAACTTTTCAATAACTATTCTTTTTTTATTTTTGAATTCAGACAAACGACTAACGTATCACTTTCATTCAAATTTCACACTGAGTACACTATAACGAAAACACGAACGACATCTTTAGGTAAAGATTCGTATTACTACATTGCTAAATGTCAGTAGCTTCTATCAAGATGTCAAGAGATGTCGCTACTAATAGTTTTATAGCTATAGGAACGATTAAAGTCTGTGTTCCACATATGGAACTGGGTGCCTTGTAGGGTTAAAGAAAGTTAGAAAGTACATTACAAATTGCTGCAGAAATAAAATAATTATATTAAAAGAATGCATTAAATTGCGATTTGTTCGCCATGCGCTAAATAAAGATTACGTTCTTTGATAAAAGTATACGATACGAAAAATAAGATTTTTGTAGGAAAACAGAAATAATAAAAACACAACAATCGTTTTGACTAGAAATCCTTCAGCACAAGTGTGAATTAGGGGAAAATCTAACTAAGCAGGGGTGCATCGTGCTTTCAAAAATCTTATTCTAAATCAATCAACACGCGTCTTTCAGTAAATGTCACTACAAAATGTTGCTACAGTCCATATTTTCACGTAGACTCGACCATCTGGTAAAGGAATGGTTAAAAACCTGGTCTTAATTTCCCAGGCGCCGAGTTCGAATCCCGGAATTATTGCGACAGAAAAAAAAAAGATCGTAAAGTGACAAACGAAACCGTATAAATCCCAGTCTAATGAAGCTTAAAAAAAAAAAAAAAAAAAAAAGTGGGGGGAAAGCAACACCCCAGCACTAACTTCCTATATTTTTCAAAATCCTTTTCATGAAGAGAAGAATTTTACAAGAATTTTGTTTAATTAAATAAAGCAATTATTTTTATTCAGAAATATTGCTTCTGAAAAACACGGATAAATGAAGAATAATATAGCAAATACTAATAATCTATTCCAATCTTTAAGTGTTCGATATAACAAATAAATAAATAAACAGACAGATAATACAGGGTGGTCCGAAAAACAGGATAGAAAGCATTTTAAGTTTCTGATTTCAAATGTATTGATGCAAATATAATTCTTTCATATTATAATAGCACATATAGTGACATTTCAGTTGAATGCTTAATTACCGGAAATAAAGAATAAGCAATATAGAATCACAAACCTTTTAAGATCGATTATATATCGTAAGAAAATTTTATGAGAATAACCGATGTAATCTCCCCGTTCGACGGGCATGTCGTTCAGAGTTCAAAAAGAAAAGGACGCTTAGTGAAGAGATAATCGCGCAGTAAGTTATAGCACTCTAAAGTCGCAGTGATTTTTAAGCCATCAGATGACTGATGTAATGGTCCTGATCTCCCACTGATTTTCATTGTTTACAGGTTGATGGACAGGTATGAATCTACAGGGAGTGTTTAGGATGCAAAAAGAAAGGCGTCGGGACGAAAGCAGTTGTTACTGACGACATCAGGCAGCCTGCATGCGCATACTTTGAGGATCAGCCAACCACTTCCACTCGACAGGCGGCACAACAATTAAGCATATCCAAAACATCATTACAAAGGCTAATGAAAGCAGTAGGATTGTGTCCATACAAGATCCAAATGTGACAGCCGCTAAAGGGGCGGGGGGATACTGTGCAGTGGAGAGATTTCGCAAACCACATAATTGAGGAACTTAAAAATGGTTCCATCAGTAAATACAAGATCTGGTTCAGTGATGAGACCCATTTTCAGTTGAATGGTTTCGTGAACAAACAAAACTGGCGCCACTGAGGTACGGAAAATCCTCATCTCAGCGCCATCTCTTCACTGCATCCACAAAGGGTCATGGTGTGGTGTGCCATATCGTCGAAGCAGATAATTGGTCCAATATTTATTGATGGTGTGGTCACAGGAGTGAAGTATCGAGAGTTGCTAGAGCGTCACTTTGGCCCTGATGCGGGCCATCTCAACAGGACACGCTGGTACTGGTTCAAGCCAGATGGGGCTCGTCCCCAGAAAACTTCTGACGTCTTCACGTGGCTTGAAACGACGTTTGGTGAGCGTTTGATTGCATTGGATGCAGAGAAATTCACGGGGCACGGGATAGAGTGGACCCCATACAGTCCGGACCCAAATCCGTGCGACTTCTTCTTATGGGGTTACATCAAGGTTAGTATCTATAGGGATAGCCCTGATTCACTGGAGGACCTAAAATTGGCTATCAGAAGTGAGATTGATGCACTTGATTACGACACACTCCAGCGCATTATGACAGAGTTTCGGAACCGTCTTTATAACACTCTAGTCGGGGACGGTAGACATTTTAAGCATCTTGTATATTAAATGTCATTCATATCTTCATTCAATAAAATATGTTTCATGTTCTTGCATGTTGTCTTTTTTCCACAATGATCGCTTACTTTCTATCATGTTTTTCGGACCACCCTGTAATTTGCAGGCACGCACCAATGTTCAAGGTACACTAAAATATCAAAAATATTACACCTTGATATATATATATATATATATATATATATATAAATGATAGATATCATAATAAAATTTAACCTTAAAAAAAAAATATATATATATATATATAATACATACATATATATATATTGTGCAAAAATAAATGATTAATCACATGAAGAACAGGAAAGAATTTGAAAAACAAATTTTTTAAAAATTATTAAGAATCCTTATAATGAAGGCATACAACGGTATAGTTAAATCGAGGAAAAAACGCTTTTAGCATAAATTATCAATATATTGGAACATATAAAGAGATGTACAGCTTAAAAATAATAAATGTATTTTATCATAAGCACTTACGTAATAGAAATTTACACTTGAATATATGCATAATAATGACATTTTGCGCACGCAAAAATCTGGAATAACAAACATACTGTAAAAATACGCTTGAATCTAATGAATGTTACAATAGAGAATATTGGTCACGACATGTTATTGCAAAAAAAAAAAAAAAAAAAAAAAAAAAAAAAAAAACATTTGAGGTGATATTTGCATATGACAGTTAAAAATGCTCAAGCTTAGTTTCACAGGAAATATATTAAAAATATTTATACAATTTCTTCGAAATGTTTTCGATGGTACAATACATTTTTGCGTATTTTTAACATGCTTTATTTAACCAGGAAAGACTTTATTTCGCAGTGATATTGATCTATAATTTTATAGGCTATATTTATTTTATTATTCGTGATAAAATGAATGAGTTTACCTTCAAAACATTTACAATGCTTATAAAAACAAATTTATATTTCTAGTTGGCAGCACGTTTGCCTCAATATTAGTTACATCTTCATTAAATATTTGACAATAGTATAAAAATTTTAACTACTGAACAGAATGAATATCGCTCTGGTCCTCAGTTGCCTATTGCGGGTTCGAATCCCGGTGCATACGTAAATGTTTATAATGGTTCGAAATCCACTTAAAGTCCTAGATACTGGTCTAATGAATGGCCGTAGAGTGACAAACAAAACCTAAACTCATCTACTAAATAAATAATAGTTAAAATTTTGTTTCTCAAGCTAAAAAAAAAAAAAAAAAAAATGCTTTTAATTATACTAGGGAAATTAAATATTCTGGGTTGGCAAATTAAATATTCTGGCCCGTATTTGATTTTAAATATTTGAATAATAATAATAATAATAGTAACTAGAATAATATATCATACTTACATTCTGTCCATACAAAATGTAAACTAATACAAATGCAAAGAATATAATTGAACTTAATGAATACTGAAAAAAAAAAAGAATCTCAGCCAAACAATGTTATTGTAATAAAGGTACAAATTTTAGGTTTAATTTAGTTTGTGGAGCGAGGGCCTAGCCTGTAAGGTGGTTATGGGCTAATTAAGACCGATTGAGTGAGTATGAATCGTAGACCTGTGTAGTATGCCCTCAGTGGGGGCTTATTTAAGGAGTCTTAGCCCATATTTACGTGAGTTTCGGAGAAAACCGAAGGAAATATTAATATCTAGGTCGACAAGTGAGACCTGGGATCAAGGCCGGCACTTCCTGTCTAACAGATTCAAGAGCCGAATTATTTGGCTACCACTGGGACCCTAGGTCAGTAAGGAATGCCCTCCGTTGGGGATCTTTATGTGTGGTGCTAGGTTGCATTTACAAGAGTTTCAGAAGAAAAGCATGGAAAACTTGAAATGTCTAAGCTTTGAGAACTGGGGTAGAACTGGCATATTCCGTCTAACATTTTTGAAGAATTTGGTTTGGGTTTGGTTTGCCGCTCTGCGGCCATTTTTTGCACTTTAAGACTAATTAGAGCGCTGTCAGCTTTGAAAATCTTCTCTCCTCTACTGGTTGGGCAATAAGTTTAAAGTGATTCATGTTTGCATAAAAAAGGCTCCTGATTAAATCTAGGAAACTGTGAAATCAGTATTTTTTAACAATTATTTTTTACTTATTTATGACAGAAATCCTGTGCTTCGATTAAGCATTGAATCTTATTAAAAAAGCGTGGTGTTTAAGAACCTACGAAAAGCCATGCACACGCCCCAGATTTAATCAAAGGCTCTGCATGCAACAACAAAACTGCTCGACTGCACTTCCACAAAAAATATTTTATTAAAAAAGACATGCCTTTCTTCCGAACTATTTCCTACGAATTGATGCATATTTAGATTTTTCTCAATTGTCTTATGCATTAACTCTTTCACTTTGGTCGATCAATCATTTTGATTTTAATAGATACGTAATAAGAGTAAGGGTCAAAACAGAAAAAATCATTAACATAATTAAAGCGAAAAACGCATTAGATGGCTAGGATTACAGCAATATTAGCGGCATTATGTTATAAAGTTTAGCAGCATTGTAAAATATTCTATAAATAAATTAGCTTTTTGTGTTTCGGAATTTGAAAGCTAAAATTACCAAGCAATAGGAATGCAATATCGGCAACACATTGACATATCTTTAGACCGTATCGATATAAATACATCAATATTAGAAAAATGTTTAAAAATACTTAGAAATATTTTCAGTTGAATGACAGTATTTTTGCCGCACTTTTATTGCAATGTAAACATTTTCACTGCAGTACCGGATTTCAATATGTTACAAGCTATATGAATAAAATATCGTGAGAGGGAATATTTTTATAGATATTCAAAATACGAAAATTTTGCGATTGCATTCACATTTGCTTTTAGTATAATTTCTTTCGGATAACTACGTTATTTTTAAAATTATAATACTTGATATATTAAAAACTAGCAATAGTATTTTGTTTTTATAACCACTAGCATTGTTTTACTTATTTGAAAATACTATTCAATTAGATACAATGTTATTAACATAAAATACTTAAGGTAATTTTTACGATACACCTTAGAAACTTTCGAAACTTTAATCTTTTTTTTTTTTTTTTTTTTTAATATTTGCAAAAATATTTTGTAAGATTCTTTGAAATAGTTTTCTTTAAGAAAATATACAATTTTAAATTTTTTAAGACGGAATTCATCGTATAAAAAATAATTTTTGTTAAGCAGGCCTGTCGTATTTTTTATTTCATAGCTAAGTTTCATTAGATATTGACAACAATTTAGGGCAAATACTGAGCAAGCATTAGGGATTTTTAACAAGTTGGAAAGTAAAATATAAACTATTATGTTTTGCACAATTTCTACAATTTTTCTATATTTTGTACAAGTTTAATAAAACCTTTAGAGATTACTTTAAAGAGCTAAACTACTTCATATGTAAGCTTATATAATCTGTGAGATTTTTACATGTCGAATTCATCGTGATAATAACTAGAACTTTTGATTTAATTCAAATTAACTATTACCAAAATGTCAAATTACTATAGTTAATATAACTATTATAAGCTATATAATAAATGAATACGGTTAAGTAAAAATAACTCTGCATTTAGTTTAAACATTAACAAGTGAAACAAAATAATTATTTACTATTACAAATTTATTTAACATGCTTATACTTTTTAATATGCCTATTTTTAAAGCTCTTTCGGAATATAAATGCATGACTGTAAACTTTTAAGCTTTTTAAATATCACTTTAGTAGAGTAGAATATTTTATTTTATTTAACCAGAAAAACTGTTGCAGAAATTTATAAAATATTTCTATTAAAAATTACTGCTGGCAGAAAAGCGTAAAAGTTGGCAGCTATGTAAATATTATTCCTTTTGCCCTAATGTAAATATTTGGTACATAAATTTTTTATGCCTAATATAAGAACTCCGGAACTAACTCTAAGTACTTCGGTACTTACACCTAACAGGAGATTTCGAACGACATTTAAAATTATGAAAACAGAACAGTGACTCAAACAGGCATAGATAGACATAGCTTTCGTTTTACAGTCATAGATAGACTTTTTTGATAATACTTAAATTCTAAAAAACTTAATGGAGTTTTTCAGAATTTTAATCGGAATGAGCTTGCACAAAAATTTGAATCACTTCTTTTCAGAAATCGTGATATTTTGTTATTATTCTATTTAAAAAAGTGAAAATATGTATATTTTTTGTTTAAATACTTAAATTTGATCAGCCTTATGTAAAATAAATAAATAAATAAATAAATATTTTTTATAATACAGAAAAATATTATTCTTTCGAATTAAAAATATCTTGTTTGAAAATTAATAAATTTCTACATATTAAAGATAAAGTAGTTCTCCGAAATATTTTGAAACTATATAGCAGATATGAATAAATTTTTCTTTCGATTTCAATTCACTTTTGGAAAAAAAAAAAAAAAAAAAAAAAAATAATAATGAGAGTGATTATACGGTTTCATAATTGTCAATTACTACGTTTTTTTGTCTCTAATAATTTTTAATATAAATCTGTTATAAATTTTTGTAACTTTTATTAAATAAGTTAAAAAAATGTTTCCTAGAAAAAGTGGCATTAAAAAAAAAAAGTAGAATCTGGCAACAAAGTAATATTGTATAAACAATATTAAATTTAATAGTAATACAATGATGTCATACGCCTAATGGATGTAATGAGAAATCAAAGGTAATATATTGAATTAATTTGATTCATTAAGTGGTAAAATGGTTTATCGTTCAATAAGTGCTATACGAGATTTATTTGAAAACATTTTGTCAAGTTCAGTTATACCCTATAGTGTGTGTGTGTTTTACATATGTCTGCCGTAAATTATAAAACATCCTAAAGAAAGTGGATAGGAACTGTATATCACCAAGTGTCTTCAGGTTATTAAACATATTTTTCAATTTATAAATAAGTAAACTTCATTTTAAAGTACATTTTATGGGGATTTTTTTTAAAAATTAATTAACTTACTAATTAAATTAAATATTATTAATTTAAATATTATTTAACTTACTAATTAATGAATTTACATTTTTTATTTGAATACATTTTTACATTAAAAAGTTTTTTAAATAAATATCATATGAATACGAAAATATAAATTTTACATGTTATTACTTTAAACTTATTTTGAACTTTGATAAATAGAGTTTGAAATTTGATGCATACATTTCTTATTATTCACATGGTAAGATATTGTTCATAGCAACCTCTTCATTTTCCCTCATTTCAATTCGTGTACATGTCTTAAGTCAATAATAACAAGTTGTATAAGAAAACTAGCTCATTTATTAGAGCTTCAAATGAAAGGGAGGGGAGACTTTTCAACGTAATTATACTTTTTACTTAAATTTAACATGCAACATGGTTTAGCGTTAAAGTGTTTGAAAATTAATTAACTCATCAATAAGATCTTAAATTTGATAATTTGACAATTCCCTTAGAAAAGGTAGCGTGTTGACTTTACTACACTCCAAAATCTTCTCAAGATTCACTGGCGTGTACAGTCGGTAACATAAGTGTCCGAACACTAGCAAAAATTCCTGTGTAAAAAAAGTACACTTCATACGGTTTTGTTAAATAAATACTTATCGAATTGTATTCTTACACTGACTAAGAACAGTATTCGACAAGAATTTATTTAACAAAACCATATGAAGTGTACTTTTATTACATAGGAATTTTTGCTAATGTTCGGACACTTTTGTTATCGACTGTACTTGAATAGTTTAACTGGAGAAATATTTCATTTCGTTCAACTTAAAACATCGTAACTGACATACAAGGGAAATCAAAATCTTCTCAAAATTCTAAACCTTACTCCAAGTGCTTCTTACAGTCGGCAGCAAAATTACTGAGGCCCGCATCCATAATTTAGTTTGATCGCTAATTTTTATCATCAACATCCACAGTTTGATCGCTAATTTTTATCATCAACTTATTTTTTTACAAACAGCATAAATACTAAGATCAGGACTCAACAAATATTTACTTAACCAAACAGTATTAGGTACACGTCCTTTAAATACAAATTATTGCTAGCGGTTGAATAATTTTTCTGCCGATTGTACACCTCCTCCGAAAACAACGCCAACTAAATAAAAAATGAATGGATACCTTAATTTAAATTAACCGAGCTCTCCAGAAAAAATTTGCGTTTTCACCGAAACCAATACTAGCTGAACGAAATCAGACAGAACGTCTTACCTGAACTAACCAAACCCTCCATGGACAACTTACGCTTAAAATCTCAGCATGCTTTTGAGCGAGTAAGTGAGACATTGCTACCTTATAACATAATAATCAAGAAAATTATGTAGTAATATATAATAATATTACACATATACACACACTCACTTGTCTTTTTATAAATTAATGTCTTATTTTTAAAAATATATAGGTTGATTTTTTTTTATCCATGCTAATTTAAAACACAGTACTAAAAATTAGAACACATCGAATGATGAGTACCTATGAGAATTATGCAGATTCTATCAATCAAAATAAGAAATTCCTTTTCTTCAACTTCTTTCATAAATAAAAATATATAAAAAACAAATTTATTTTATAGACTCAGTCGTCCCAGCAACCTCTATCTCAGCGTTGTGTCTAAGACCGTTGACAATTGTCCATAGCATAGCACTAGTGCTACATAAAAATCCCATACACTCACCCCACTAACCTACATTTTGAATATTACTAATATTTAAAATTTAAACGCAAAATACAACAAGTAAATTATTTAAATACTTTTATCGATTTTTAAAATTACTTTTAAACCTTTCTAAATATTTATATGTGTTACTGTAAAAATTTTTTAATAGGCTGTATTTATTAAAATATACATTTAAATAATAAAAACTACGATGTACGAACCATATGACGAACAGAAAGATGACAATGTTTTCGGTAAATATATTGTTGAAGATGATTTTTGGCGTTATAAAATGTATGAAAGACCTTTTCTATAATGTTCTCGTTAAAATAATTAGCTTTTTTTGCATACATAAAACGTACTTAATATCTAAAATTTTAATTACGTAAAACCATGCCTAATGTTATAAAATGTGTAAAATTGGAAGTAAAAACGTAAAAATTTTCTTGTACAATGCGAAAATATGTTGTTCGAAATAAGTAATTAATTGATCGAGATCTGTAGCATACGGATCATATAATTAAAGGATTTAATTATTATTTTTCGAGTAAAGTCGCTGTCACAATTATTGTGTAATATTTTCTAGGCTTATATATTTTAAGGAAAAAAGTAGCTTTATGTTTGAAAATTTTAAAAATTGCCTATAGTTAACATTTAATGATGAAACATTTTGAGAATCGCCTATTATGTACATTTTTGAAAAGTTATATAACATGTAAAATTAAAAAAAAAAAAAAAAAAATCGCCCGTTCGGAGAGTTTCAGATATCCAAATGATGTAGATCCACAATAGCGGTTGCGAAAGTGTCAATGCAGTTTTTTTCATATTTGCATTAAAATTTATATCTTATGCTGTAGAATATGTGTTCTTTAGCTGTAAAAATATTGACATTTAATTGGATGGATGAACTAGGGATATCAAATTTTAAAGAAACGTCTTTCTATTACTTGAGGACAAGTGTGAAACTATATTTGTTCTCCTGTACTACAAAGAAGAAAATCCATTCCCACAAAAAGATATTTTTTGCTATGACACAAAAATCACTTTTACAGTTTTTCTTTGCTTTGTGTAAGTGTAAGGTTACTTTATATGAAGTATTTAAGAACAGAAAGGATTGATAGAAGTTCAATAAATTGATTCTTTTCAGTAGGCAGATAAAAAATGCGAAAATATATTTATGCACATTCATATTTACATGCATGTTATTACATACATTTCTTTTTATAAATATATTTCTGTTTTTACATATTTATATTTACATATAGTTTTAATTATAGGATACGCATTAAAGCGGAAAACTGATAACATTAATTAAATTTCGATGTACCCAGCAAATTCCTAATTAAAAGCTGATGAAAAAAAAAAGATATAATGTGCAAAACTTTTTTAAAATACGTTAATCGAAATTAAATACAGGATGATCCAAAAGTTCCCAGTATATTTTAAATTTTAATACGAAATAGCGAATTGCAATGCAATGATTTTTGTTATAAAATTTTTGGTTTAAAAAAAAGCTCGATACTTTGCTCATAGATGACGTTGTATCTCGTGTTTTATTTATATAACGTTTCTTGTAGTTTTTCTATGGCTACCTCGACCCCCAAATTTAACCCCCTTTGATTAGTTTGTATAGAACTAGGTATACTCTTCCCCTGTTTACGGACCAAGTGTGAAGGAAGAAATGTAAGTTTTCGCTGTGCATGACATTAACGCAATGAAGATGCAAATAACGCAGGTAATTCAATGTATTCTACAATCACTGTTAGCAAACTTAAAGTAGTATTGTGAATTTCGCAAAATTAACGCTCGTTAATTCCCTGCTTTGCATACTTTATGATATTTCTTGCTGTTTTTCAGATACAGCACCATTTATGAGCAAATTTTGAATTTTTTTGCCCTTAAACATTTTCGTCGAAAAAACATTGTAGTACAAAGCGCGCTCTCGTATAAAAAATACTTGATTTTATATTAAAGTTTAAAATGTATCAAATATGTCCCACCCGCCCCATACATGTAAATAAGTGCTTTAAGATATTGAGTCTTCATGGTTAGGATAGAACCAATACGAATGGCTTTAAATTAAATAAATGATAGGAAGAACAAAACAAAATGTGAGTATTTAAAATACATTTGTTGGTCCGATGAGAATAAATTTGATGAGACTACTCAGAATAAACAGTGGATGGTTCTTCCCTTTTGTTTTTAATACTTACTGGATTGCGTCGTGAAGTTATGTTTTTCCATTCTGACTGCCTCCCTAAGACGAGCAATATAGATTTATGCTTTTCTACAACGAGGGATAGGGACATAGAAAAGTTGGCAATTATGTGTGAATGCAGTACAAGCTTGTTTACTGAAAAAAGTGTCCTTCATCAGCTACAACCCTTTATTAACTTTTGGGTGACAACTGGATTCCACAATAAATCATTTCATGGAGCCACTTTTCAATATTGTTAAAACCTGCGAAGTATTGTTCAGAAAGACAATGCTGCATAGACAGAAACAAACGGTAATCGGAAGGAGCGACATCTGATGAACAAAGCGGGTGGGGAATACATCCCAACCAAGTCCCTTCAAAGTTTTCTGCACTCGATTTGGAACATGTGGTTTGCCAATGTTATGAAGCAAAATGAATTTGATATGTTTCTGAGCATATTGTGGGCATTTGTCTTTAAATGAGCGATACAAATTTAGTAATTGTGCTTTGTAGAATTCACAATTCTCTACATGACCCAGTTGCAACAGCTTATGATAAACCTTACTTTCATCCTCTTAATATAAACGTACAGTTAATTCAAAGTATGATAAACCTTACTGTCTAAACCCCACTAAATGCTCATCATATTTTTTTTTCAAGAATATTCGGTTTTAACATTTGTGTTCATGTCCTGCAGTGACCCGCCAATGATTTTTTTGCGCTTCGAATTGCCAAAGTGAGTCAATTTTTCCTCGCTAGTCACAATGTGATGCAAAACCGAATTCTGTTTTGACTTTGAAGTAACACTTGACAAATGGTTAAGTGTTTTGTAACGTCTCTTTCTGTCAATTCATATGGTACCTAATTTCTAATTTTCGAGCAATCCCCATTGATTTTAAATGTTTATTAACTGCTGAAGCTTCCGCATTTAATGTTTCAGACAACTGTATAAAATTCTGAGATGAATTGTCCATCAGTAATGCATTTAGCTAACCACCGTCAAGCTTTTTCAGCTAACCAGGGCACATTTTGTCATTTACTACAGAATCATTGTCATTGAATAGTTAAAACCAATCTTTGGACGTTTTTTTCCGTAAGAGCATGTCCTCCATAATCTTTAGGTAGTAAATGATGAATTTCCGCAGCTGATTTCTCGAGATGAAAACAGAAGAGTAACACTTCCCACAAATGTTGTTTTTTAGGCTTAAATCCCGACATGTTCAAGGCACTAATTAGGTCTGTTCTTTTCACTGCACTCGAAAGTCACACCCAGATCTTAAAGCCTAATGTTTGTACTGTTAAATAGATGTAATGCGACTGAGCTCTATGCTTTACTAGCACAACTCCATCCCTTTCTTCGACAACAGCGATTAATTCCCCGCACCCTATTACAAGATCTACTATGCATAAAATGGCATTCTTCAATATTTACATTCAGAGCTGTCAACATTTTAATTTATTACGTAGCATTATTAATATCCGCTTTTATTTTCACACTACTTTTTTTGAAGAGTAAATTTCTTCTTAGTTAATCGTAATTACATATTTCAGAAAATTACTCTGCAATGAAAGTTGTGTGAAAAAAGTCGGGCACTAACAATGATACAGAATAAATTAAAATCGTTGAAATTATGCAATGACACTTCTCATTCAGACAGTTTGTCACGTTATGATTATAACAATACATTAACATTAAAATATAATTCTAGGTTTAAATGGATCAACGTTAATCAAAGTAGTTTGGTAACAGCTTAGTGATGTCGGGATTAAAGGGTTAAGATTCATTTTAGCGCCAACTGAGCAAACGTTTATTAAGATAATGGAAATGTGCAGCACCAGTTAGAAAGAAAATAGTCTTGAAATTTACTTTTTTAAAATAATTGCAAAAATTGTTGAGTACTGAAATAGAAAGAGATATAAAGGGATAACAGTAATCAATACATATATTTGTAACAACATTAACTATTCCCATCTTCATCTTGCGTGAAACAGCTATTGATATAATTGAACATTAATTCATCTGAAAAATTATTAATATATTAAAGTAATTCCTATTCATTGTTTTGACAAGTTATTTTTGACTGCCTTTAGAATTTGCGCAATCAGTGAGATTTTCGATTTAGTTTTGTCGATTTTTTTTCTGTGTGTAAAAAAGACTGTATATATACATTCAGGGTCTTTTCGTGCCGAGTACAAAGCTCACGTGAGTATCGTGGTGCAAAAAGGAAAAAAAAAAGTCTCACACACAACCAGTGGTCAACGTCTCTCTGCGTCATTGATCTCAAAATCACAATCTGTTTAGCGTGACTCACGCAGCCTTAATGACCATTCGAGAGAGAGGGTGAGTGGAGTTGAGAGGAACTTTCTCGCTATCAACTAGGAACTGACTCTGAAAGTACCACCCATAATTGGCATGCAATCAATTTATAATATGAATAGGTTTCTACAGTTGTCGTCGTAGAAACCCCACGTTGAAATTGTGAAAATGCTGAATAATTCAGTTCCAAATATACAGTGAACAATAGTAAACAAGTTTTTAAATATATTTTTAAAAGCACTTAATAAAATTATAAAAATAAGGCCAGTATAAATTCTAACCACTTTTTATAATTTATTGTTAAAAGAGTAATACTTGACAAATTTGTTTACAAGCTCGATTTCAATTACTTAACATCATATTCGGTAAATATAGTTTGGATGATATTTTCAGGAAAAGCATTTATTTGAATGTGTAGAAATAAACAGTAAATTGGAGATTTTTTTTTACCAAATGTTATGCTAATGGATGCATTTATATGAAATAGAATGGAAAATACTTATTATTATTATTATTATTTTTTTTTTTTAACTTGGAAACGAATTCAGTTTTATTGATTTTGTTCATGCTTTATGCACTATACATTTACAGAACAAAGAGGAAAGTCAAAAAGAAAATATTTTATTCCACTAAACGTCTTGTTTGAAACGACCCAAATTAATACTTTTTGTGATAACCTTTTTGAACTTTCAGCTTAAACAGATACATAGTTTTTCTTACATGTGAAACTGTTTTACAGTAATTTTCATCATATAATTGAAGGTTTATAAAACGGTTAACCATCAAAAACATAGTTGCCAAATTTTACAAATTTTGGCTGCTGGAAAATTTTTATAGCAGTTTTCTTACTATATAGTTTTATACACTGTAAAAATTTTTTTGCTATATTACAGAACAATATGAGGCAGCTTACTTGTCCCAAATATGCAGAGAAATGTTACCAGCTGTTACTATGTAATTTTCCACGTTAAGCTCCGGTTACACGGGTAGAGCTGGTAACATTTCTCTTCATAGTTGTGGTAATTATCTACATAGTAAGCTGCCTCAATATTGTTGTGCAATATTACACAAAACTTTTTACAGTGTAACAATTCTCACTGATTTAATAAAATAAAAATTTCTATTTAAAAAAAAAAAAAAAAAAAAAAGCTTCCGTAGCCAAAAAGCGTAAAAGTTGGCAGCTATGCAGAAATGTTAACGAACAAAATTATATTTGTACCAGTTACTAAAACCATATATTTTATTAAATAAAATTTTTAGCAGTAAACTATTTTGTTTGATTAGGGGATTATACATCGGAGTTTACAATAATAATAAAGGTGTGTGTGTGTGTGGGTGAAACATAGCATTTCCTTCTAGTTTCAGTAACAGAAAGCTGCCAACTTTTTTTATAGGAAAAAACACCACTACATTGGAATGGCAATTTTCAACATTTTTAATTATAGGGAGCTATTACAAAATATTTTCAATTGAGAAATAGGGTACTAAGGGCTTTTAGAAAAAAAAATACTTTTGGTAGTTAAGCAAACTTTATTAGTATCGTAATCAAAATATTAAAATCATTTACAAACTATAACTACATATATTTCCTTCAATTTCACGAAGAAAATAACAAAGGTTTATTTGAGATTAATCATTAAATCAATATATTTACTATCGTAAATTAAACTGGTAATCAATATAATAATAATAATAATAATAATGATTTATTGCAAAATGATTCGTAAATTAAGATCCAAATTTTTATTATCGTAAATTAAATTGTTAATTAGTATAACACAATATTCAGTATCTGCAAAGCGGGAATTTCAGCATTATCAATCCCCCAGTCAGTTAATAATCCAAATACAATTATCTGTGATTATTAACTGAATCCTAGATATGATTTGACTCTTCTTTGGATCTTCCAGCAGAAGCGAGCTTTCGAAATTACAGCAAACGTATTTGAGAACACATTCGATTTCAGTTATTAAAGTTGAAAATCTTTTTAAGAGATAAAAAGAATACATATAAATTCTTGCAAAATCGTCATTAATATATTTGTTGAGATAAATAAGGATTTATTATTTATAGTTAAAAGAACACTGAAAAGAAAATAAGTTATACATTCTATTCTATCAATTATTTTCCATACTTGCCCACATTTATGCATTTTGATTACCACCATTTTTGTAAAAATTTTTTGCGTTATTGAAAGACTAAACCTTTTAAATTAAAAGAAACAAGGAAAACCATTTTAAAATAGTGGTAATTATAATTCGTAAAAGTTGGAAACTATAATTTCCTTATGAATGTTCATCTATAGAACACAAAACTATTTATTTTTTAAATTTCTGATCCATCTTATGCGATGACATTAAAAAGCAACTAAAGTTTGGATTTATTTTACGCTACTTATATAAAATTTTCTTCTAACGCAGAACAAAAATAATATTGTATATAAAATTTTGAGGAATAATAAAGCCAATTAAATAAAATCGATGAAATATTTCCAATAAATTTTTTTTTAAGAGAAACTTAAAATTATGAATTTTCAGAAGATATACAATTTCTTGACATAATCCAATATTAAAATAAAACAAGTAAATATTCAGCCAATATAGTTTTATTAAATAACTATTAAAAGTTATAAACCATTATCGTAATAAATAGACTTATAGATAATTAAAAAAAAAAAAAAAAGAAAAAGAAAAATGCGTATTTTTATAAGTAATATTGGTCGGCATTAAAATACTCCCTGTAAAAGTAATGATCGTTTTATTTAAATTTAAAAATATTAAGCTCATTTATGGTAATTTTCCGTGACAGACTTTATTTATTTCTAAAAAAATGCAATGAAAATTGTACATTTGTCATGATTTTATTACTTTGTAACATTATTAAGGAATACATTGTTTTTCACTTAACACTCTAAGTTTGACTTTTTCTATATTATCTCTCTTGAAAAGGGTACATACCCAACTAAAAAAAAAATCTTAAAAAAAAAAAAAAAAACTATACAAAATGAAGAAATAGTGCAGATAATCTGAAGGTATTTAGGACAATCCCAGCTTAAAAAAAAAACTATAAAAATGAAGAAAAACTGTAGAAAAACTGAAGGTATTTGGAGCAGCAAAAAATTTGCAGGTAACTTCCCCTCTAAACATTTTCCGCCTTAAACTTATTATTGTTACAAATACCTTCAGTTTATCTGCAGTTTATCTGCAGTTTTCTGCAGTTTTTCTTCATTTTTATAGTTGTTTTGAACACTTTTTTACTCTGGGATTGTTCTAAATACCTTCAGAGTATCTGCACTTTTTCTACATTTTTTAATAGTTTTTTAAAGATTCTTTTAGCTGGGTAATGCAGAATTTTGGTGACACATTTGGAATCAGTAATATCAAATTCGAGAGCATTTCTTTTCGAACAGTATAATTTAATATGATGAGCAGTTCCAAAACTACCAATTAATAGATAATTTCGATTTCGTCATTATTAATATAATTCGATGGTGTGTGGTAGTGTAGAGATTAACAGTACGCCACTACTGTGTCGAATGCCAGTGGGCATCACCGAAAAGTGTCTTAGCACCTATTCACGCAAGATTAAGAGAAAAAAAAAAATTAACACAGTTCCGACAAGATTGGCCAAGGTTTCGACTCGTCTACCTGTTTAAAGAGCTGAACCTCTCTGTCACTGTCACAATTGAAGCCAAAATTACTTTAAAAAAAAAAAAAATCTACATATATTACCGAAATATAACACGATTTTTATAAACGTTTCAAAATTTATATAAAATATAAAACTATTATATTAAAATTATTTTAAAATATAGTATTTGATTTTCGAATGTTTATAAAAAAATTTCTTTGGAATACCACTCCCTGTTCTAAATTCACGCTACACTGTAAAAAAATAAATCCCGTAAGATTACGGAGAAAGCCCGGCAGCAGAGATTCCAGACAAAGCCCGTAAAAAGAAACGCTCAGACCGTAAATTAATTATATAATAACCTTAAATTACGTTACATGCCTGTAAAAAAAAAAACATTTTGCCCGTAAAACCGGTGGTTTTTTTACGCGCTTTCTTTGGAATCCTCTGCCGGGCTTTCCCAGTAATCTTACGGGCTTTTTTTTTTTTTTTTTTTTTTTTACAGTGTAAACAGGAATGAAAGAATTTCCGTCCCAAGACGGAATTCTTTCAATACTATTTTTTGACAATAACCTCCATCCTATTTAATAGGTCGATAATTTTCTGCAATTAAATGAAGAAATAATATTAATAATAATAAAATAGTTGTCCTTAAAATATAGATGTTGTGACCCGACTGTGTGAAAGATGTATATGTACATAAACATTTAATAAACAACGATCTTTAAAAAAAAAAAAAAAAAAAAGACTCAGTTTTTCTGTTTTGGATCACCCTGTAAAAAGTAATGCATGAAATACATTTTGGCCGTAGCACGTGATTAAGAGGAAACTTTTCATTATTTGTATAAATTTTAAGAGGCTATCTCATATATTCATGGAGATATAACTTTTTTTTTTTAAACATTACAAACAATTTCCATTTTTTTAATTATAACACGTAGAATAATAAAACCAAAGCAAAATAAAAGTTAAAGTATAAGGGGTTTTACTCACATTTTTATTTTGATTCTGTCAATGCCTAATGGCAATACAGTGTTCGCTGATTGTAAATAAATATTGATAAAACCCTCTATCATCTTCCTTTTTTTTTTTTTTTTTTTAAGAAGAATTGAAATTCTGTTCATTCTATCTTTCATAACCCCTTAAATTTACACGATATTTCTTTGGCGTTTTCATATAAATTGATCAATAAATTTGGCTATTAAATTATACAAATGAATTTTTTTTTAAAGCTAGTGCATGCGTAGATAACATTTATTTAGTAAAAATACTCCTATTTCGTAAGATATTTAACATTTTTGCATTTTGATTGCAGTATGCTATGTCTAATGAAACATGCCAAATTTTCTGAAAATGTCTTTGCACTGGGTCAACTACTGTACGTGTTATAATTAAAAAAGTGGAAATTTATTTTGCAATGTTTAAAAAAAAGTTATATCTCCATGAATATATGTGGTAGCCTCTTAAAAATTTATACAGATAATGAGAAAATTTGTCTTAATCACATGCTGCAGCCAAAATGCATTTCAAGCGTAACCTTTTACAGGCTGATCCAAAACATTTTGATTTTAATTTAATTTTTTACTGGCCACCTTTTCTTTTTTCAGGACACAACTTTTGTTGAAATATAGGAGGTTTAACGTGTTCTTTACGATGCCAAAATTTCAAGTTGATTCCAAAAGAACTTCTACAGATATTTCACAAATGTTTAAATTCGAAAGTATCCACATACTTATTGGTAGGTAGTGTATATGTATAGTCTAATGGTGGACTTCAAGTTGTTACACATTTCTGTAATTTATCTTAACACATTTAAGAAATAAATACAGCTATTTTTAAAAACAAAAAAACTCCATCGATGATAATAAGAAATAAAAAGAAATATTTTTTTATAATTAGATCATATTGTAAACTGTTCAGTAAATATAGGTTTGATAATCTATACGAAAACAATCTAAGGTTTTAATAACATTAAGAATTTATTATGAAAAGAACATATCCTAATTTAATAATAAACGCTAGTTAAAGCTACAGACAAATTTTTATTAGAACTTATATATATACAAAGTTTAAAAAACGTTACAAATGTTTCGTTTAAAAACAATTTTTTTAAAAGGTTTGTATAATACAAAATTACTCCTAATAAGTCTTGTGTTATTCTGGTAGAATATGCGGTCTTTCTATGACATAATAAATTTTACGTCTAACACATGATTATTGTCTTTATACTGATGAAAAGCCTTGTGAAAACTCTAAAGGTTTATTATGACTTTTTTAAATTTTGTATATATTTATATTATAATTGAATATCTGTATGTGGTTTTAACTTGTGTTTTTATTGAAGTATTTTATCCAGACGTAATATTAGGATTAATTATTTTAAAATGCTTCATAATTTGAAAAATATTAGATTTTAGCACATTTCACTGAAGACAATGTAAGTAAACTGATATCAAATTTAATAAAAAAGCACCACAAAACTGGCGTTGTAAAAAATATTACTTACAAACTTTGAATAAACACCATAAAATGCAATAAACTCGCAACAATTGTTTCGGGTCGAAAAAACACACGACCCTTCATCAAGCGAATAAAGTTTTAATAGTCATGGTACAGCTGCCCATAGTTCCGTTTTTCGCAAAAGACTTCATACTGGAAATTTTCTAAATCAATTTTCAATTTATTCAATCGCAAAAAAATAACATGACAGATTTCTACTTAAAAATAGCGTAGTTACATCTGAATTAAGAATTCAAATTACTAGCACATATATTACAGACAGTCTTGCAACAATTTCTAATTTATCCCGAAGTATTATTAGTACCTGCCTTTTTTATTCACACCACATTTTTGTAAAATTATTTTTTTTTTTTTTTTTTAAACGTAATTAAATACTGGAGAAAATTATTTTACAAAAAGAGTGGTGAAAATAAAATGGTGAGTTCTAACAATGCTCCAGAATAATTTAGGAATGTTGGTATGCCTGCTAATAGGAGAAACTCCGAAATTTTGTTTTAAAATCATAAAGTAAAGAATAAAAATTCTTAAGAGCAATATATTTGAAAATTTAAATAATATGCATCAGTTTTGCAATATCCTAAATGTGCTGATTAATAACTAAACTTTTAATGTCTAATTAATATCACAGTAAATGTAAGACGGTTTTGAAAAGCTAAACAAACAATATCTACAGAGAAGTGATATAAATGTGATTTATATATTTAAATAAAGCGGTATTTTCGTCATGTTTGTATAGTATAAGAAAAAAGGATGAGATAAATTTTAATAAGGAGGAAAAAAGTGTATTTGATTTATCCCACATGCAACGTTGACGGAAGTTCAGACTCCAAGACCGACCCAGGAAAAACAAAATTAGTTCTTTACTGACCTTGTTCCCTCCTCTGTATTTTCTTTGAATTCTTAAAGATTTATTTTATTCGTTTCATATGAACAGCGCCATTTTTTTTCTTTTAAGAGAAGGTAAGAAAGAAAATTTTAGTGCTAGTAATGACTGTTTTTAAGGAGTACAAGTGCGTACCGTTATAACAACATAAAATGTTCTCCCATTTCTTTTCTCGTTCACTAGAATCGGATTCACTCTCCGACGCACGTAAGCATTTAACGGAATAGCTACACGACCAGTCAGCCACGGACAGGCTATCAAGAAGTTATTTACATGCACACATATTTATTTATGCTAAAGTTATATTACAGTTAATGTTTAAAAAAGGCTTTCACAATTTTTATTCTCCGCGGAGGAGATTGAGAAAAAGAAGAACGTTAACGTTGAGGTTGATTATGTACAACATCGCACCAGAACTATGCAGCCGGCAATTGGCGACTATCAGGAATTCTCCCTAAATGGTTGTCCGGAGACATGCCATCACAATTCTGACTTTCTAGTGAGGGGGTGGCTCCTTCGTTTTATAACCTTAGAGCAGGGTGTTTACAGACCCGCCTTTTCCCCCTGATTCTTCCACCAGAATATATATATATATATATACATGATAATTGTACTTAATTAGTGGTGCAAACATACTACAGTGCGACCACATATCCTAAAACTAGCAGTGAGGACGCGTCCAAAATGTTGGAGGGATGCCAGTGTGACCGACACTTTGAAATTTGGAAAACATCCAGTAATTCCGCGCTCTGTTATTGCTCATTTTCTTTGAGTCAGATGACTGTTACCCCTATTTTAGCATTGGACTCGTTGAGTTAGCACTTGCGCAGATGCTTCCGTGGTTTCATGAAATTTGGTCAAAGAATATTAAAAATTCGAAAAGCAAAATATTGGTGGAGGAATCAGGGAAAAAATGTGGCCTGTGATAATTCTGTAGAGGTATTGATTACAGCTCATTGGGGAAGATTAACTCTAAAGGAATGACAGAATTAACGTGCACCATCCACCATTAATTTCCACAACGGTATTTAATCGGCTCAAGTATCGAAACCGCAATTACGAACTTGGCGCTCTGTCAACTGGGCTATCACGGCCTCTTAAAAACGTTACAGCAAATATTACAAATGGTATTCAAACATAACAATTTCTATTCACAATTTGCAAAACTTTCAGCAGCTTAGATTGCTGTTATGGGGATTTTAACGTCGTACTACAGCTATGAATTGGGCAATTGGCGACAGCCCGGGTCTAGGGGTAGCATGCCTTACTGAGGATGCATTACACTCCGAAGGCATGGCTTACTGAGGAGATAAGAAAACTTAGAAGTTAGAATGCCGTTGTACAGCAGACAGTAAGAGTTTCACAAATTTGGAAAACACAAAGAAAATGTTACATAACTTCAATGTTGGACAAACATTATTCAAGCGATAATAAAAGTTTTATAACTATGGAAAAGAAATAAACTGGAGAAATATATATTTAAGGTTTGTTAAAATTTCCACAGCAATTGTTTCATCTGAATGCTGTTTGTAATATTTACTTTGATATTTTTTTAACTTTAACCATCATACAGCTGTAGTATGCATGTATAAGTTGTAGAAAGCAACTTTTTAATTCTATGCTGCTGCTAGTTAGTAATGAAAAGTTATAGTGTTTTTGATGCATTTTCCCTTTTTAGATGTACATAGAATCTTGTTTTAAACTCATGTGTTTGAAAGAGTTTTTATCTTCATTTATGTCAATTACACATAATTTTATTGTTCTTAAATATATATATATATATATATGTTTATAATTTCCTTAATTTTTACAATCATATATAAACTTCCTCATTTTTAAATATACGTCATTCCAATAAAGTTCTTAATTATTTCTTTTTCTTTGAGATTTTGGATGAAAAAAAAAAAAAAAAAAACATTTATAATGATAAAAACACACTGTTTCATAAAAAAAAAAAAAAAAACATTTATAATGATAAAAACACACTGTTTCATTAAAATAAATAAAATAAAAAAAATCTTTTTAAAAATGAAAACTTAATTGGAGAAATAAGGAATTATCCTCTAACCTTAGATTTTTATCCCTTTTAGTACATGCCGAAGACAATATTTTCATTTTATAAGTAAATAATGGAAGTTTGACACCTACCTTTATTCAATAGCGTTCATGAATTAATTTTATAAACAGCAAATTATAACAGTTCTCGTCAACTTAAATATTAACGCATCGTGTAATGTATAGTTGCCGAAAAAAAAAAGTTGCATTAAAATTTTTTGAATTACTTTTCCGAATACAATCCTCCTAAATAAATGTGGAACTACTTTTCCAGCTGCGTGACATACCCTATAAATGAAAGTGAAAAGTAAAAATCTTCACCAAGAATCCATTTTCTGTGCATTTGGGATGAATCACCATTCATTTATGAGCTATGAAATGTCTGCCAAATGGTAAAAAGAAATATAGGAAAGAAGCTCTCTTTCCCAGACGTCTGGAATTTTTATTTTTAAACTTAAAATTCTATCCCTTATTTCAAGCCTCACTGAAATAAATTTCCATTTAAATAAATATATATATAATACCTCCTAATTTCTTTTCCTTTACTTGCTTCGTATTAGGAGCTGTTTGAAAGAAAAAAAGATAATAGTAATAATTGAATGCAATGATACCCCGTCATTTAATTCAGAAATAATTTTGCAAAATACACAAGTAAAATTGAGCTCCTAAAACAATATTTATTTTGTTTTAAATTTTTCTGGGAATTTTTATGCAAGTAAAAAACGCAAAAAACTTGTTTTTTTTTCTTCTTTTATTTCTTAATATATATATATATATATATATATATATATATATATATAAATTTCTTGATAAAATCTTATGATTCTCATTGCATAAACAGTCATTTTAGTTCCTGTATTATTTCTTTAATGACCATGTCACTAGTTGTACCACTCATACACAACTTTTATATTTAATTGCATTCTACTATTTAAAACAACGCGAATTAAATTATCGAGAGAGCACAACGCAAAATTCATAAAATGCCATTTCATTCGCATTAATCCAAAAGGAAATATATTTTTTCTCATTTCAACAGAAACGCCTCTTATAAGTTATTCAAAGAACGCACAGTAAATTTTAAGATTCGAATTTTAAGATTCGTCCGTTAAAATTTTCTTTTGAAAAAGTCTTTAATTTCCTTTTTTAACTTGTATTTATAATATAAACGAAAAATAATAAAATAAAATTCAACGGAATTTTAGCATGATAGATGCAGCAGAAATATATAAAAATCGTAATTAATTTTTACGGAACGAAAAGAAAATTATTAATTCAATAATTTTAATTAGAAGTAAGGGAATTCTTTTTACAGTACAAATATGTGTATTGCATATTGAATAATCTAACGTGATTGTGAAAATTCAATAATGCATACATGACAGCAGCGTCAAAATCTCCCCTATCGGCGACTTTTAGTAAGAATTTTTATTCTTTGCGGAAATGTCCTCACCTTTACGGAAATGGCTTTCACAATCTGTAGATGAAACTTAGTTTCATTCAGTTTATTAGTTTTTGCTATAGATGCTGTGCATTCGATAGAGGTAAGTATTGGTTGTGACCTATGCGGGTACTCCAAAGCACTCCATTCACAATGACGTTGAGGTTATACAAATCCTAAATGTTAAATTTCAGCCTTCTATGACTAATTATTTTTGATTTATCGTCAATAACTCAAAAAAGGTAGTTCGAAATGAAAGTTGTACGCAATAACATGTTATAACAGTCCCAAATACAAAATTTCACCGTTCATCTGACCGTTTTAGTTATGCAAGATTCACACATACGTTTCATTTTTAGCGACTTAGGAACTATTAAGAATGCTTTAAATAAAAATATGAATATTACGAAGAAGACGAATAATTTAATTACTTTTTTACGAATGAGCCCGCTTGAAGATGAGTAATTCAGTTTCTTTTTGTCATGCCCATATAGCAATTGATGCTGTCATATGAAATTGAACAGTATGAGAAGAATGACTGTGTAAAAGGTTTTACTTATATTAATAATTCTGGTCATTTCTCTTTTAAAATTAAACTTGTATAACTCTTCCCACAAGCACTATACTAGTAAATTATGCCTAGTAATAAAATAGAATTATCTTTGATCACAACTTTCTTCACTACTGTTTTTAAATACCAATGTTTTATAATATTTGTACGATTAAGTAAAATAAAGATTATTATACAAAAATAATGGTGTTGAAAGTTACGGACTGTGGTAACTATGATAATATATGCGCATACATAATAAAAAAGAGAAGCGAAATTTTGAAGTGCATATTTTAAATCATTTTCTCAGTATCACTTTATTGTAAACAAATGTCAAAGCTCCGCTGGGACACGGCCACTTATAAGCTATAAATTATCTCACTATGTCCACATGTAGAAAGAAAAATAATTTCATGCAATACGGTTAAATAAATTTGACCTCTCAAATTAAATGTTTGCATAATAAGATTTAGTTTTACACAGCATTTGTTTTGAAATCAAATATAGAGAATATATTTAAAAACTATTTTACTAAGCGCAAAGTTATAAACAGATGACGTTGCAACTCTCGCTTTAAGGTCTCAAACCAAATAATTGTGAGATGTGGAAGTTAGTTGCAACAGTAACTTTAAAATTTTCTTAAAAATTCTCATAAAAGAAACCTCTTAATGAACTATATATTTCAAAAGTTCAAGGCTCAAAGCAAATTAAAATTATGAAAGTATGCAGTTTACTAAACAAAAACATTGACCGTTTTATCCCTTTGCAAACGTATTTCGAAAGACTGTGATACTTGTAAAAAATATTTATAATATTCCAGTATCTTAAAATAAATTATTAATTTACAAAGTATAGCAATTACAGATTTTTTTTTTTTTTTTTTAAGTAAAAGAAATTTTAAAATTCAATTTAAAAAGATTTTTTATAAGTAAAAGTTTTTAAATTCTAAATTTTATTAATTTTAATGTCCATATTTATATTTATAGCTGCGGAAGTCTCTTCTTCTATTTTCGGAAAGTTTTATACAAAAATTTTCGAATAGTAATCTTGAATTATTTTAACATAGAAAAGCATTACAAAAACCTCTATTCAAAATTAGTGATACTAAATCTTTTAACAAGGAAGTCTTGGCAGGTTGATATTTTAGATGAGTTAAATAAAACTTCATAATTTTTAAATTTCTAAGTAGTTATGCCGAAGTATGGGGTAGTTGTAACTTATCTTCCAATATAAACAGCCTCCTACAGCTAAGACAGGCGAACGGATTGCCACCAAATATGGAAATCCGCTTTGTATCTCAATTCAATTTGGTATGTGGACAAATTATGAAATGAGCTCAAAGAATTAAAAAAAAAAAAAAAAAATGCTTACAAGAAGGCGCTTTGCATTGCAAACAAAAACTGTAAAAATAGATTACTTTTTGATCCCGTGTGGCACGCCTGGCAACCATCTCATTATGAATCGAAGCATTTTTAGTATCCGTCTATTTTCTCACACTGGGTATATACAGTACTCTTTTATTGTAACTTTCTGCAGTAAAACAATTTTTTTCTTTATTTAGATACATAAATGATTACTATAAGTTAAGAGCATACCTGCCAACATTCTCTTTAGCACCCCGCAGTATTGTTAATACCTGCCTATTTTTTTTACACCCGTCATTTTTTAGAGTAATTTTATTCTTATTTAATCGTAACTACATTTGGAGAAATTTACTCTAAAAATAAAGTGGTGCGGAAAAGGGGGCGTGTTTTAAAGGAGTGTAACAATGTTACGAATATTAATGAGATGGTTGGCAAGTATGCCCGTGGTTCATTCATTTTGTTAAATTAGTCCTTTTTTAATGGTGCGGCCTACTAGACTTTTTTTTTTTTTTTTTTTTCATGTCACGAGATGTCCTTATAACAAGTCTGGTTGAAATCCGCTTTCCTCAAGTTTAATTATAACCATCCTGCATCAACAGAAAAGCCTAGAGTGGTGTCAAAATTCTTCAAAGTATTTCAAAGACATTCGCCCCTCCTCCTATAAAATAAAGCCCATTATTTCTTCAATGTCATGTAATGTTTATATTAAAAAAAAAAATGCTACAGAAAAGAAATAATAATTTTAAATATTTACAGATAAAAAGCATATGTCAGCAAAGCTATTTTTTTTTTTTTTTTTAATAACGCTTTATCTGCAAATGGAAGTCATAAATTTACTCATTTCTGTTGAATTTAATTAAAAAAATAGTTTTGCTAAGTAGCATTATTGTTTTTAAATTTTAAATATAGTGTAAATTTTGAGCGTAAAATTTATAAAAATAATCATAAAAATAATAATAATAAAAAAATAAAAGAATAAAAACATGACTTCTAAACTAAAGAACACAACACCATTTGTAACATAATAGTTAAACTTGTACTATTAACTCATTTTACACTTGCCATAAAATAATGCTCACTATTTCTTCAATGTCACACTATTTATATATTGAAAAAAAAAAAATGCTACCGGAAAAAAAAAAATTAAATGTTTGTAAACATAAAACATATTTTGTCAAAGCTCCTTTCTTATAAAACTTTATTTGCAATTGGAAATAATAAATTTACTCCTCTCTATTGAACATAAGTTACAAATAATTTTGCTGACCAGCATTAGTATTTTAAAAGAGTGTTTTAGATATCAGTATATATTTTGAACATCAAATTTGTAAATAGAAAGCATATAGAAACATACGGCTTCTAAATTAAGGACCACACTTGAGGACCACACTTATTGTTACTCTATGGTTAAATGTATTAGGTCTACCGGAAAGTTCGATCCTTTTGAATTAAAATACTGACACCGGAAAGTTATCCTGGACGATATTTAAGATATTCTCGGGTAACATTTAAGATAATAATTGGTAAAGTTCCATATAAATATTGTTAAACAAAAATTTCCGGTGTCATTTTATTAATTTAAAAGGACAGAATTTTCCGGTAGACCCTAATATTAACGTATAAGTCAGTTTCTGTTAAATATATTTTGATAAATACTTTAAATGTAAGTTAATATGGATTAACTGACGGCAATAAGTTTTAACACTTGTGTTAGTTTTAAAATCACAGCCAGTCTTAATTTGAGGACACTGGGCGCTGCAGTGAAATAAACTTCGAGATAGGAAAACACCTAGATAAGAGAGAAATTTCCGATCGTATGTTAAGATAGAACTTTATAGTAAAATATTCAAGTAGATATTATTATTGAACGTATATTTAGCCGTTATACCTGTGCAATAAGCAAATGCATAGGCGAGGATTGAAAAATTATAAAATAGTTATCCAAATCACGAAATTATAATTAACCTCAAATACATAAAAATATGTGGAATCTTTTATAGTGCTGATATCAACTCTCACTGAAAAAAAAAAAAAAAAAAAAAAAAAAAAAACATAAAAAAATCACAAAGGTTCTATGCGATATTATAATAAGTATCTACAAATAAAACGCTCGATTTAATTACTTAATACATAGCTGCCAACATCCAAATTAATATTCTGTGATATTGTTTAGTACTCGCCTTTTTTTTCGCACCAGTCATTTTTTAGAGTATGTTTCTTCTTACATAATCGTAGTTATATTTGAAAAGAATTAGTCTAAAAAAATGAGTGTGAAAAAAAAAAAAAAAAAAAAAAAATTGGTGCTAATAATACTACTGCATATTAATTAAGATGTTGGCGGCTATAGTTAACAGGGTTTGTACTCTCCGACCTTTCACTAGGTCATTTTCAGGAATACGAAATTTTACGCCTTTTATGGCACCACAAATTTTACGCAAAAATATGAATGGTGTTTTTATAACAATATGCCACGCATAAATAGAATAGAGATTATTGTATAAAAATAATGGTAGCAATAAAAGCGAAAAATATCTAATCCCAGAAAACCGACCTGGCATAAGGGAGGGGTGTATAAACCCTGGTTAATGCTATAGATCTTTATTCAAAACTGTAGAGCTAAAAAATTACTACTTTAGTATATTACTATAAATACAGATGATATAACCAGTATTTACTTTAATAATGATGCTTCATATTTTTGTAGTTTTATGACATATGTTCAAATCACTCTGAAAATTGTAAAGAGCATGATTTGATTTGAGGTGTCGCTTTACGTTCATTTGCTATTGAACAGTAAGGCACACTAGACCGAGACCTAGAGCTTAAAGGAGATTCCAAGCCACTACGAACATCCATGCCTGGATCGGGATTCGAACCCAGCAACTGAAGGCCAGAGCACTAACCATTCGGCTACCAGATGCATTATCAGAAAACCCAGTAATAATGAATACTAGATATATATTCCATTCTAGATTGTCTCTTTTTGGAAAACACCATAGATATTCTGAAGTGCTACGCTATTTAGATTAAAGATCATGAAAATAAGGTATACGTATGTATTTATGCAGATTGTAAATGTTTTAAGTACAAATTATGGATCGCACAAGGTTCAGGATTTATACTTCTCTTATCAATATCTGCCAACATTTCAATTAATAATCCATAGCATTATTAATAAGCACCCTTTTTTCCTCACCCCTTTAAAGAAATTATTTTTCAAAAATTTACTGCGATTAAATAAAAAGAAAAATGCTCTAAAAAAGACTGGTGTGAAAAAAAAGGTATTAACAATACTACGACGGGATACAAATTAAAATGTTGACAGGTATGCTTTCATACTTGCCAGCATACTAATTAATATTCCGTAGTATTGTTAGCCCCGCCTTCTTTTTCACACCAGTATCTTTTTAGAGTATTTTTCTTCTTATTTAATCGTAATTGCATTTGCAGAATATAACTTTAAAAATTTTCTGGTGTGAAATAAAGGGCGGGTCTAACAACACTACGGAATATTAATTAGGATGTTGGCAAGTATGTGCTTTTAACTTATAGTAATCTTTTATGTATCTAAATAAAGAAAAAAACTTATTTTACTGCAGAAAGTTACAGTAAAAGAGTACTATATATATATATACTGTAGTAGTAATATGAATCCTGTGCCTAGCACGATGCATGCGAATATACAATGGTGTAATATTTTTTTCTTTCTTTCTTTATATATATATATGTATATGTATAACTTCCTTATTAATAAAAGATAATCTTCTAAATGCATTAATTTATTTTGCCTATGATACACAATATATTTATGGACATTATTTGCAATTCGGTTATTAGTACAAAGTCGCTAAGGCTTAGAAAATGGATACTTTGGATGTAAAATTACGCTGTTGAGCAAGAAATGACAAGGATACAACTTCATACTGATAATGAACATACAATTATTTCTTGTCAGAGATATATTGCAGATAGTTTAATGTACGACGTACTCTCCTCGAATGATTAGAATACAACACTTTAGCTATCAGGATACAACACTTTATACCCTACCCTCTGTTAAAAGGTTATTTATAATAAAACGCTTCCACAGGTGCCAAGTTACTACTAACGAAAAATCTATTTCATACCACAATAAAGAAAAAGTAAAACTCGTCCTGTTAAATTGCAGATAATTATTACAAAAGAATACATTAAAAAATTTCCGGTATTAAGATTAAGGGCAATCCGTAATAACTTGGCGCCTCTAGTATTTTTTTTTAATTTGCAATTCGTTAATCTTTTTCTTTTTCTTTCATTCTATTTTTTTTTCTTTTAACTTAAATAAGTTTTATTATCATATGTTTTAGCTATTTTTATTTGGGTATCTTTTCTTTAAAGTCTTTAAGTACCAAACGCTAAATTATATAAATATAATATAAATGACTTCCCTTATTATCTTCCATTTCTTCACGTGAATTCATTTTTCTGTCTGTAAATGTTTGAAAAGGTTTTTCATATATATACCTATAAGATATATTATATTTTCCTACGTATAATTCGCAGGTCATGTAAATGAGATTTATACCAGAAATTTTAATCACCATACTAATTCATATTATACTGTATTTTTAAGGCGTAATATCTTGTAGAAATATAATTTTGTCTCTTGTTAATACTGGTGTAAAACTGATTTATGTAATCCGAGGAGAATACGCGGGAAAATATGGTACTACATCGCAGAGTTGACAACATTTTAATTTATTCCGGAGCATATTTAGCCCCACCTTTAATCCATACCCCCTTTTTTTTAAACAGTAAATTTTTCTTATTTTATCGTAGTTATATACTGGATGAAAATATTTTAAAAATAAAGTGGTGCTAATCAAAGGCGGGGCTAAAAATGCTCCGGAATAAATTAAAATGTTGGCAACTTTGCACATAGCAACGAACAAAACAAAAATTTCATAAATCCGCTCAACACCAGAAATTAAAATTATTACTCAAAATAGTTATCGATATACGTATCAGGTAATAAAGACTTATATTTTATCTAACAAAATTTCTGGTGTAAAACGGAATTATTCGACCAGCGGATTATACGCTGGGAATTACATTAACTATATTAGAAGTTTTTGGATTCTTTAAATATTTTGTATAGTCTAGATTTCTTTGATTTTTGAAATATAATTAATTTAATTGGAAAAGTTTGTAATAAACGATAAATCAGCTTTTAATAGTAACTGGAAGTTACATTTTATTATTAGTACTTGAGGAATCAGAAGATATTTTTCTTTAAAAAGTCTGGCAAGTAAAGCTAATTGCAACAAAGAATTTCATCAAGTATTAATTGCAGCATAGAAATTGTAAATTCAGTATGCGAGCTATTTATTAGTTCACCCTGATTGATTACTTCATTATACCTAAGATTTGTCTTCAATGTAGTCGCGATGCAAATACCTCTGTTAATGAACCTAGAGATTAATGTGAAAAATTTACCTTTAAAGAAGTTACTTGCAGCAAGTATTTTAAAGGGAAATAAATTTATTGGAGTTTCTAAATTTATCTAGACTCGTAGATAAAAAAAAAAAAAAAAAGAAAGGGGAAGGGGGAGGAAATATTTCAGAGATCGGAAGCTTAGACTTTTATTATCATCATGATCATCATATTATAATTATTATTAATTAAACTAATCTCAAATTTTTCAATCATGAATTTTCACACAAAATTATTTAAATTATGTAAATGAAAAAGTAGAAAATATTGGCATATTAAATTTCTCCGTTCTTGTATTATAACAGTTTTCATGAATTAAATGAATTAGTATTTAATATTTATTATTATTAATTACTTATTATTATTCATATTTAAATATTTATTTTATTATTTATAGAAATGAAAAAATAACAAGGAGAAACTGAACATAAATTAATATATAATTTTATCTATTTCAATTTTTATACACAAGTGTTTGCCAATCTTATCTGTAATACCTCGTAGTATTTAGTTGAAATCTCCAATTTACTTTTGGAAATCTAAATAAAAGTTATAAATTCTGATGCGTGGTTTTTAAACATGATGAAGTTTTAATAAAATTCTAAAGTGGTGTAATTTATAACAATTTTAACTCTTGCATCCTACACAAATCTTGGAATACTGCGTTTGCACAGTTACGTGAAATAATATATTTTATGTATCTAACAGTATTTAATAAATGGTGTACAAATATAATAGTAAAATTCGAGAGAATAAATAAAATTTAAAATAAAACAAAATATTATAAATGAACCATAATACAATTAAATATGTTACTTGAGGAAATGGAAACAAACTATTAAAAATATATATAACAATTTTCTGCAAAAGTTTTGTAATTATAATAATTTTAAATTCAGTAAATATGCTAATCATGGATCACTTTTAATAATTGATGAATTTTATTGGAAAAAAAAAAAAAAAAACATGTTCGTTGCTTGTGCATTTAACGAATAACAATAACAGTCAGTGATTTCGCGAGCTTTTTATCCACAAAAGCCATTGCATGTAGTCTATGTTTAAAACTTTGTTACCCATAACCTGAAAATGACGTAGAATGAAATATCACTTCTGGGATAGAAATGCACGTTGAGGTACTTTCATATATTGCAGGATTTAGTTCTAGTAGAGCATGCATATACACACACATCACACACGGCAATTATGCCTGTATAAACACATGCACACTCATATACATACTCATACACATAACATGTAAACATGAATACATGCAAGCTTTTGCAGAAACATGCACATTAACAAGCATGCATGTACGTGAACACGAACGCATGTATGCACACAAACTGCACACGCGTGCTCAAACACACACACAATAAAATCATGCATCACTTATAAATTATGAATCACTTTCCCATATTTGTAGGTGTTCCCAATAAAATTATAACTCGGGGGGGGGAGGGGGTCACCGAAGCGGGAGAGCCATCCTCTCAGTGAAGAATCAAAATTGTGTCTCCGGACCACTATTAGGATGTCAGTCCCAGAACGTCGCTAATTGTTCATAGTGTAGCACTAGTGCGAGGTAAAACCCACTCAACCTCAACTCATATTTGTAAGTACAGAGTAATATAAACAACGTAAACAAAATTTCAAAAATTTGCAAAACGTAGATTTCAGATTTGAATTTTAATTACGAAATTTTCTTTAATACGAAGTTCAAGAGTAATTACCATTTGTAATTTTTTTTTTTTTTTTTAGTAATTTTATAAGGTGATGATTTCTGTTCATAAATACTGTTATAAGAAACATAATAATAATAATAATAATAATAAAAGAGTGTTCAAACCCTAGCAGTGTTTTATAAAGATAAAAACTTCAACATTTTGTTTAAATGCACATATTAAATAATGCTTATATTATTCTATTTATAAATGAAACTAAGTTGTAAAGTAGGATTACACAATAAATACTTGCGTTTTAACATGTATCAACTAGTATGTTGTGCCCATCACGAAACTTTCTTTTATATTTTCTTATACAAATTCACGGAGAACAAACTTTTTATTAAAATTATTATTTATTAAAATTATTTTGTATGATGAATGCTGACGATTATCATCTTAGAGTAGCATAACACTAAATATCCAAAGACAGGTAAATTTTCACCCTACAAAAGACACCTTAGGAAATGCTTTTTTTTTATTTATATTTGTTAAGAAAGGAAAAAAAAAATCAATAACTTTGTTTTAAATTATCACATAACTAGGTATTGACGAGTTGTTTTGAAAAGAACCCGTATTACGAATGTGCACCTCCATGCGCACGTGTTTGTAGGCGGTTCTCCTACATACACATTTTTTTTCTAGTTGACTGTGACTTATATATAGAATTCTTTTTAATGTCACGATGATTCGTTAAAAATAATTTTGATTTTTACATTTACACAAAGTTCTACCCTTGCTTCCATATTAAAAACTAGCAGGCTACGCCCGTTTCGCTGGTCACTAAATTTAAATGAATTTTCAAAGGAATTGAATCTCTATTTTTTTTTATATCAGATTTTGGGCTTTGTAATATAATTAAAAATTCCTTTAAAGGTCAAAAAGTCAAAATAACATATTACAAATTAAATTTAAAAAATATTTCTCTCGTTTTGCTCTATGGTCTTATATGAATGATTCTCAAGAATGAATCAAAAATTGTTTAAAAATTTAAGGAATTATGTATGGGAAATAAGTATGCTGTATTTTAAAACTTGCAGCTCTTAGGACTTCAAAGCTGATAATTTTTAAAAAAGTTGTTCATTATTCTTTAATATTAGACTATTTTTTGTTTAATATTAGACTCTTATTTTAAGATAAAAGCAATCGGATGATATCGTTTTATGAAACTTTGCAGGGTAATATATTTAAATCTAATAACTTGATGCATATAGTGTCCTCAAAAAAAAAAAAAAAAAAAAAAAAAAAAAAAAAAGGAACAGTTTTTAGAGCTCTTTTAAAAAGGTGTAACATTTATGCAGTATCTTTAAAAAAAAAATTCATCAGTTTTTACCAAAAAATAATGACAGACTTTTATCACCAAAGTAGGTAAATCTAGACCAATAAAAAATAGGAGTGGACTGCCGGGATGTATTCCACCGAAAAACTCTTTGCTTTACTTATATAGATTATGAGAAAATGGGATGACAACTCCTCCTTTTGAGCGCTTGATCTCTAACTGTAATCAGTACGTATATAAGTTAATGTCGGACTAAATATCAAGTTTGGTTAAATTTCGTTTATTGGTTCGTGAAGTACAGCGTCCAAAAAATTTTGGATGCGCACACACAGTCAGACGTTTTCTAAAAGTGGTCAAATCATGCTCTCCACTTACCAAAACGTTTAATTCCATCAAAATCCAGAGGTTCAACATTTTCACAAATCAAATACTTTTTTCTTGTTCATATAGAAAAAAGTAAAGAGCTATTGAGCTATTGAGCTACACTGTGTACAAGGTTTTACATATGACTACGGTGTTAGCTAATACCAATCTGAAGAGAACATTTATTCATATATAATATTGCAAAATATTCATGAAGATTATTAATTGGTTAATTACTCAGATTTAAGCGTACAATTTTATTTAATAAAATAACTGTAAGCAAATTTATTTAAAAAGAGTCTCAAGCTTATTACTGTTCCTTTACTTGCAAATCTCACAGTACAATACGTTATAAAAATACATTGCTAACGCTACACAAGGTTTATATCTGCTATCGCAACACATGTATTTTTGTTCAAAAAAAAAAAAAAAAAAAAAAAAAGATTGCAATGAAGTTTAGAATGGGGAGAAAAATGGAACAAAAGTCAGAAATTCATATAAAATAGCATTAAAAAAAAAAATAATAATAAAATCTCACAATCACAAGTGAGTTAAAAAAAAATCCAGTAATAATATGCAGGAATAAAGCGAAAAAAAAAAAAAAAAAAGACATCGAATAGCGGGGCGAGTGAACTTGTAGCGCTGGAGTTACCGATGAGACAAGTTAATACATTTCAGTAATAAAATAAATATATTTCCGATTGATACATTTACGTATACATTTTTATGTATAAAAATATATATTAGAATATGAGCTAAATAATGCTATTTTTTATATATTTTTTAAAGATTTATTTATAGATTTCATATTTTAGTGTTACATACTATCATTTCTTAGCATAATAATGCTTAATATTTTTAACTAAAATGCATTGTATAGTTTTATAATTCTGAAAAGTTTCTTAATTTCTGAGGCAATTCCTGAACAGATAAAATAGAAAGGAACTATTAAATCGGAGTATGGTCTTTTAACATACAGTGACTGAATTTAAAGCTATTTAAAATTAATTTAATAAAAATTTAAACTTCAAATTTAAAAAGAAAATTTAGTTTTTAAAAAAATGTAAAATTTTTCGCCAACAATATGCAGTTTAAAAAAAAAAAAATCTAAAAAATAAAAAAATATATGTACCTCAAACGACAAAGGATATCTTTGTTGACTTTTAAAAATAATTTTAAAATTTTATCAAGTTCGATTGCACAGATGACCAAGCAGTTTTGCGCTTAAAGCTGGTAGATGGGAAGTACTAGGTTCGATCCAAGGTCTCGCTCATCGACCTAGCCGTTCAGAGTTTTCCATAGTTTTCTCCGTAACTCTCGTAAGTTCGGACTAGGACACTTTAGAAAGACCCCAGGGCATTCTACTTATAGATCTAGGACCCTAGTGAAGTCAATAAGCCTTAAGCCACACAATCGTAATCAATCCATTGCACAATTTCTAAATTTCCTATAATATATTAAATTATTTAATATTCTTACACTTTTCAATAGAATTATTCATGAAGACGTTTCAAAAAAGATTGAGTACCTAGGCAATATTTTATCGAATGATCGTTTACCATACAATAATTAAAAGTGATTTTTAGTTACACAATAAAGCATCATCTTTACGTCTTTCAATGGACTGACGTAATACGCGGTCTAAATAAGAAAACGTATAATCGAAACTTCAACAAAAAATTCGTTATTACAAATTTAACTCACTACGACTTAGTGAAATTTCATGTAAATATGATAAATGTTTTTATAAAGATAACTTTAGTTTATTATTTCATAGTAGCATTTGAACTAATTTTATTGAAACTAATAAATAAGTTTTTAAATAAAACATTTATTTAAAAAGTGAAAAGAATCATATCTTGGTTGCACAATTAAAATATTATTTATGATTACTCTGGTTAAGTATGAATATATATATATAGTCTTTGTTAATAATAGATCATGCATTGTCTATGTTAAGTACTGTTAAATCTGCATGCTTACGATTTATGTTCATTCAGGTAGACATTTAATCACAAAAGAAGATTGTTAAATAATCATTTGAAACGTTCATTATTTGTGAGTATTAAATACACCCTCACGAATAGAATAAGCTCCATGCATGCTTTCTTTTTTTAATTGTGAGACAAGTAATAATAATAATAATAAAAGTGAAAAGAAAAAAAAAAAAAAACGTTTCTAGCATAATTTACGATAAATTATAACGGTAGAGTAGCGATGTAACGGCTGAAGTAGAATATTTATGAAATTCAGAAAGGTACAAAAGACGTATATTAATATTTGCATATTAATGGCAAAATAATCGAAAACACAATTAAAATTAAATTAATAATTTCAGTTATGAAATACATAAAATTAAAATATTTGAAGTAAAAAAGGAAAGGAAAAGGAAGTGTTATTTTAAAGAATGCCTAAATAATAAAAATTATGTAGTCTATATTGTTTTATTAGGGAAATCACTGTTGTTACTAAACAAAAGTATCATGACATCTGAATATTTAATTTTGTAAAAATTTTCAACGATTACATAATGCAAAAATTACTCGTTTAAAATAGAGATACTGAACATGGCAAAAAGCAAAGCAAGTATTTTACTTGCAGAAAAAAAAGAAAAAACTTCCAAATCAATCGAAAATTTCACTTCTTTAAAATAAATAATTATCATTCAAACTAAAAAATATTATTCTTTATCTAGTTATTCGCATTACTTATTTTTAACATTTTTTAAAATTTTATAATATTTCTTTATGCTAAATAACTTAAAGTGCGCATAATCGTCAATGTTTAATTCAAAAGATTGACATAAAAATAATTCAAATTCTGAACCGACATAAAATTAAGAAACTGAGTTGAAAATAAATATATATATATTGCATTATATAATGCGGTTAATTTTAATTTCACATTAAGTGTACAATGTTAACTTTCTAAACTAAATCATCGAACTATTGAAACATACATTTGATGTATATTTCTAACTATGAAAGTGCTACTCTTATGATGATTTAAATAATAAATAGTTAATTCTTCTGTATTTAATATATAATAAATACTGA